>CAWUFW010003541.1:1200000-1791398 GCA_963921515.1 Calotriton arnoldi | reverse complement strand
TCACATCCTAACTCAATATCCCACAAAGAACCACCACCTTGGGTTATGTTGTGTGAAGCACAGGGACACTCTTGGGACTTTTAGCCAAACAACTGCCAGGGCAACACTCCCAGCCATCCTGTCAGCACAGCCAGCCCACCCCACAGGGAAGCAGAGTCAAAAGGAAGGAAGTATGGGCATGCTGGGAAGGGGGGTGGAGGCAATAGCATGATGGGAGTCGTAGTCACAGCTCTACATCCCCCACCACATGGCCCAGCAAGCTCACACTCACGCATGTACATCCCACAGAGAGTGGAAAGGCCCATCAAAGATGTCTGACACTGTTGCTGTGTCGTGGGGAGCACAAGGGCATGCTGGGAACTGCACACCAACCAACAGCAGGACACCACTGTCAGCCATCTTGCCATTGCTCACACACCCACACATACTGAACTCCCCACAAAAGCAAGTAAGTATGGGAATGCTGGGAAGTGGGGTGGAGGCAATAGCATGATGGGTGTGGCAGTCACAGATATTGGTCACCCTCACAACTGGCCCATCAACACCACCCTGAACCATGTTCACATCACAGGGAGTGGAGAAGGACTCACAAGATGGCTGACACTGGCTACTGCTGTGGGGAGCACAAGGCCCTGCTGGCAACTGTGCACCAACAAACAGCAGGACACCACTGACTGACATCCTGAGAGACAACTTCCACTCCCTTCAATGCAAGCACGTTCCATGGTGGGATATCTGGCTTGCTGGGTGGGAAGGAGGACTAGCAGCACTGACCATAGTCACAAGCACCTCCCCTCACACCCCCTCAACACAAACTCCACAGAACCCACCTGGTAGAATGCAATGCCTCACATCCTAACTCAAGATCCCACAAAGAACCACCACCCTGGGTTATGTTGTGTGAAGCACAGGGACACTCTTGGGACTTTTAGCCAAACAACTGCCAGGACAACACTCCCAGCCATCCTGTCAGCACAGCCAGCCCACCCCACAGGGAAGCAGAGTCAAAAGGAAGGAAGCATGGGCATGCTGGGAAGGGGGTGGAGGCAATAGCATGATGGGAGTGGCAGTCACAGATATTGGTCACCCCCACAACTGTCCCATCAACACCACCCTGAACCATGCTCACATCACAGGGAGTGGAGAAGGACTCACAAGATGGCTGACACTGGCTACTGCTGTGGGGAGCACAAGGCCCTGCTGTCAACTGTGCACCAACAAACAGCAGGACACCACTGACTGACATCCTGAGAGACAACTTCCACTCCCTGCAATGCAAGCACAGTCCATGGTGGGATAACTGACTGGCTGGGTGGGTGGGAAGGAGGGCCGGCTGTCAACCAAACACAACCAATGCAGACCATGTTCACACCCCAACAAATACATAGAAATGCCCAAATAATGCAGGACAATGTGCCACACCAATATCAACCCCTGACTGTGACGACTCAGGACAATGCAATGTACAGGCCCGCACCCAGAGGCACAGTCACAACTGTCAGGTGTGTCAACCATTGATGCCTGCAGAAACATAACATACATTGTGTGTGTCTCCCAAAAACAGGTGATGATGGGGACACAGCAGCAGACGCTGAGGAGTCCCAGTCTCAGGCTCAAGAGGATGCGGAGCTCACTGGTGTCGTACAGCCTCTGCCCTCCTCGGACGAAGAAGACCAAACTGGCACATCCGGTGCAAGTCTACATGCAGCACCAGCAGGACCACCAGCTGCAGCACCAGCAGGACCACCAGCTGCACCCCCTGCACCCACCCCTCCAACGACTGTCAACACAAATACCATCCCTGCCGACATGGACAGAACAAGGAGCAACACCAGCACAGGGACCCTGGACCAACCTGGGGCCATGGACACCACCACCACCACCAACCTCCAAGGTGGACCAGGGTCATCTGTGCGTGCCACTGCACGCACTGCACATGTCAGCAGGGGTGGTGGGAGGGGTGGGAGACAGAGGTCGCTGCTTGCAGAGGTTGCTGGTGTGCATGATGACCCACAACTGGTACGCATAGCTGATGCGTACCAGTCCAGCACCGGAGACCTCAGCCAGGTAGTGGGGCTCCTCAGAGACATGAAACAGCAGCAGGCTGCCCATCATGCCCGCTTGGACTCTCACATGTCCCACATGGAGTCACACATGTCCCGCGTGGACTCACACATGTCCCGCGTGGAGTCCAAGTGGGATGCACTGCATGAGATGACGGCGGTGCACAGGGACATTTTACAATGCCTCCGCCAGATGAACAGCAACGAGTCCACACCTCCCTGTGTGCCAACAACATCTGGTGCTGCCCAAACTGCGACTGCCACAGGGAGGGAGGATGACTCTGGCGGAGAGTCCCCTGCACCGCAGCAGCCTGTACTTGAGGGCTCCCCCCCAAGAAGAGGGGTCGTCCGAAGAGGAGCAAGTGAGAGGCCGATGGCCAAGCGCAACTCCCAGGAAGCCTGAACCTGTTCTGGATGTTCACCTTTGTGCACAGACTGTTCACCCTGTTGACGGCAACACTACTCCCACACATTGCATGGGGAGTACAAGTTGGACCAATGTCCCAGACAACTGTGGCCCCGATACTGGGGATTCTGTCTACCAGGACTTTCAATTCACCTAGGAACTTCTGATTGCAAGATCTATGTACAGCACTACCCATCCTATGCACTATTCACACAAATGTATCACAATAAACACACTAATACACCATACTTGCCTCTGTTGTGATTCCAACGTGGGTGCTGTTATGGGGATGATGAACTGCAAAATTACACTGTGTATGCGAACTGCAACAGCAAGTACAACACAGGCATGTGAGTAAAGGCAACGTGACACATATGAGGGAGACACACCACCAGGGCTACACAACACATACACACCTAGGCCATCTGACTCATTGCCTACACTGATGTTGCCAGGGAAGACGGTGCAATGCACAGACACCACACCCATTCCCAGTTGTAGTCAAGTAGCCCACAGGTGCAGTAAGCAAATGGCAGTCAAATGTGTGACCACAGACAACGCACATCACAAAGTGAAGCACAGGTTTATTACACAGTTGCAACATGTCGTAACCACTACAGATGCAAGGTAATCCCACCTGGCAGTGGGCACACAGTCAACAACTGTAGACGGGATGAAGTCCATGGGTGTGGCGCACATCACCTGTAGGGACACAACAGCTACCACCCTGGAAGTGCAATCACGTCGTCGGTGGACACAGTTGACCAAACGAATCTGAAAGTACCCTGTGAAGGACAGAAATGACACACAGTCAAAAGCAATGGAGTACAGGACAGAACAGCAAAACTCATGCACAATACATGTTACAAGATACCCACCCAGAACCAAGTTAGCATGTCAACACTGTTGGGGAGTACAGCCCACCTGTAAGCACACATCGCAACACACATCCAGTCAAGTAGCCCATGGACACACTCCAAAAGCACCAGAGCACCACCTACACATATCATGCCAACTCACATCATTGACATGACACCTCAGGATACTCACATTCAGCTAAAGAAGTTGGTGATGAGCTGTGTGTGGACATCACCCTCATCATCATCATCGTCACTGGCATCGTGGTCCAGGCCAGGATCCTCCACAGGTGGCAGATGTTGGTCATTGTCATCCTGGATGAGAGGCAACTCCTTCCGCACTTCCATGTTGTGGAGCATGCAGCAGACGATGATAATCTTGCACACTTTCGCAGGGGCATATGGGAGGGACCCTCCGGTCTTGTCAGGCAGCGGAAGCGGCTCTTCAGGAGACCAAATGTCCGCTCAATCACTCTCCTGGTCCGACCATGTGCCTCATTGTAGCGCATCTGGGCTGGTGTCACAGGGTTCCTGAGGGGTGTCAGCAACCATGGCATGTTGGGGTATCCCGAGTCACCTACGGACAGACAAGTGCACATTAGCTGACTTGGAAAAGTGGGCGGAATACTACAGATCAGATCACACACAATGGCACAAAGTCAGTACACACCGACAAGCCAGGCACGCTGGTTCTGCATCTGTGCCATCATCCTGGGGATGCGACTACTCCTCATCACAAAGGCATTGTGTGCTGAACCAGGGAAACGGGCACACACGTGTGTGATGGTCATGTCTGCAAGACACACCACCAGTGCATTGACCGAGTGGTAGTGCTTGCGGTTCCTGTAGGCCTGCTCCTGGGCCTGTGGTGGTACCAAAGCCACATGTGTCCCATCAATGGAGCCAATGACATGCGGCATCCTCCCCAGGGCATAAAAGTCACTCTTCACGTCAGTGAGTCGTCGCAGTCTAGGGAAATAGATGTACCGGTTCAGGAATAGCAACATTGCCGCCAAACCATCGCGGAGCACACGGCTCAACATGGTCTGTGACATCCCACCAGCAGTCGCCACAGTATGTTGGAAGGTACCGGTGGCAAAGAAGTGTAGGGCTGCCATCACCTTCACCTTGGGGGTCAGCGCTGTAGGATACGGCCGGCCAGGCTGCAAATGTGGGGACAACTGCACTGCCAAATCCTCAATCATCTGCCTGGTGAAGCGGTACCGTCGGATGCTGTCCCGTTCCACCATCGTTGCCAGGTCTGGGAATGGTCGATGGACAGCAGGAGCCCTGCAGTGCAGAGGAGAAGTAAGCAAGATTGTCAGTCACCCCACATATGCGGCATTGAACACACTCAATATCCCAACATACATCATTATGAGGCACAACTACATGAAGTGTGCAGTTCCGTAAGGACATGTATGGTACATACATGGCCAACATCTGTCAACACGGTCCAACAAGTGGCATCAATTAGTCCCAGGTTGGCCCATTGGATATCATGAGGCCGTGTCACAGTTCCCATCTCCTGCTGCCGTGTCACAATCACCCCCCACAGTGACATGTGAGGACAGATGTGCCCCAGGCACCACAGCTCAACGACAGGTACATTCCCAGGGACCCTGTATTGCCACATGGACACTGGCATTACATGGAGTATCATGTATACACCACAGCAAAACAACCATGACCCCCACAGGTAGTGGTCCCACTTGCCACGGCAGGACAGACATGGACGTCTGTGACACACACACGCACAACATCAAAGTCCATGCACACACAACGTGGATGTGGAGACTGTCTCCCATTGTGCACATGAAATCAGAGACATTGTAAACACTACATGCACACAGACTGTGGAGGACCATCACTATTGTGCCACTGGGACACCCTGGCTCAAACATACCGTCCCACATGGGACTCACGGGGTATGTGACATGACATACACATACACCACCGTGAAATGTGACCATGGCACATGCACAGATATGAACAGTTGCACATCACAGTGGTCATGTACACGTAACACCCAGGATCCTGTCCCCATGAACACGTGCACAGCCTGGGGGTGGCTGCCCACAGGTGACACCCACAGGACAACATGTACACCAACATACACACAATAGGAAATGCAGCCTTACATGCCTTATGATAAAGTTTGGACAGGCTGTCGTGATGTAGGTGTGCCCCTCTCTCCCTGGGAGCTATCTGTGGCTGGCATATGTCCATCTGAGACAGGCATGGTGACATATGCCAGTCACTTGTACAGTGATGCGTTGACCAGCAATGGACCGATCGGTGCCCCCGGCCGGACCATTGCATTCAATGTGTGCGGGTACGCGTTGTACCCCTGTACGCGTTGTACCGCAATGGACCGATCGGTGCCCCCGGCCGGCCCATTGCATTCAATGTGTGCTGGTACGCATTGTATTCCCAATACGCGTTGGACAGCAATGGACCGATCAGTGCGCACACATTGGCCATTGCATTCAATGTGTGCTGGTACGCGTTGTATTCCCAATACGCGTTGGACAGCAATGGACCGATCAGTGCGCACACATTGGCCATTGCATTCAATGTGTGCTGGTACGCGTTGTATTCCCAATACGCGTTGGACAGCAATGGACCGATCAGGGCGCACACATTGGCCATTGCATTCAATGTGTGCTGGTACGCGTTGTATTCCCAATACGCCTTGGACAGCAATGGACTGATCAGTGCGCACACATTGGCCATTGCATTCAATGTGTGCTGGTACGCGTTGTACCCCTGTACGCGTTGTACTGCAATGGACCGATCGGTGCCCCCGGCCGGCCCATTGCATTCAATGTGTGCGGGTACGCGTTGTACCCGCTGTACGCGTTGTACTGCAATGGACCGATCGGTGCCCCCGGCCGGCCCATTGCATTCAATGTGTGTGGGTACGCGTTGTACCCCTGTACGCGTTGTACTGCAATGGACCGATCGGTGCCCCGGCCGGCCCATTGCATTCAATGTGTGCGGGTACGCGTTGTACCCCTGTACGCGTTGTACTGCAATGGACCGATCAGTGCCCCCGGCCGGCCCATTGCATTCAATGTGTGCGGGTACGTGTTGTACCCCTGTACGCGTTGTACTGCAATGGACCGATCGGTGCCCCCGGCCGGCCCATTGCATGCAATGTGTGCGGGTACGCGTTGTACCCTGTAGCGTTGTACTGCAATGGACCGATCGGTGCCCCGGCCGGCCCATTGCATTCAATGTGTGCGGGTACGCGTTGTACCCCTGTACGCGTTGTACTGCAATGGACCGATCGGTGCCCCCGGCCGGCCCATTGCATGCAATGTGTGCGGGTACGCGTTGTACCCCTGTACGCGTTGTACCGCAATGGACCGATCGGTGCGCACCCATTGACAATGGGCTTGCCTGGCAACGGACGCGTTTTCGAATTTCGAACGAGTCGGTTGCTGGAAATTCAGTTGGTCACCCACAACAATGTTGCAAAATCATGTATGTCATGAAGTTGAAGATTTGAAGGATGCTGTGGGCGTGTATTGGTGCTGCTATTCCATGGATTGGCCAGATTCAGAAGATGCAAACGACTTGGACCTATCACTTTGGACACAAGGGACAGTATCTGCCTCTCCAGCACATAAATATTGCTGGCTGTTCCCCTGAGAGCTCACTTGCCTGCACTACATGCTCCAGGACGACATCTGCCACTGCACTGCTGCTGTCTCTGCCCCTCTGGACCCTGCAATGGCACGTACTGTGGAGAGAGCCCCAGCCTTCAGCCTTGAGGAGAACCAGGCCCTGCTGGACAGCCTACTTCCACAGTACAGCAAGCTGTATGGGACACCAGGGGAGCAGGTGAGTGTTCTGTGCACTGCCTTTCTGAATGTGCATATTGTCTGACTAGCAAGGCTGAAAGTCTGCACGCCACTGGCTAGCAGGCTACATAGTGTGTAGTGACATGCACTGGACAGGTATGGTGCAGTGACAGTGCATTTGAACAAGGTTTTACTTCCCATGCAATGATACCATGTAGTGACGTCTGGCAAACTGTCCATGGGCAGCTTTGCACTGCCTGTGTACATCATGTGCCCCTGTGATTGAGACATGTATATACAACTGTGTCATGCACGGATATGTTGCATGTGTAGTAATGGCCTTTTCACTTTGTCATCCTGACAGGTTAATGCCCATCGGAAGCAGGAGATCTGGAAGGACATCGTCCGGGCTGTCCGGTCCGTGGGGGTCTACAAGCGCCGGATCCGCAACTGCCAGAAGAGGTGGCAGGACCTTCGGGGCTGGACCCGGAGGATTGCATGGGTCCAGCTGAAGCTGTCGCCTCCTCGCAGGAGGGGCGGAACACGGACCCTGACCCCCACATGCTCCAGATCCTGGCGGTGGTGTTTCCAGACCTGGATGGGCAGCTGAAGGCCAGACAGCAGCAAGGAGGGGGTGAGTCAAAGACTGCACTGTGAACTCTGTATTACATGCTTTGTGCCCTCCTCTGGCCTGGTTCAACTGCCACAGTGCAGCAGTCATGTTGTCCAGGAGCCATGTCCCTCTATTGTGCACTGCCCACTCCTCATCTAATACCCAGGTGTGGCCCTTACATTCAGGGAATTCTGTCACTTGGGACTGTGTCCTTGCAGTTTGCTTCACTAAAGGTGGGGGACAGCATCTGTTACCCTAACTCTGTTGTGGGCATCATGGGTGGGTCCATTGTTCACACAACGCCTGTGTTCGGACATGTAATCTGCGTGTTGCTTTGATATGCGGTCCACTTGCTGAGCTGAGCCACCACATGTGCCTGGGGTTTGTGGCACACGCCCATGCAGCGGGTGGGAACAATGTTTGGGCCCCAGGAGTGTGCAGATTATGTGTGTCACACATACATAGCCAGCTATCCACTGTCCAGGGCTCATCCCTCATTCATGTGGGGCAGGACAGTCATGCCTACTCCAGGCCATGCAATGCACTCTGTACTCCCACTCCCGTGTATCAGCTGACACATTGTGCGCAGTGATTTGACCCCTAAGGTGTCTGCCTCTGTGTCAGTGTGCTGTGGATTAGTTGCCAGGACTGCTGGGGTGTTTCTTGGTAGGGGCTCAGCATGCCACTGGAGATGTGACCATAGGAGATGATACTTGTGTGTCACATAGGTGTCTGATCAGCTGCCCGTGCAGACTGGGGTATGCAAATGTGAAGTTCAGGCAGCTGTTCCCCATTCACAGCAGATTGTGAGGGGCTCAGGTTCAGAGGGTAGTGTCACAGGTCTCCCATATGTCCAATAGGTATGACCTGGACAGATGAGGGTTAAGATGATGTGTTGTGGGGGATGTACATGTGCACTTGTGCAGCTCCAGGACTTGCATTCCCCATGACCTACTATTGTGACACAGTGCAGAGTGTTGTTGTCTGGCTGCCAAGTCATACATCACTGAGACAGTGATGTATGACTTAGCAGTCATGCCTCCGCCATGGCACGTGTCTACTTATTGGTGATCCTGCAGGGGAGTGACATGTGCTACATGCACACCATTGTTGCGATGGCTATCAGGACATGGGTGCATCATGGTGTCTGTCGCTGGTATGCATCACATGCATTTCCTATTTGACTCTGGGCATCCCTTTCATCCGGAAACCTGTACTGACTCAGTGGCAAGAGCTGTGATGTGTGCATGTCCACATGCTACACCGTGTCCTCTGCACTGTCCAACTACTGTGTAGTTGGTGCATGTGTCCACACTGGGGTGTTGCAATCCAACAGACACCAGACAGATGGGTGCAAGGCCATGTGGGATGTGAGTGCCATGGTTGGCATCAGACTGACAATTGGCTGCTCCTGTTCAGTTAGGGCACTTTTAGCAATGTACAACTAATGATGCCAGGGCTTGCTCTGTAATGTGCTGTGCTCACAGTGGTGTGTGCGTTTGGTGCAGGTGACTGATGTCTGTCTGTATCCCCATTGTTTGCAGATACATCCACGGCCACGGAAGGGGACAGCTCCACGGACCAGGAGGAGCCGGAGAGCCAGACTGGGTCAGCAGCCGAGGAGTGGTCGGAGGGACCCAGTGGCACGGAGGGCGAGGGGAGCCACACCGAGGAGTCCTCAGCACCATCCACCTCAGCTGAGGACCAGAGCAACTCGGAGGATGACTCCCTTCTGGAGGCGGGTGTCAGCAGCCACCACACCCCAGCTAGTGTTGCTGTCCCCGCCACCACCAGCACCACCACCGCCCTCCCATCGGCTCCCATTCCCCAGGTCCGTGGAGGCTCCCATGTTCGGGAGCGTGTCTCCTTTGGGCCAGGCACTGCAGCCCCTGCCCCTGTGTCCCCTGCTGCCCTGAGTGAGGAGTCTGTGTACCTCCTTCGCCAGCTCCATGTAGGGCAGACAGCCATGCTGAGTGTCCTCCATGCGCACACCGCTCTGTTGACTCAGCTGGTGTCGTTCATGGAGGGCATCTCATCGGGCATGTCTGACCTACAGAGGGGCAATAGGTCCATGGACTCCTCCCTGACGGCAGCAGTGTCCCTCCTCAGACAGTCCCTCACCCCTCCTGCCTCTGCTCCATCCACACTCCCCAGCACCTTACCCGTCCCAAGCACACACACACCGGCACAGGCACACACCAGCACACACACATCCAGCACACAGACACACACACCACAAACAAAACGCACATGCACGCACAGTCAGGGGACTGAAACCAGACTCACAGGGGATGGGGCCCTGGAACACACACACGCATCCACGAGCACTGCGCAGTCCTCAGTTGCCTCTCCCTCCAAAACACCCTCCCTTGCCTCACCTGCAACCCCAAAGACCCAGCGCCTCTTCCTCAGTGACCTCGGCCTCTTCCCCTCCGATCCAGCTGCTCCAGCATCCAGGGGGAAGAGGAAGCCCACCCACACGGAGCAGAGTGCCCCTCACCCCCGGACACCCTCCCCCAGGCACAGACAGACTGAGGCCCCCACCCGCAAGTCCCCCCGGAGTCATAAGAGCAAGACCCCGCCGCCGCCCTGCAGCTCAGGCACCAGGTCTCCTTCCTCCATCCCTCAGGCCCCCACTCCACAGGTGCCCCCACCACACCCTGCCCCAGGTTCCCCCACCCACAGATATACCATCCCCAAGAGGATCCGGCCTTCTCCCCTGGCACTTGCTCTCCCGGCACCACACCCCCGCTGCGCTTGTCTGTGCCACTGATGTGGTGAGGGTGTCCTCCCCTCTGTCCAGCCCACCTTGCCTGTTCCCCATTCTCCTCCCCTGGTGGTAGGCACTGCAGTGGAGTCCACTACCACCCTGTCTGACTTGGGCACTGCAGTGGCGGACCTGTCCACTCCATCTGCAGGGTCCACTGCAGTCGTGCCGGCACCCACAACATCTGAGTCATGCCCCCAGTTGTGCTGGCACACACCATGTCAGACACCTCCACTGCAGTTGTCAGTGGCTCTCCAGCACCCACCACCCCTTCCCTGCTTCCTCCTGGTGAGCCCTGATCCTGTCCCTGCGGTGCCTGGCCTGCCCCCCGGTTGCCCCTCCTAGTGGATTGTCCCTGGTTTTGTGCAGGCATGCGTAGGGTGACATCTGCCACTGTCACCAAGTTTGGACTTTGACAATGGACTGGCCATTGGCCTTTGTGTTTTTTCTGGACTTTGTTTTCATTCCACACATATGCTGAATAAAGCAACTTTCTGTTCTCTAGTGCTTATGCTTCTGATGTACATGTTGTTGATGATGCTAACCATGCCCTTGCTGCAGTGATGGTGATATCTGGTCTCATGATAAAGAAGTGTTACTGTGCAGGAACCCATGTGGTCCAGGGGGAATGTGTCCTATCCTGTGGTGTATCCATGTCATCCATAGCAGCATCTGAGGGTGTCATGTGTTCAGTATTTGGCAATGGGATTTCCTACTTAGATTAGCAATTTCACATCTGTGGCTTCCACCCCTGCACATCTGTTGTGCCTGCCATTGTTCAATTTGTCTACTTCCCTGACCGTGTGGCCATCTCCACTGGACATGCAGGTTTGGGCATCAATGGGGAAGGACTCATCCGTGTAGTCAGTGCAACATTGCTATACAAGTGTGTTGGATCTGTGCTGATGATTCCGTTGGCACTTCCATGACCAGGCTGATGTGACGGGAGCCCTCATTTGGTGCTAATTGTTGATTGTGTGACCAAGTGCTCAGCTGACATGATGGGGCCCTACTGAGGCAACATATGGCACAGCTTTCCTCACACAGGAGTGGAGTCCCCTCATGGCAGTGTGTACACCTGTGACATTGCCTGCGCCCAAGGTGTGTGTTGTATGTGCATGTCTGTGTGTTCACTTCTGTTTAGCTGCGCATGCTGTGATCCCTAGTGTTGTACCTGTTTGTGATGCTTGCTGAGTTGACCTATGTTCCCCCAAAGTCTTCTCCCTGGGTTCTCTGTGATGTGGGTGCATGGCACATTACTGGTCATCAGGGTGTCACCCATAGGTGTGTTTGCTGTCAGGGCTGAGTTTGTGTGCAGACGCAGATGGGTCACAGTCAGGTTTCCCCTTGGCACTTGTTGTTTGCCCCTGTCATGTGATTTCCAGTTTGTGTTATCTTTCAGTGATTGTGACACGTTGTGTGTGTGACTGCTGGCACTCCTCAGGGTCCGGGCTGCAATGTTGGTTGTTGTCTATGTGTGTTCTTTGTGGGTGACCTTGGCTTCTTCATTGGTGTGTGACTGTGGCTGGGATCCCATTGGTTGGTGTGGTATTGCCGTCATGTCCATGTACAGCGTAGTGTGCAGTGTGTCAGACATTCAGGAGTCTTGTTGAGTGGCCATGTGTGATGTGTTTCTGCACCTTGGTTCCCACCCACCACCCTGGAATAGTCATGGGTGCATGTGCAATGTCACCAGTGCATGTGTACTTCACTGCTGCACATTGTTGGAGGTCGAGGGGTGTGGTGTTGAGTGTGTGCAGATGAGAGTTGTTGCCCGGCTAGGCCCCTGCCTCCATGTTGGCCTTGGCTTACTGGCCATGCTGATTGATTTGTGCTTGTGTAGGTGTGATGGTAGTTTGTTGCTCAGGACACATGACTGTGGTTCACAGTGTGAACCACATTTAGCTTTGTCATCACAGTGGGATTAGTAATGCAGCCCAGGGTCACCACATTGTGGGGGCCCTGGGGGTGGTGCTGTGGTGTGTCTGTGTCTTGCTGTGTCAGTTGCTGTTCCTACGTGCCTGTGTGACATGTGTGATTTGTGCTCCCTCTCATCTGACAATGCCTGCTTGCCCACATAGGGGATTTGGTTCCATGAGTTACCTTTGTGTGGCACTGTATGCACATCTGTATGATTGGTATTCAGGTCTCCTCATGTGTTGTGTGGTTGCCTGGGGACACTGGCACCCCCACCCCCTCACCTGTTGTGTATGATGTGCAGTGTGGGTCTGCCTGTTTGTGTTTGTGCATCTGCACCACTGCATTGGCATATCTTGGGTGTGCCATTGGCTGTATGTAGTTTGGTGGGTTTCCCCTGCTGTCCCTGGGACTCCTAGGTCATCGGTCAGCACAATGATCATGGTTTGTGTGTCCCATTGCTGCCATGGTATGGTATCTGTTCACCTCACATCTGCAGTCTCCACAGGGTATCTGCATTTGTGTGCCCATTGGTGCAAATATGTGGGTCTGCATTCTGATGGTCACTTCTGTCATTGTGTCATTGATGAATGTTGACAGTGTCAGCCCCCATGGGTGTTGTTTGTCTGCACATGGCCAAAGGTATGTCTTATTTGCACTGCAGTATTTGGCTCACCCAATTTATGTTGCAATGGGACACATACACTACTTTGCCACTGATGTGTTTTTTGTTCTGTGACCAGGAATCATCCATGCAGTTTGGCAGTTGCAGCTCTTTCTTTGTCAACACTTACCTTTTGGTCACTGTGATGATGGGGGTTTAGACCCCATTGCCACAATGTTCAAAATGTGCTTCAGCTATGGACCCCACACTTACATTTTGCTCACTGTGATGATGGGGGTTTAGACCCCATTGCCACAATGTTCAAAATGTGCTTCAGCTATGGACCCCACACTTACATTTTGCTCACTGTGAAGATGGGGGTTTAGACCCCATTGCCACAATGTTCAAAATGTGCTTCAGCTATGGACCCCACACTTACATTTTGCTCACTGTGATGATGGGGGTTTAGACCCCATTGCCACAATGTTCAAAATGTGCTTCAGCTATGGACCCCACACTTACATTTTGCTCACTGTGATGATGGGGGTTTAGACCCCATTGCCACAATGTTCAAAATGTGCTTCAGCTATGGACCCCACACTTACATTTTGCTCACTGTGATGATGGGGGTTTAGACCCCATTGCCACAATGTTCAAAATGTGCTTCAGCTATGGACCCCACACTTACATTTTGCTCACTGTGATGATGGGGGTTTGGACCCCATTGCCACAATGGTCATGGCCTGCTTGCATTATGGGTGCCACACACATATATGTGTGGCACATGTGCTAGGCGGTCACATTGTATGTTCAAAGTCATGTTCGGTGTTGTAGGCATTTGACACAGTCTACACACGCTTGTCATGGTGTTGGGGGATGTCTTTTTCTTGCATTCCCTAGGTTGTGGTGTGCTGGTTGTGTCATGCATTGTCCATCCTATGAGTGGGGGTGGTAGTAGTGGTAGGCATCCAGCCCCCTGGCTAAGGGTGGTAGTAGTGGTAGGCATCCAGCCCCCTGGCTCAGGGTGGTAGTAGTGGTAGGCATCCAGCCCCCCTGGGTAGGGGTGGTAGTAGTGGTAGGCATCCAGCCCCCCTGGCTAAGGGTGGTAGTAGTGGTAGGCATCCAGCCCCCTGGGTGAGGGTGGTAGTAGTGGTAGGCATCCAGCCCCCCCTGGCTAAGGGTGGTAGTAGTGGTAGGCATCCAGCACCCCCTGGGTAGGGGTGGTAGTAGTGGTAGGCATCCAGCCCCCTGGCTAAGGGTGGTAGTAGTGGTAGGCATCCAGCCCCCTGGGTGAGGGTGGTAGTAGTGGTAGGCATCCAGCCCCCCTGGCTAAGGGTGGTAGTAGTGGTAGGCATCCAGCCCCCCTGGGTGAGGGTGGTAGTAGTGGTAGGCATCCAGCCCCCCTGGATAAGGGTGGTAGTAGTGGTAGGCATCCAGCACCCCCTGGGTAGGGGTGGTAGTAGTGGTAGGCATCCAGCCCCCCCTGGCTAAGGGTGGTAGTAGTGGTAGGCATCCAGCCCCCCCTGGCTCAGGGTGGTAGTAGTGGTGGGCATCCAGCCCCCCCTGGCTAAGGGTGGTGGTGGGCATCCAGCCCCCCTGGCTAAGGGTGGTGGTGGGCATCCAGCCCCTGGCTAAGGGTGGTAGTAGTGGTAGGCATCCAGCCCCCCTGGGTGAGGGTGGTAGTAGTGGTAGGCATCCAGCCCCCCTGGCTAAGGGTGGTAGTAGTGGTAGGCATCCAGCCCCCCCTGGGTAGGGGTGGTAGTAGTGGTAGGCATCCAGCCCCCATGGGTGAGGGTGGTAGTAGTGGTAGGCATCCAGCCACCCCTGGCTAAGGGTGGTAGTAGTGATAGGCATCCAGCACCCCCTGGGTAGGGGTGGTAGTAGTGGTAGGCATCCAGCCCCCCCTGGCTAAGGGTGGTAGTAGTGGTAGGCATCCAGCCCCCCCTGGCTCAGGGTGGTAGTAGTGGTGGGCATCCAGCCCCCCCTGGCTAAGGGTGGTGGTGGGCATCCAGACCCCCCTGGCTAAGGGTGGTAGTAGTGGTAGGCATCCAGCCCCCACTGGGTAGGGGTGGTAGTAGTGATAGGCATCCAGCCCCCCCTGGCTCAGGGTGGTGGTAGTGGTGGGCATCCAGCCCCCCCTGGCTAAGGGTGGTGGTGGGCATCCAGCCCCCCCTGGCTAAGGGTGGTAGTAGTGGTAGGCATCCAGCCGCCCCTGGGTGAGGGTGGTAGTAGTGGTAGGCATCCAGCCCCCCTGGCTCAGGGTGGTAGTTGTGGTGGGCATCCAGCCCCCCCTGGCTAAGGGTGGTGGTGGGCATCCAGCCCCCTGGCTAAGGGTGGTAGTAGTGGTAGGCATCCAGCCCCCCTGGGTGAGGGTGGTAGTAGTGGTAGGCATCCAGCCCCCTGGGTGAGGGTGGTAGTAGTGGTAGGCATCCAGCCCCCTGGGTAGGGTGGTAGTAGTGGTAGGCATCCAGCCCCCTGGCTCAGGGTGGTAGTAGTGGTGGGCATCCAGCCCCCTGGCTAAGGGTGGTGGTGGGCATCCAGCCCCCTGGCTAAGGGTGGTAGTAGTGGTAGGCATCCAGCCCCCCGGCTAAGGGTGGTAGTAGTGGTAGGCATCCAGCCCCCCTGGCTCAGGGTGGTAGTAGTGGTAGGCATCCAGCCCCCCTGGGTAGGGGTGGTAGTAGTGGTAGGCATCCAGCCCCCCTGGCTAAGGGTGGTAGTAGTGGTAGGCATCCAGCCCCCCTGGGTGAGGGTGGTAGTAGTGGTAGGCATCCAGCCCCCTGGCTAAGGGTGGTAGTAGTGGTAGGCATCCAGTACCCCTGGGTAGGGGTGGTAGTAGTGGTAGGCATCCAGCCCCCCTGGCTAAGGGTGGTAGTAGTGGTAGGCATCCAGCCCCCTGGCTCAGGGTGGTAGTAGTGGTGGGCATCCAGCCCCCCTGGGTGAGGGTGGTAGTAGTGGTAGGCATCCAGCCCCCTGGGTGAGGGTGGTAGTAGTGGTAGGCATCCAGCCCCCCTGGCTAAGGGTGGTAGTAGTGGTAGGCATCCAGCACCCCTGGGTAGGGGTGGTAGTAGTGGTAGGCATCCAGCCCCCCCTGGCTAAGGGTGGTAGTAGTGGTAGGCATCGAGCCCCCCCTGGCTAAGGGTGGTAGTAGTGGTAGGCATCCAGCCCCCTTGGCTCAGGGTGATAGTAGTGGTAGGCATCCAGCCCCCCCTAGCTCAGGGTGGTAGTAGTGGTAGGCATCCAGCCCCCTGGGTGAGGGTGGTAGTGGTGGTAGGCATCCAGCCCCCCTGGGTGAAGGTGGTAGTAGTGGTAGGCATCCTGCCCCCTGGGTAGGGGTGGTGGTGCGCATTCAGGCCCCTGTGTGCATATGTGGCATTGGTGATGGGCATCCCGCCCCTATGGTGCTGCTGTTGCTGGTGTAAGTATATTCTGCATCCCTCTGTGTGTGTGTGATGTGTCGTGTACGTGTTGTATGTGTTTTGTGGTTGGTGTCTGACTTACCTTCTGCGCCCGTACGCGTCCGTGCCTGTTCCGGTAGTAAATGTAGAATATTGGTATGATCGGGACGAAGGGATTCATAGTTGGTTCGTGTCGTTCGTCCTTCTCGTTGCTTCGCGTCGTCCTCGTCGCTCGCGTCGTCCTCGTCGCTGGCGTGTTCGTCTCGTAGCCGTGGATTGTGTTGTGGCGCGAATCGGAGCTTATGTGCACCTCTCCCGGATGCTTTGACGTGCCGTGCGTAGCGACGGGTTCGGCGCGTACGGGAAGCGCATCGTAGTTGTTTGGCCGGACGGAGCTGCATTTTCCCTTCCGTGCGACTCGATTCTGCGTTTCCGGATTCGCCTCGGTCGGAGAACAGGACCTGGATTGGGTGAGTACGGCTCGGCCGGATTCTGTGCTGTTGTGCGCATCGTACTTACTCGTTCGGTGTGCTGTACGGATCGGTCGGGAAACAGGCTTTCGCATGGCTTTTTTCCCGGCCGAATGGTATTGGGTGCGCCTCCGACCGAGATCGGAATCGGCCCCCATGTGTTTTAGTATAGATGGCAGCAAGACTGTGCCCCAAGTGGTGCAGTCTCCCAGTTGTGGTGTGATCCCCATTGGTAAACAGATTGTTAGGATTCTGTGTTTCTCATAAGGGCTAGTATTTGGAAATACTGCTTCGATTTGAGTAGATTTTTGAGCTATCCAGAATGGAATTTGTTCACGTTTTGTGGGCATTTTACCCATGACTGCGTGTAAAGTCTGTGGAGTAATTTTTAGTGTATTCCCCTGTTGAGGGGTTTGATTTGGAATTGTTATAGGTGGTTGGACTGTGAAAGTCCGCATGACATATTGGACTAATTGTCTGTAAATTTTTATTAACTCTTGTAGTTGAGTAAGTAATCCTCGTCTGACATCTCTTCAATGTCAGGATGAGGTGTGTAGCCTGGCTAAAATCGGCCATGTTGCTCCTGGTCTACCTAGTGGACCGAGCCTGGTAATGTTTTTATGATGTTTTAGGGCACCTTTAAATCAGAGATTATGCTCCTGGTATGTGAGTGGAAGTTCAATATCCTCGAAAGGAATATATTCCTCTGGTGGTTCATCTTCTTTAAAGAAGTGAAATACTTTTGTTATTGGATTTGATTCTGGGAATACAATCCATGAATAGAATAACTCTGTCTGAAAGGATTCGTGTGCCTCTATCATGAAAACTGCTCTACCACCTCTTGGTGTTAGGCCGTGTTTTATAAGTTTTAGAGTGATGGCTCTCCTTAAGTTTGGAGGGATGTGTATAACACCCTCATCGGTTTCATTTAAACCTGTAAAATTAAAAGCTGTTACGACTGGGTCAGCTGCAGCTACACTGTTCTCGGTGTTAGTATTCCCGTTCAGGGACATTTTTGAAAAAATAATATGCAGAACAAGTTTCAAGGAAACAAAGATAAGGTGCACAATATTTTGGAACACTGTATCCTTCAACGTTGAACAAACCGTACAGCTAATATATAGGATTTTTGTCCTATTCAGCTTTGGCGGATACTTAACCCTACCCACTCCAGACGTCTTATGGAGTAAGTGAGTAGGGGTCTCTGAGAAAAGCATGACTGAGTTACTCAGTATCTAGCGTTAAATTAGTGCCTTACCAAACTTTGGGCGCCATGTAGTGTAGTTCCTATTTCCCTAATAGGCTCTGCGCATTGGAATAATATACCCTGTAGGTTTGGCATAGGACTGAGGTCAGTATGCCCCTATCGAGTATATTAAATTTAATTACTTTGTACCAGCTAACTCAGAGGCCACTAGAAACTCCTTGTAAACAAGAAGGGAGTAGTGTCTGGCAACCGCATAAACATGACAACTTTGTTTCCCTTTAGAATCGGAACACTCTCAGAATCGTGGAAACAACAGATAACAGTTTCACTCAGCTAATCGTGCATGCTTAGTTTCTTCAGAGTTACACAGAAAGAATAGACGGGCATTTCAATAAAAGGATTTATTGAACAGTCTTGTTTCTCGTGTAAGAGATATGAGCTGTTACAATCATAAGACAGTATGCGAGATATATTATGTACAGCGTAAGCAGTAGAAAGAAATAATACTGCGCTAGCATTATCTTTTAGCTATGACACATATATTCATATACATAAATAACATAAGCTAAAAATGCGAGTACTCCTAAGATGCTTCTCTAACTAGTTCTACCCCAGTGTACCTAACCTAAGTGTAGTGCAAGGTAAGAAGTAGGTGATGTATTCTATAGTATGGTATGCTATAGTATGCTAAGTCTGGTATGCCAAGTCTGGTATGCCAAGAGTCCCTCTAGGTTCTAGTCAGCTCCATACCTTTAGAATGAGAGAGGTGGGAATCTCTTTCCAAGTTTCGAACTCTAACACCCCGTGAAGGGAGTCAGAACACTGGAAGCTGGATTCTCTGTGAGCAGGGATGACAGCGTCTCTTGTCAGTGCGTCAGGCCGGGACACGGGCTCCTCTAAAGTCGAGGTCTCCTCCTACTTGCTTGGGCAAGGGAAGGTATATATATACCCGGTAGGTGCCTTGGAATGTTAGCATTGACGTAAAGTCGGGCAGAGGAAGACGTCAGGAATGAACCCTTAAGGAATAGCGGTTCATGCATAATAAATGAGTTTGTGGAGAAATCAATAATCCTGTGCTAGGGGAACTCCCAAGAGCTTAAGGGTCTGGTTTCTAAGAACTCGTTGTGACGTTAGGGTGGACGGATGTAGGTGACCATGCCTGTATTTGGATAGCATGGCTAATGAGTAAATAAGGACTGGGATCGTATGCCTATATAAGGGCAATGCGAATTGTGCCTATATAAGGACATGTATCAGGAAAACCTATATACGGACACCTAAAGCGGAATACAACACACCTACATATATCAAAAACTGAACTTCTTAACTGAAAGCACAACTATGATTGAAAAACTGCATTTCTAAACTAAAAGCACAACTATGATTGAAAAACTGCATTTCTTAACTGAAAGCACAACTATGATTGAAACACTGAACTTCTTAACTGAAAACACAACTATGATTGAAGAACTGCATTTCTTAACTGAAAGCACAACTATGATTGAAACACATGTTAAAGCAGTAACATTATAGACTCATGTGCTGAACTGAAAGCACAAGTATAATTGAAACACACATTAAAACAGTGGAATCATAAAAGCATGTGATAATCATTTCAAAGCATGTAAAAATAGCTCATGTATATCTGGATACTCAGCAAGAATAAATGTTTGATGGATACACAAAATAAATGATGCAAATAGAATCAAGCATATGAACTCAGTAATGCTCCTAATGTCTCAAATGGCTAATACTGGAACTTCTACTGTTGAAGCAGCCAAACTTATATATTTTTGTGCTAAAAAATAAAGGCAACGTCATCATTTTCTTTTCATCTTTAACTTAAAAAAACATCTTCTCTAATTGAAATTTCACAACATCTTTGTCGTTCTTTTTCTTTTCAAACAAACAGTCCTTCTGTGTGAAAGACACACAGCCTTCTTGCATTTAAAAATATAACTGCGTTTTAACTTCATGTTTATGATATCAGTTCATCGGTCTTGGCTTGGTAGGTCTGTCTGGTTTGTTCAGCCACAGGATGTCAGCTTGCACCGTCCGGTGATCACTCCAGGGTTGGGGAGGGGAGGGGAGGGGTCCCACGACCACACGGGGTACACAGACACGGACAGGGACATCAGGCACACCAACATGTCGCAGTATGATGACCTGAAAAAGAAACAAGCATCACTCTTATTGCAAAAAACATTTTTCAAAAAGCGCACGTTTTCCTTTCTCTGTTTTGAGTTTGAAGGCACGATATTATCATTCCTGTCTGCACAGTTCTCTGCTGGCTCTGGGGAATTATATGAGAATTCTACCCACGCTATAGCCTCTGAATTCTTGGTATTAGGATGAAACTCTCCTTTTCCCTGCACAGTAAGAAGGGCTGGGGCAGTCTCCTTCCTAACTATTTTTCCACTCACTGCTGAATACGTGCTCCCTTTATCAATTGGCAGAAGCCCAAGGCAATCCATCTGCTCTGTCTGCTCTGGTAATTTTCCTTTCTTCAACTCGCCCCTCACCGTCTGTGAGATTGGTCTGCGCTGTGCATCCTGACACATAAGAATCACAGTTCTGAGTAAATCTAGGGGGATATGCATCCCTTCATTCTCTGCCCATCTGTTTGTATGGTCTTTCTCTCCTTGGTGCTTGTATTGGTAAACAGCGTTTACTTCACATGCAATACTTCGCATGCAATTACAACGCGGTTGTTACAACGACCGCGTTGTTAGTTCATGCATACATTTACTACGCAAGTCGGAACAACGACTTGCGTTAGAAGGAGAAGGTGTTGGATTTAAAATCCAACACCTTACCTAGTGTCGCAAAGACTGGAGTTGGAATAGTAAATTATACTATTCCAACATCCAGCGCCCCCTACTGCAATTCGTTGTTCCAAATTGCGTAGTAAAGGTATGCGAACTAACAACGCAGTCGTTCTAACGACCGCGTTGTAATGGCATGCATACTAAACTCATTCTAAGTAACGAGTGCTATTCCTTGTATTTAGTCATGTACACCAAATCTGAATCGTGTGTCACCACCTCTGTCTCCAAGATTTTAGCTTTTTCATCTGTAAGGGAATTAAATGTTCTGTCATGCACAGTAGCTGCGCTTTGCAGTACAATCTGCCACTTCACTGGGGAATCCTGTGTCTCAAACTCCACCCCTGGACCTTCTATTGGGACCTGCACAAACTGTTCATGCAAAACTGCAGTCTCTGTCTGTATATGCCACTTTATCACGTTTGCTTCGTCCCATTGCATTTGAATCACATTATGTCTTATTGTCATCTGCCCAGTGTCTTGCAATGCGCAAAAGCACAAAAGCATCTGTATTTGTCTAGCATTAAGAAATGTTACAATCCACAACTTTAAAAGCATACTTTTCTTTCCCTGTGTTTCACAAGTACTAAAAATAGCACACTGCTCCTGAACTGGCACACAAGATACACTGTTACATTTCTGAATTGACCACATTTTAAAAACATTCTGCACAGTCTGTTGTGCAGATTCCAAAGCACATTGCTGCATTTCTTTTTTCAAAATAGCATTTTTCCATGTAGAGCAAGATTCATCATTCACTGACATGTCTGATTTATACCTGCAACCAGCTATCGCTAATTCTAAGAAACTGGTCTGTTTATCTTCCTGCACATTCACATTTTCTCGGTTCAAATTTATTTCTGGCTGAGGAACGTCCTCAAAAGAATTAATTAAGACCTTCTGTGAGGCCGGCAGATTAACTGGCAACATCTCTAAGTTCACATTTTTCACATATGACTCATCCTGAGTATCTAAATACCCTTGCAAAACAAACGGCATCGGAGCTTGGTACATGTTTAACTCTTTTTCAAAGACTTGATTTCAAACTGAGCGTCAGCCAACTCCCGTCTCAGCTCACTACATTCTTTTTCTAAATGTTCAAATTTTTGATACATGCATTCAAAATGACACCACTGTTTCTGTCTGAAATACCAAGTTGTTTTCCCTCTTCAAATAACTCAGTTGGCATCTGGGACTCTGCAACTGAAAACATAGGCATTTTAGAGAGCATTTTCCCCATTTAATTTTCTTTTGAATCCTGCCGACTACGCCAAGATGTCTTGCTTGCACCTATCAGATAATACAGCTCCCACACGATGGCTCAGCACCCGGCGAAGCAAAGACTTTAACACAGCACCTTTAGAAAAGGGTTTTATTTTACAAAATGCAAGGACTCTTCTCTTTTAGAATAAGGCTTGGGGTTTTATTTTACACAATGCTCTCTAACAGAAAGGCTTTCCCAGATGTCAAATGCACAAGATTCAAATACACAAAGAGATATATATATGTTTATATGCAAGCAATAATAACACACTTGGTAAATATAATGCATGAATAATACTGATGAATAAACAAGCAGCAAATAATATGAGATAAGACTCAAGCAAATATACTGGACGTCCTGCAAGAGATCAGAAAGATATATATATATATATATATATATATATATACATCAGATGATTACTTTGGATGTGCACCTCAACTCACTCCTACATCACAAAGAAAACACCTCAAATGATCAAAGTCACTGGCCAAACATCACAATGGCAATAACCAAAACTCAATACATCACCTGGTGCAAACACCGCATCTCATCCACTCCTGACTGGGGAAGTTAAAACAGCCGGGGTTTGAGAGCCTCAGCAACCAGGGTTTCACTCTCTGAGGTAGACGCGTCCGCCCCCACTCAGATTCCAAACTCCCGGTTTCTGAGTCAGCAACCCTCAGCTTTAAACACACTAGAAGGTTCGGGAAAGACCTCCCCCCGGGCCAGAGGAATCTTACCAGAACTGGCCAGGTTCCAAGCAAGCATTCCCATGGCAGGAAGGAGTTCTCACGTCCCCTTCTCCAAATCTCGCATGTTCCATCCTCTATCTTGACGAAGCTCACAAAGCCTTCCGGGTACATAAACAATCCCTCACAAAAACAGAAAGACCTTGAACGTGAATAACCCAAGCAACTTGCAAGCACTGCTGTGCACGCAGAAAAGCTGAAGCAAGGCAAAGTCAGGAAAAAGGATGACATGAGGCCATGTCAAAGCCAATAGTAAGAACTTCATAATTCTCATCAATGTACAACACAATGCACAATTGTGCACAACTGCTTATAGATTCACATACTTCATCTCTCAATGTACAACACCGAGCACATGTGTGCATCACTGCCCACAACACTGCACTTCGAAACCAAAAAGTACATTCCACAACTCTGTCTCCCTCTCACGCTTTCAAATGCACATCCCACACGTTCTATTCTTGGCAAGGCTGTCCTACTCCGTGACAGCTCCCACTGAAAGACTGCAAGATTACAAGAACAAAACTTTTAAGAGAAGCAGGCATATGCAGGACCGTCGTACATCCAGGCTAGGATGAAATAACACACTAAAGTCAGTTAAAATAATGGTAGTCAAAGGTCATCACTGGGTGTCAAACCACAAGAGTGCCTCTAGCACTACAGGGGATGAAGAACCATAGAAGGAGAAGCGACAGAAGTAACAGGCACTATCGTCACTGACGCTTGCACCGGAGGTGAGAAAGGGGGGGTATAGGAGTCGAATTAAGAGGTGTACTAACAGTTACAGTTGCCACAGATGTCGAAGACTAAGAGGGAGCAGAGGGTACCGTAGCCAAAGCCGTTGAAATGACAGCAGTAGACACAGGGCGAGTTGAAGCAGTTGTAACGGGCTGCTGTGGTAACAAAGGAACAACGGGATATATCCTCTGCGGGGCAGATGGGGTCGAGTATCTAACAATTCCTCCACAAAAGTATCATTTTCCTCTTGAGCCAAATAAGATTTATCAATCTGTAATCAAAACCTCCTATCCTCACATTCAACTCTTGACTCCTGTTTTTCTCTATCATATGCTACAGCTTTCTGGGTCAATGTTTGCGCCTTCCCTATTCGTGCATCTTTTTCCATCTTCAGTCGTCTCTGCCTAGCTGCTTTCTACCATGTTCTGAGGGAATCAAACATAGACTGCCTACTTCGTCTTTTGAATAACTGTTCCTGTAAAAACCCAATCTTTTGTTAATCAAAAGTGCCCGTCAACAGCCACTGTAACTCAGCATTGTTCCTCGTATATTTGGGCCATAGTGTATTAAACATAATAGGGCCAAGACCATGTTTCACATACATATCAAAATTAGGAGTGCCTTCTGGAGGCGGCGGCTGGGCTTCCTCTAATAGAGCATCTACAGAACAACAACGACAACACAAAGAGAAAAACTTACTGATTCCATGCATTTTCAAAAAGAAAACAAGTTCGTTATTTATGCCTGACAAAGCAATTGCAAATGCTTTTATCAAAAAAGATCCTCAGACCGTACCAAACTCAAACCACAATGGTACCATATCCACAAAGAACCAAAACAAACTCACCTGATAGGAGTGGCACAAACTAACCAATTCTCCACTGCCGACTCGTCAGACCAAAGGGTCAGATCCAAAGGTTTCGCCGTTCAGGACTCCAGTCGGGATGACCACTGGCCGAGGCACCATCCGGCAAGACAGAAGGGGCAGCTGCGAGCAATCAATACTCCTCGTGCAGGGATCCCTGAACCATCAGTCCGACCTGACGATAGCCTCGACCTCCCCTCCGTCCGCGGAAAGGGGATGGGTCTTTCACCCGAAGGAGTCCCTGTTTGGGCGCCAACTGAAGGAAGTGGCCCGATTCGGGTCACTCGGGTCACTAATGACCACCTCTCAGCCTTCCATACCAAATGAAGAGTTGGTCAGACAGTAGAGAATACAAACCAATATCTGTTTTAGGTACACTCAGAGTGGAGCCCAGTCTGCCCAGTCGCTAGGAGAGCTGCAGAGGGATAGACATCAGCAAGCATAAAGACACATTATGTACATTTCAAAACCAATGAAGGCATGCCCATAGTGGAATTTTCCAAGCAGATGCAGCTACACAATGAAATACAGAGGAAAAGTTTTGATTCAGATGCCGGGCACACATTATCTACTACTCAAGGTCGTTCTGTCCGTGCCCACCGCTAGACAAGTGGGAGAAGGCCTCTATCTAGTGAGAAAGGTATTCGCTAATAAGAACAGTCTATTCATTAGTGAAGCAAAATTCAGCCTTGGAGAAATGAAACCTAACAGAAGCCTTTTCTCAGAAATAGCAAAGGATTAGTTTCGATCCTGACTTAAAATGGTGCCTGATAGAAAATGGTGTTGCGAATGCTAACTTACATAGGATAATACGTAAGCGGGTACATTTCTATTCTAACAACATTACTTGCAATTATCTGCAACACATGGTCCCATTTAGCTATTTAATGACTAAAACTGATGTCTAAAGGTTTTGTACAGATCTCTCCCGAAATTTCATTAAGCACATACATTGTTTCTGCAGTAGTATGCCCTTTAACATATATCTCTCTTGCAGGTACATTAACTTCCTATGAAATCTTAAAATGGCATCTACTTGTAACCAATTAAGAAAGACAGAATAGCTTTACTTTCACTTATTTCCATACAGTCAAATTCTCTGGGTTTAGAGTGCATACGGACATTGAACAGTTCCTCATGTTTCCACCCTTATTGGCCATTCACTCTTTTCCGGATTTATGGGATCCCAGAGTACTTTTTCCATTTCCAGCACTGGTTTAACTGTCCTTCACATGACATAAACATTTCAGCTTAAATCTATTACATGTTTGATCTTAAAATGCAATTCTTCTCCACTAACAGTTGTCTGTAGCCAGCCCATGCACCATCGCAGTCGGCCCGAACTTAGGACTTTGTCCCAGTCTAGCGCGACCAGATAACCACAGTTGGCACTTTGTGCTTTTGGCTCTATTCTCAATGAAATCTGTAAAACTGCATATCTCCGGTTCTACTGATTGGATTTTTATTGTTTTGGGTATGATTTCTTTATTTAAATGCACTCAATCTTTCTAAATTGGTGCGGGGAATTTTCTTGTATTGTATTTTTACTTTATTACTGTTTGAAGTGCTGCATAAATACTTTACACATTGCCTCTAAGTTAAGCCCGACTGCTCTCTGCCAAACTACCGGAAGGTTGAGCACAGGTTTATTTGGGTTTTGCTTTTGACTTCACCCTGACAAGGATTGTGGTTGCTGCTTGAGCAGGGTTTCATCACCACCCCCCTCAACAAGTAATCCAATTTCTTACAGATATGATTGTATAATTAGGCTTTCCGGTTTTCAGTTTCTATATTTTGTGAATTCCAGTGGGGTTTTCCAATGATTCATTAATTGTAAATATCAGCAGTTATCAGTGTTTACTCTTTTTGCACCTTTCAAAATCAAGGGGATTGTGCTTTTCCAGTGCTTATACAGACTTTTTGTATTTAGTTCCTTTGCTCATTCATTCCTTTTGTCAATTATTGCTCCCTTCTTTCCTGCTTCCGACTCCATTCATCAAAGCCCTCCAGTGAATTTGCTTTTTCTAATACATTTCTATCTCTCTCCACCCTGCCTATCTAAATTTACAGCACTCAAATCCCTCTAACCAGTGGTTCAGTCCCACCCATGCCAGGGATGTGCATGGATAGAGATGTGTTGCAACCTCATTAAGATTTGATTGTAGCAGGTAAAAGGTTAATGGAGGGCTTTTAACAAACATTCTTGCATCTTGCTGCTCTGTTCATCAGACAAATGGCGAGGATCTTCTTAATGAAGATTTTCTCCTTGGGACATAATATATGTGCATTTGTTGGTGTGTGTGTGTGTATGTAATGTGGAGTGATCAGTTATTGCAAACCAATGTCACCCTGTCTTGTTCTTTTCCCAGAGACACCAAGGAACAACTGGACTAATGTATTATGACTGTCTGACCCAGACATATCCCTGCTCTACATAGTCATAATGAAGAAGTCTGCTAAAGAATTAATATGCATACTGTTAGCTACAGGGTGTTTTTGACAGCAAACTGTGTTGCTTTATGAAGAAGCAGCTAGGTCTTAGAGGAACTTCATGACCCTGACTTAGGGTGTTCGCTAGCACAGTTCATTCTGTGAATGAAGTTTTTTGTATATTGTTAAGTCATGCCTATGGGATTTTATACAGGACACCACTAGAATCTCTAGACATAGATTTTTACCAAGCATGTGGGAGGGCCTTTGTTTATTTGAAAGCAGTGGGCGGGGGGCTGTCTTCCTCTGGTAAAGTTGTGAAAATTGCACAATACACGTTACCTTTGTGTTTTGTGAAGTGTGGCCTATTGCAATGAATTTCTCATCTTGGGGTAAAGGATTATCACAGTTCAATATGTTTCTATTAAATGAGGTCCTAACTTTGGTTTATATGGGTGATGATGCCAAGTGTCAAGCCTTGTTTCCGTACCATAAGTTACAAGTTTCTGTGTAACAACTAAGCATTAGGAATGAGAGTTGAAGCTGGTGATCCGGGGGTTGTATCATAAACACATTCCACGTCAGTACATAAGCAATTGTTTTATTCTGAACTTGCGTTGTCTGCAGCATGTACTAGGAATCACAGAAATGTGGTTACCTAGTCATATTTCTTAGCTGTACTCTGTGCAGATCATACACTAACTCATAGATTTTCTGAGTTAATGTATTTGCTAACAGTAGCAATGTTTCACCAAACCGATGCATAAACTCCTTTTAGGCCTGTGCATGGTTATTAAATAAGTCCATGATAAGACCTCAAATCCTTTTGCGGAGGGGATTGCACTCTCACAGGCATCCTTATAAGTCAATACCATTACAGTGTAAACCCAACAGCAACAGTATTTGTTGCAGTGAGTTATAAGAGGGCACTAACTCTGGGGCATCTGACTGCACTGTGATCTTTGTTGAACCAATCCTGATATCGAAGCTGCCAGAAAGCAAAACTCTATCCAATTTGTGGTAAATACGAATGACATCTTGGAGGTGCTATTTGCCCTGGACTGAGACACTGCTCAGAGTTCAACTGCGAACCTGATTCCCACTACACAGCAACATACACTAAACATTGAGCTGAAGTCATATGAGCTGAGCCATGGTCCCAAAAGAGGAGTCCTGGGGTTCTTGAGACCTTGCTGATGGCCACAAGGGCATAATAAGTGGCTTACCAAGGTCTGAGTGGGTCATAATGGAAGCATTGATCACAAAAAAAGTGTTACTAGGTAGGGGTTGGACTTATACTGCTTGACACTAGAAGGTGATATAGCAGTAAAAGAGAGGGAAAAGTCGAGTGTTCTCAGTTTTTATAGAAAAACAAATATTTCCTTCAGTGATGTCTTATAGGTTATAGTTGATTGTAACTGAAAACTGGAAACCCTATGCATAATTTAAAATAGATTTTTGACTTCAAGTTGCAGAACTTTGTGATGTAACTGTGCCATCCCCCCATGTCTCTTATTTGTATTCAAAATGCTTCTGGCAGCAGGGCTGTCTTTGACTATATATGAATCTTATCCACATATAACCAGTTTCACAGAATATTATTCAGAGCCCAACTACTGTTAGTCAGTGGTTTGATGGCCTCAATTCAACACATTTCTTTTCAGATATTCTGTGGAAAGTAAACCTAATGGAAGATTGAAATGTCACATACATCATCCAAAGCAGAAAGTGGAACTCAGGGAGAGAGAGAACATTCGAACGGAACACATTAATCTACCAGTGCAGTTTTTGCCTTCTCAAATTTCTGGATTCTAGAAAGGACTCCGTTACTTTTTTTCTAGATTATTTACTCAATCCAAAGGTAGTGACACTTTACATGGAATGGTAGATGCAAACAGAATTTTGGATCGTGTAGATGGTATTTTGACAAACTACAGACATTTAAGCTTTTAAAAATAGAGCGTGATGAAGGATGGACGTGTTTCAGTTGGAATAGTGTCTATTTCAAATGGGAATACTGAAACACTTCTTTTTTCACATCACAAAAGGAAAGACACGACACTCACAAGATATTTTTCACACCTCACATACACAATGACACAAAGCTCAACGACCATTCTGACAAAATATACATGACACATTTAGGACTACACCTCCACTGACAACATTTCAGGTGGAAATGTTAATTTTCACCTGACAACCCCAATTTTTATACCAACCCAGAAAGTTTGGTGCTCATACTCCCCATCTTTTCAGAACCATTATCCCATTTCGCATCTTCCTTAAATTCATTCAGTGAATGATGGCCTGGATCCTAGACATCCGTCCATCTCATATAAACAACACTTACGTGAACATTCCTCATTCAATTACCATCCAATCATTTGTAGTCACACTGTCCATGTCCCAACACCTTATGTTCAACTATTGAACACCGTTCCCTCTCGCCCTTACAAACTGGGCAACAGTATAACATTTCCAGTGACAGCATTCACTTTTCCACTCACCAACATTCGCTTTCACGGGTCCTTGTCTTTTCTGTCTACTTTTCTTTCCCCTAAGTCTCCTTATGTTTTGCTTGACTGTAGTCCAAACAGGGGCTTTCAACCTCGAGACATTATTTGAAAGATCCTTGTAAACTTTCTTCACTAATATGTTAAGGTTGCCCGGGCATAAATTATGGCACTTTGAGACTAAAAGATGTTATACCTGTGGCAGACTGAGGGATAGTATGGTAGGACTATAATTAGTGCTTAATTTGTAAAAGAATAAGCGCTGCTGTGCAACATTTCTAAAAAACATTGACAAAAACAGTAGATTTTGCACAGGCAAAACTTATTGACTTTGCCGATGCTTATTACTACTTCTTTCTTACTTTGTCACTGTTTTTCCACTTTTCATTTCTTCCTCATTTTCCCCTTTTCTGCCTTTCTCTCTCTAGTGGTGAGTCAAAGTCTAATAAGAAAAAATAAGTCCTGCACACCAAAAACGAGTGCTGTGTGCCCCACCTCAAACCATAGCTCAAACTAAGCGTTGACTATAACATAGGCATTAGCTGGGTGTACCACACAACGCACAACCAATAGCTCATAGAATACAACTCTTTATTAAGCAATTCATTTTTGCCACAACACTGTTAGCCTGAGAATGATAAAGTTTGGTGTGGTACTCCTTCATAACACAGTGAATTAAGAACTTGTGCATTTCTGCACATGTAAACTCTACATTGTTATCCAACATAGGAAATAATTCTCTGGTAAAAAACGTCAGTCACATCAGCTGAGATAGGATGTTTCACAAAAGGAAAAAAAAGTAAAGTTTTCACTTGTGTTGGTGGTGTAGTTAGAGTGGCTGCCTTGGAGAGGTGGTGGAGTGTTTAATTGAGCAATAAAGAAGCAAGCAAAGTTTTGCAGTGGGTGGTGGACATCAGTTTGTATTGGCAGGGGCGGTGTGCAATGAAGTGATTACAGTATGAAGGACTGCAAAGAGGTGGCTGGAATGTACAATAGAGGATGGGGATGGCCCTGGGGGGCCAATGAGGAACTATTTTATGAAGCAGGGTGGGAAAGGCTGGGGACAAACCTCCATTGAGATCACAGGCTAAAGCCCACTTGGTTAAAAAGTGCAAGGCAAGAGAGTGCTAGTGAGGCAGGGTTTGAATGGGGTGCATGGCACATTTGAACTATTGCACACTCCAAGGGTGAAGCAAGGTAATATTGAGGTTGGTTGGATAATTGGCAATAATATGTTTTCAGGTACAATCATACGTAAGTGAGAGGCAATGTGGCTGCTAGGATGTGGAGTGTTAAGCCAATGGGGGGTTGGGCACAAGTAGTGTAGTGTAGGAACATTAAAAGTGGGTGATGTGAGACCAGAATGGTCTCACATCACCCACTGGTAGGGTGGGATTGGATTTAGCAAGGTGCCAGCAGGAGGAAGACTTGGGAGCCATGTTTCAAGTGTGTGATGTGTGAGTTACTAGTGCCCTTTGGGGGAGGGTGGTTGAAGTGACAAACTGTGCAAACATTTTTCCAATGGCCTCCAGCCGACATAGCCCCTCCTTCCGTAGCTTGTCCAAAGTCAACCAGCAACAATGGACCTATGCCCTCATAATCACAAAGCCTAAAGACAACACCAACCTAGATCAGGCAGTATAGAACTTCAACAATTGGATCACCAGTGCCGCTGACCGAGTCGCACTGACCAAACCAGCCAAAACACAAAACTCTCCAAACAAGCCAACTGGTGCGATCCGGAACTCAGCACGGCAAAACGCAGGTGCAAACAGCTGGAAAGAAGATGGTGCACAAACAAGAACCACACCAACCGAGCCACCTTCAAATCAGCCCTCAACAACTACCACCAACAGATCAAAGCTGCAGAGAAGGAAGACCCCACCCGGCGGACCGAGACTAGCATCAACCAAGGCAAGGAACCGTTCGCTATCATCAGAGAGTTCACCTGCCCGACAGCCACTGAAAACTCCTCCTGTCATCACAGGAACTCTACGACACCCTCGCTGACCACTTCTACAACAAAATAAAACACATGTTTCAACCCCCAACCCTCCAACCTCCTCAGCCTCCAGCCGACCACCACCTCCAACCACCCGATCACCTCATGGGAACAACTCAGCACACCACACACAACCACTCTTATGGACTCCATCTACCCCTGCCCCCACTTGCTTTTCAACCTCAGAGGAGACGAGACCATCCACCAACTCATCGCTATCCTCAGTGCCTTGATAACCACATCTACCTTTCCAGATGCCTAGAAACACGCTGAGGTTAGACCCCCTCCTCAAGAATCCCTCGGCAGATCTCCGCAAACTCCAGAACTACTGCCCCATCTCACTGTTCCTGTTCCCTGCCAAAGTCCTGGAGAAAGCCATCAACCTCCAACTCACCAAACACCTGGAGAAGAACAACCTACTGGACCCCTCCCAATCTGTCTTCAGTGCCAACCACAGCACCAAAACAGCCCTGATTGGTGCAACGAATGACATCCACACCTACTCAACAGAGGAGAATCTGCCGCCCTGATCCTGCTTGACCTCTCTGCGGCTTTCAACACGGTCTCCCACAACACACTCATCGATTGCCTATGCCAGATTGATATCACAGACAACACGCTCAGATGGATGGCATCTTTTCTCACGAGACTCACCCAGAGAGTCCGCCTCCCGCACTTCACATCACAAGCCAAACACACCATATGGGGCGTCCCACAGTGTTCATCCCTCAGCCCAACCCTCTTCCCCATCTCTACATGACCCACTCACTGACATCCTCAGATCACAAAATGTCGACATCATCTCCTATGCTGAAGACACCCAGCTCGTTCTCCCACTCTCAGCCAACCCCACCATGACTAAGAACAACTTCCACAACTGTATGAAGAAGGTCTCAGCCTGGATTAAGGACAACTGCCTGAAGCTCAACTCTAACAAGACTGATGTCCTGATCTTCAGCAAATACACCAACCTCTGGAACAATTCCTGGTGGCCATCAGAATTTGGACCCACACCGAATGACCACATCCGCAACCTCGGCATCATCTTTGACAGAGAACTCTCCATGAAACACGAAGTCAACATTGTCTCCTCAGCTTGCTTCCACACGCTCTGCAAAATCTTCAAGTGGATTGCCATTAACACCTGGAGATGGTAACGCAGGCCCTCATCACCAGCTGACTGGACTACCGCAACACACTCTATGCAGGCTCCACTGCAAACGCATGCAAAGATTCCAGACAATCCAGAATGCAGCAGCCAGACAGATCCTCAACCTGCCCGAGATAACTCACATCACCTAACACCTGAAAGACCTCCACTGGCTCCTGGTCCAGAAGAGATGCCACTTCAAACTCCTGATCCACACCTACATAGTCCTCCATGACAAAGGACCCTCTTACATGAACCACCACATCCATTTCCAAGGCCCTTCAGGAATCTCCCTTCCACACACCTTGCCCTCACACAGATCCCTGCATATGTAGCTGCTGTGACGGAGGACGCTCCTTCTCTCATCTCGGTGACAAAACCTGGAACACACCTCCACACCGCACCCTCGCTGACTGACTTCAGGAAGGGGCTCAAGACCTGGCTCTTTGAGTGAAACCTGAAGCTAGCACCTGGATACCCTCTCAGGTGACAAGTCGCACTCTACAAATACGTCCATATTGATTGTTTGAGTGATTGACAATTCAAAGTCCATTGGGCTGAGATAATCATTGTGAGGTATTTGGCAAAGGGGAAAGAAGCAGAATAACGAATGTTATGTTTTTTTACTTACCAATTCATCACACAGACGTGTTGACGATGTGAGACAGGTGGGAGAGCAGGATGAAGCTATTGATGTTCAAGGAGGAAAGGATTGTTGGAAATTATTTCAGAGTTTGTCGAAAATAGTATGGCACAGTGTTGCAGCATGTCAGGTGTATGTGAGAGACGGCGAAGAAGCAGGAGGCACAGCACTTCAACAATTACAGAATGGACAAAGGTCCAAATGAGCAGGGTGTTGAGAGTTCCTTTGGAAAAGGGGAGATTTGGGAGCCAAATTAGATGCAGCCTGGCAATGACCTAAGGGCAATTAATGGAGTTGGCATCAGGGAATGTTGTCAGAAAGTGAGCTGTCATCGTGTTTTTTTAAGGGAAGGAAGGATGGATCTTAGGAGAAGAGAAGGCTGTAGGAAAAGGAGCAAGGAACTTTGCTGAGGGAGTTAGATGAGGCACAATGTGAGAATAGGTATGCTTAATCCAAATGTTTTGTCCAAACAGAATTAAACTACATAATGTCATCTGCTCGGTCTGCACCGTGGCCCCATGCCTGTTGCCATCTCTCTTGCTTTCACTACCAGCGGAGAAGATATTAGCACAATATAGGACCATAGGAATCGGTACAGATGCAAAAGAGAGAAAAACACCTGTTGTGAGAGGAACTGCTCAAATTAGCATCACTCTTGATGCTTATTCAAGCAGTTCCTCTCATTTCTTACTATGTCCTCTTGTTTTCTCTCATTTCTCACTCTTTCTGTTTCTACTCCATCCTTTAACACGTTCCCCTTTTCTCCTATATTTCTCCCTCCTTCACTCTTTTTAAATGTCCTTCTGTAACATTTAGTCTACTTTTTCATAGTCTTTCATTCTTATCTTTTTTCATTTTCATTTTTCTTTCTTTCTTTTCTCTCTTTCTATCATCCTTTCCTTTTGGAGCACAAGTGAGGCAACCACATGTAAGATAGAAAGTTCAAGGAGGCAATGTCCTTGGTAGGAACTTGCAGCAAGAGGATCAACACACTGATCAGCATATCACAGAGAACAGCAGCACATTAATAACCACCATCCTGAACGCCAATAGCACTACCACCTCGGCCACTGGAGCTCCTGCTGTAGCTGAGGACTTCTGTCATCGATTTACTACTGGAAAACAGGGAATAGGTGCCAGCAATGTTCTGCCCCTTTTAAATTCTAGTTGACTACAGTAATACTCTACCAATCTTCCACAGGAAGATGAGTAAAGCATATAATCGCATAATGATACAACAGGATAATGATGATGATGATGATGACGATGACGATGACATTGATACCATATTTACAATGACTTCCAAATTTGTATGGATGTGCTGTTTTATCAAAACTTTTATGGGCAGTTATTACTCGGAGGGAATTATTAAAGTGGGAACAGAGTACTGTTGTTACTCTTTAAGCTGTATCTGCATCTGTATCTTATCTGGTTTTTCATACAGCTTATTGTATTTTATCTTGCACACCGTATATTGGCTTTATTGTGGTTTTATGATTCACACTGTGATATCGAATAAAGCTTATTTTGATTGATTTGATTGATACCATAGGTCTTATAATTTAGGGAAGCTCAATTGTCATTAGTGTTGACAGTAAACGACTTGGCTCATCTCTTGGTGAAGAGAGAACATGAAGAAGACCCTCACACAGTAGTTAATCTTACTACTACATCTTCAAAACATATCTTTAATTCTATTAGGAGCACTAGTTTGATTATTGGCACAGCCTGCAAGAAATATATGTGCCTTTGTTCTGAGAGCCCTGGGTGCCAGTGGAATAAGTGTAACTTTCTGAATGTTCTTTCATAGGATTGCCTGTTGGGGTGTTTAGCTATTGAGGACAGGAGAAATGACACGCTAAGTTACAAGTCAGGACGTCCTGTCCTACAGGGCAGGAATTCATATAAATCCATTTTGGAACTTAGTGCTTTTCCTAGTGTGTGTTCAGACTTGTCCATCATGGATGCACCTTGTTCTGCCTCTTGTTTCAAATTCTACTTGTATCAAACAGATTTAAGCAGTCACTACGCTTCCTGGCTGCTTCGTTGAGCTGTCCTGTCGGGTTCTTTGTTCTTGCAACATCAACAAATCTGGATTTCACAGATCTGCAATATCTCATTCTGCAACTCAATTTAGCATTTTCATAGTTTTAGGAATCAGCTATGCCAATGAGTCCTGCCATAACAAGTTGCACCCATGAGGTTGTGAGCTTTGTGACTTTTTCCTTGTGGTGATATTTTGCACTAGAGCCAAATGGGTACATTTATGTACTGCGCCTACAACCAATACAAACATTGTATTTTTTATATATTATTTTGAAGGTACATTACAACGTAAATAATACCCCAGCAATTTTACAGAACTCATTAAAAATAATTTACAGATGCAGGAAATGTGAAAAAAATACATTTACAATTTAGGCTTTCAATCACCAAACAAAAGGACAACGCTTCAATAGTCCTCAAATATATCTAAAGCGGGCATGAGCTGTTCATCAGTTTTACTCAACTAAAGCATGATTCCATTCTTCGTCGAACCTCTTCAAGCTACCCACCCGAATCGAGTATAGCCTCTTTCTCTCCTTTACTCTTTGAATTTTATTTAAGGAGTCAGCGAAGCTGGGGACAACTTTGGACCTCCAATTTTTCAGAAGTAATGATCGCAGTCGCGGCCGACATGATTCACGGGTGGTGGGGCGGAGGGGGGTTGCGCGGGGAGGGGGTCTCACTGGGAGGCAGAGGTTTAATTTTAATTATTAATAAAAATAACTTACCTTAGTCGGCCCAATCCGGTCCTGCATCGTCTCTGCTTCTCTGCTCCACGCAGGAAGCAGGCACCCTCCCTCCCCTCCCCTAAGGCAATCACAACACTTCAATGGCAGCATTGTGATTAGTGGGGACGGCACCCACCAGGCACCTATGGGGAGGCCATTTTCTCCATGTAGGCTGCTACATGGAGAAAATGGCAGAGTGCGCATGACTGTTTGGTTGGCCCCTCTCAGGGCCTGCAACATTGGGCTAGTCACTCCTCCCCTGCCCTGTTGCAGGATCGAACCAAACCCTTGTTTATACTATTTTATGTTACTGCTTCTCTCACTGCGAGAAAGCAGTGGGGCAACGCTCCTCCGCCCACATGGAGGAGCCGCCCCTGAATGATTGCACCACTAAAATTGAGATAAACATGACTTTCTGGCATCTCGATACTATATTTGGCATATGGCAATGCCCTAGTAGTGCTAAGAGTGGGTTTCGAGAAACCTCGATCTGCAATTGATTTTCTATAAATCTAAAGATGTCCCCCCAGAAATCGCCCAGTTTGTTGCAATGCCAAATAATACACGACCAGTCTCCGCTATCAGGAATACAACATCTAATGCATTGATTTGGAGAGTTTGTACGTACTTTGCTTAAAAATTGTGGAGTCCTATTAAGCAACCATTTTGAATAAAACTGTATTTTACGATTTTCGCACCCCTCAAAGATTTAACATTCAATTAATTTGTTTTTAGCCAGAATAATCTCTTCCTCCCTTAGCCATTTTGCCGAGATCCAGCTAGTTATTCCAAGCCCCGACTCTCCTCTTATGAGGTGTGAAAAAGACCCTGTATGACCATCGCAGCCAGTTTAGGTTACTAACAATTTGTGTATCAATTTCATTCCAAGTTTTCCATTTGTCACTCGACAAGAAATCAGCTAATTTTACAAAACCATTTTCATGCCAGCTTTTAACAGTCCCAGGGCCCAAAGCAACCCCCTTGCTCCGTTCCATAAGTCTGAGGGTCGATTCTGAATTTACATAGGGGAGGCCATAATCTCTCAAAAATTGTGATTTCCTTTTGAAAAACCATTGTAGTGTCTTATACTTCACTTTTTCAGGAGATTTAGCTAATCTTAAAGGGCCCCATATTTGATTCTCTATATTCATTATATATATATATTAAATCGTTATGCAGATGGTTGAGCTCAGAAACAAGTTTTCTGAAATTTAAAAGCATATTGTGCAAAATGAGCAAGATAATTTGGGGCATATCTACAAGGGCTTTATCTCCGCTTTTTTGGCTTAAAAAGCCAAAAAAGCGGAGATAAAACTAACGCCCTATCAACAAGAGGGTGCTAACATGCATAATCGCATGTTAGCACCCTTTTCCCAACGCCTCCCTTCGCATCTCTAATGAGATGCAAAGTGGGCGTTACTGGCGTACCCCGGATGGACTACGTTGTAAATATCGCCGATGTTCACATCGCGATATTTACAAGGCAGCCCACAGGATTATAGCAGACGTTAAACTTTGGCAAAAACGGCCGTTTTTGCCAAATTCTAACGTCTGCTACAATCCTGACTTACCTATGTTAGACATAGGAGGTGGATTATGCTGATACGACCACAGGGTCGTATCAGCAGGATTATCGCCGTTTGCAGGGAACATCGCTGGAAAACCAGCGATGTTCCCTACAAACCGGCGATAACCTCGCTATCTCTGGAATTTTTATCGCCCTGGAGAAACGCGTTGTTAATAACGCGCTACCAGGGCGATAAATTCCAGAGATAGCCTGCGTTGGGAAATACGTCGCTAATCACGGCCAGCGATAATTATCGCTGGCCGTTGATAATATGCCCCTAAGTTCTTAAATTGGAGAGCCAACCCTCCTTCCTCCGTGCTTTTATAAAAAGTGCCAAGTGCTAGTCTTGGGGGCATTTAGACCACAAAAATGATGAAATCATAGAGTCCAAAATCTTAAAAAACAGAGAATGTTAAATACAGGGTGCTACGGCAAATAAATCATTGAATAAAGGCTGGACTGGCATGTTTATCAAAGTCACCCAACCCAGAGTCATAAGAGGCAGTGACATCCACTTTTTAAATAGTCCTTCAACTTTATTTAAAAAGAGGCTTATTATTCATATTGTATATTGCACCAATAGCATCCCTATAGAAAATGCCCAGGTAGCGTTTTGGTTGGGTATGTGCGCATGCTCGGCATTCTGGCAGCAACTCTTCAGCTGAACAGTTGTTAAAGAAGACCGTCTTAGACATAAAAATGGTCTAACCACGAAAGATATGAAACGCTGAAAAAATCTCAAATGCTCCTTCCTGTAACTGCCTTCTAAGAAGCCAGTAGCAACATAACATCAGCAGGATATAATTTAATTCTTGACATCTGAGAAATAGGAGCCTGGATGACTTTATCTTGCTGAATGGCCTGCGCTAAGGACTCAATAAAAAGTGAAAAGGACAGGTGAAAAGGGACATCTCTATCTTGTTCTAAGCTGGCCTTTGAATACATCAGCTTCAGAAGCGTTCAAAATTAATTTTGCTACGGCATTAGTATACATTTTCTTAATGAATTCCGAAGTCTGGGGTGAAAATCCAAACCTCTCCAAAATCTGAAAAAGCGTTTCCCAGACCACGAGATTAAATACTTTTTCAGCATCCAATAAAGAAATTGCTGCTGGAACCCGCTTTTATGGCACACAAGTCAAGAGCGTCAATTAAATAAATGGTGTTCATATAGAGTTGTTACCTTGAAATAAAACCATTCTGATCTCTGTGGATCAGACTTCACGCTAATTTAGTCAACCAATTTGCAATTCATTTCATAATAATTTTACAAACTGAATTTTAAACCGTTATAGGGTGATAAGAATTTAAATTTAAGGGATCTTTGCCTTTTTTTTTTTAGAAAACACACCGCATTAACCTGATTAAAGGTTGGGGGAGGTGTTCCCCCTCTCAAGATTGCATTAGCCACTTCCAGCAAAAAAGGGTTTAAAAGGTCAGCAAATTCCTTATAAAATTCCGAGTGGACCCCATTTGGTCCACCCACTTTGCAACCTTGTATATTCTTAACTACTTTCTTTACTTCTTGCAAAGAAAAGGAGTTATCCATAAAAAGCTGATCCACCTCTAATAATAGTAATCCTGGGCGTATAACTAGCTATACAAATTGCTAGTGCATAGCTGTGTGCTTGACTGCACTGTACAATAATTGCCAAAGGCATCTTGCACAGTACAAGTTAAGATAAAATAAATATCTCTGTCTTTATATGCTAAAAATACACATAGTTATTTCACAAAAGTGAAAACAATAAATTAACACGCAGTGAGAGAGGTGATGATTTTGGGATCCTCCCTAACCTAGGGAGAGAACCAAGCAGATGCCTTGAAAACAAAAAGCACATCTTTTGAACGATTCGGTGGTGGTCCCATCCTCTTAGGACCACCCCAAGCACAGTTATTGGCAAAAATACAATCCCAACCAAAGGCCCTGCAAAGCATTATGGGACGAGATTAGCAGTGGGCAGTGAATATTATAGTATCCAATATCAAAATAATTCTACAAAGAGCTGCAGTTCCACTAGTCGTTACTAGATGTCCCTCACGAGTCAAATGCAAAAGCTTCATAATGCAAATGCTTTTGCATTTGACTCGTGAGGGACATCTAGTAAGGACTAGTTGAACTGCAGCTCTTTGTAGAATTATTTTGATATTGGACACTATAATATTCACTGCACACTGCTAATCTCGTCCCATAATGCTTTGCAGGGCCTTTGGTTGGGATTGTATTTTTGCCCATAACTGTGCTTGGGGTGGTCCTAGGAGGAAGGGACCACCACTGAATCGTTCACATGATATGCTTTTTGTGTTCAAGGCATCTGCTTGGTACTCCCCCTAGGTTAGGGGGGACCCCAAAATCATCACCTCTCTGTTTGCTTGATATTTTAATGGCAAAGTTCACTTTTGTGAATTGGTTATATGCTTTTTTAGCATAGAAAATTGCTTTATCAAAGCATTTGAAGGTGTTTATTGTATGAGTAATATGCCCAGGGTTAAATAATAGTGGGGTTTAATTATCTTTTAAAAACAATCTAGCACAACTCTATTTACATTAAAACAGGTACTATATACATTCTCAAAATTCTCTAAAAATATCTCCCTAATCTGATCCTTGGAGAGCCTGCCATGCCAAAACCTTCCTGCATAATCACTCTCTTCATATGTTTGTTGCAAGTAAGTGAAGTTCTGAACATAATTCTGAGCATAATAGCATTCCCAAAGTGCCAACTTTGCCTCTTCTAGTACCTTTCAATTTTCTGCAGACCTGTTCCTCAGGAGTTTTCTATATCTTTTATGAATCTGATTCTCCAAGCACACTTTCTCTTCCTTTATAGAATTAAAATGGAACATATACCTGGAAATCAGAAAGCTCGTAGGGAGGCTTTCATGGCATCCCAAACCATAGTAACTGCAGCTGTACCAGAAAGCTTTTGATCCCGGCCTTGCATACCCCTATCCAAATTTCATCCCCTAAGTAAACTTTATTAAAGGCCCACCATGGAGCTTTAACTATCTGTTCACGTAATAGTTTTTCCAGTTTTAAAGCCCAGTGATACGAGAACTATTTGGCAGCATATTCAGACATTTAAACTTAACTTCAAGGGAGATTAGAAAAAAATCAATAAGGGTTGCAGTTTATACCTGCAAAAAAACCAGGAAAACTGCCTTTTATCTGGGAAAGCCACTTTCCTAGGTTCTATTAGTTTAAAAGCTCTAGAATATTTATTGAGTGTTCTTGAAGTCTTGCGTTTATGTTGCTTGTTACTACTTAACCTGGTCTCTAGCCCTGGCTTCTGCAGAACTTTAAAAAAGCCCCCTGTAGAAAATTAGGTTATTAATTGTGTGGTCTGCACAAGTAATAGGTCCTCAATCGTCTTTACTGGGAACCAAGCACATCATTGTCACGTTTTACTCTCTCAGGGTAGGAAGGCAGTGAGTCCAAGGCTTAATCAAGGGAGGTGGAGTGGGCTAGTAATCACCATTCACTGGCACGCAGTATTAAAACTCAATAAATGATTGTCCAGTCAGTACTTTATCTTTAGAAAACGAAGTAAAATTATTACACACACACTACTAAATACTACACAGTAATTTACAAAAAAATACATTGGCATATCGAAAATACCATAGATGATGTTACATGATCACCTTATCACACATTTAAAGAACATTATTTCAATCACCGGTATACAAATATATTTATATGAACAACTATATCCTCAAAAATACAAAGGCACACAATATCATACAGAATGGTAACTGTTTATTTGCTAAATTGTTTTATTTCATAAGTAACCTTATTCAATGTTAAGAGAAAGAGGGAGGTTGCTCCAAAGGGAGTGTGAAAGGAGGGGAAGAAAAAGTGCTCGTGAGGTAGAATAGATATGGATGATGGAAGGAAATCCAAAGGGTGAACACAGTATTCAATTAATCATACATTGTAGAACTGGTCATTAATCATAGTAGCACCAGTTTTTACATATAGTCCTGTCCCTAACGGATTCACAAAATATGCATATAATTTTCGTTGGTGCACAGAGAACTTTTCTGTGAAAAGGCAGGACTGGGGTAGCATCGGGTGCAGGCCCAAAATGGGGGGAAAAAGTCGAAGTTTCGACCCTTGTGCAATGAGGGTAAATTAGAACCTCTGCAGGCAGGTCTTCCTCAGGACGGGGTGAAGGGGGTGGGCAACCTATGGAGAGGTACAGTCAGGTACAGCCCTTCATGTGGTAGGTCCGCATTCAAGTTGCGGCGTGGTAAAGGTTGTTAGGTTGAACTGTGGTGTTGATAAATCAAACCAGGGGAATAAATCTCCCACAGCATCTAATGGGTTGTTGATTAGCGAAGCCCGGGGATCCCAGCTAGCCTCTTCCAGGTGGGATCCCCCGGGGTGCGCAGCATCGCACCGCACAGCCTTTTATAGTTTTTAGGGGTACCTGGTCCCTCCTGGGCCACGCACTATGTTTATGTTGGGGGCAGCCTAGGGAGCCCACCCCTGGTCACGCCTGCCAGCTCCCCGCCCGGGCAGCACTCTTCTGTGCTGCCACAGGAGCCAGCAAGGTTTCTCTGGTGACAGTGGTAGCTTCCTGCTCCCCCCGGAAATGGGCACGGGGAGCGAGTGGCTGACCATTGCTGGTTGAGTGTGACCGTAGTCCCCCCATCATTGCTGGCTGGCAGGGGTCAGGGATGGGGTCCCAGTCCCCTGAAACAGGAACACGCCTGGGGGATGAGGTCCTGGGGTGAAAACAGAGATAGGGGAGGAGGCCCAGTGCATGTCCCCTCCCTGAATATAAATGGAGAGTATTCCTTGCGCCAACCTGGCTCACCCTGGTGGTCTTTACTGGATGAGGCAGAGGAGCTCCACGCGATTTGTGAGAGGAAAGGTCAAAGGTTTCCAAACTTGAAAATTCCATATCTGGGGCCTGTTGGGACAATTTTGACGATCTTGTGCTCATTTTACTCCTGGTGGTGAGCTCTAGCTACCAGGGGCAGTTGCAACAACCCTCCTCACTACCAAAGTGGGTCAGTCCTTACGGAGCTGGTTCTCCTATTCCCTGCACCAGCTCTCTTACTGATCTTGGGGCCAGATGTACGACCATGACAATTTGCGAGTCGCAAATTGCGCTCGATTGCGGGTCGCAATTTGCGAGTCACAAAATACCATGTACAACAGTGTCTGAGACACTGTTTGCGATTCCCAATAGGGTCGCAAATTGCATGCCTCGCAACTAGCGACCCCATTGGGAATGGCTGACCCTCCCAGGGATGGTGGCCTGCTGGGCTCAGCAGACCTCCATGTCTGGGACTGCTTTTGAATAAAGCAGTTTTAAAAAAAAATGCAGCCCGTTTTTCTTAAAGGAAAACGGGATGCATTTAAAAAAAGATAATGAAACATTTTTGTTTCATTTTCTAAGGGCAGGTAGTGGTCCCTGGGACCACTGCCTGCCCCTAAAAAATATTTTCCTCTGCATTTTCAAAGGGGACGGGGTCCCCTGGGGACCCCTTCCCATTTGCGAGTGCATTACCATCCTCTGGAAGAGGGCGGTAAATTGCGAGTGTTTTGCAACCGCAATTGCGGTTGCAAAACATTCATACATGGGGTAGAGAGTCGCTATTAGGAAGGGACGCCCTTGAAACGCCCTTTCCTAATAGCGAGTCACAATTCCTATTTAGCGAGTCGCAAATAAATTGTGACTCGCTAAATCGGAATTGTACATGGCCCTATTAGTTTTTGCATGCGCAAACGGGTCGCTAACCCGTTTGCGCATGCAATTTAGGGTCGTACATCTGGTACTTGGTTTCTTAACACAGAAGTCCAAGCTTTCCCCAACTGGTCCTCAGGGGATGTAAGGGGGCCAGCCTTACTGGCCCTTGGGGAGACCTACTGGGTCCTGGGGTCAACTGGGCAGAGTCCATAGTCCTTTGTAGGCATCAGGTCATTCCTTTTTCCAGTTCTCCATGGCGGTCCAAGGATCTAGCAGTAAAGCGTAGAAAAATCACCAGGCAAGAGAGAGTCTCCCCCTTGTACAAGAGTTTTCAAAGGGGAGAGGGAAGTTCCAGAAGGAAGGCCCTTCTGGCCAATCCTAGGCTGCCACGTCACCTCTCCACCCTGTCACAATCCTCCTGCATAGCATGCTGGAACAGTTCAAAATGGCGTCATCCAGGAGTTACTGGTCACATCTGCTCCTGGTGTCTCCGCTCCGCCCCTCGCTGACATACCTGTCAATTATGGGTGAAGTACTGTTAGTTGCTCCCTTTTGTGTGGGGAGGCCTTTGTTCCTGCTGCTGGTGAAAAATGTCACTAACTGGGCACAGCAGGGTGATAAAAGGCCTGGGCTCTGATCCTGAGCTGAGCCAGAGAAATATGACAATTCTGGATGACCCATAAAGTGTACAGATATCATTTTGGGAATTCCAGAATTAATTTTCCAGCACAGGTTACACCCCAATTCAAGACATTGATGGTCTCTGTAGGCCAAAGGGTAGCGAAACTGCACTCAAAGGCTGTTCTGTCCCTATTGTGTATAATAAAGTGTCACCATAGACAAAACAATAAATCACACTGACTTTCCCTATTAGTGTACACTAACATTATAAGGCCTATCCCAGTTCCATATCTAATCCAGCAGAGTCCCCATTGTGCCAGGCTACCTGTGTGCAGTTACCGGGCTGCGCACAACAGTAGTCTCCCGAGCCAAGCCTGCACACATGTGCACACGTGTGCACCTGTCTTCAAGTTTAACCAGTCAAATGCCCTTTACCCTGAATGTGTGACAACGTTCTTGTCTTAAAAGGCAGACACTGGCAGTAAACACAAGCAGTCTGTTTGCCATGTGATTACCATGGTTGAGACACATTTAGTGAGACTCACCCCCAGTAAAAAGTACAAAACCAGGTAATCCAAAAAGGAAATCATCCAAGCGTATTGAATGGGTGGAACCCACTTTGCAACAAGCACTGCTGGCAGCTGAAAGTAGGCGTGGAATAGCCATTATTCACGGTGCTGCTGCCTACTGAGCGGTAACAAGTGGCAATGGGTTCTGACCAGATACACCTTTCGCCAGTTGTCGGCTACCACTGAGACCGTCTGCTGGCCTTCCTATGCTAAGACTACCCACATAACTCAACCATGTGGCCAACGATCCCTACAAGGAACCCAGACTGCACTAAGAACCCTTCTGGTTCTAGACTATATGGACTGAGCAGGTCTAGACCCACCCTTGCTCTGGGTCATGCAATGCTGCATCCACCACACTTTTCCTGGCAAGACTTCAGTGCCTCATCACTGACACCAACACAACAGAAAGGTCTAAAACCTGTCCCACGGGTCACAGGTTGTCCCCCTCTGGAGAATACACAACCCAGTAGCCTCATTCAACTGAGTCACACAAGCCCCTTTAATAAGCTGCTGACCATCGACCACAGTAGTTACTCTCGGGTCTATGCTACCACCACACCCTCTCAGGATGACTGTGTCCCCTAAGGGAACACCAACTCAATCACGGAGTGCTCCCAGATAAGAGTCACCCCCAGGTAGTTCCCACCACAGGAACTCCTTACCTGTGGACTCCCTCCAACCCCACTGGGTGTCACGCACTCACCTGGTTCAAACCTCAAAGACAACTTTGGAGTTGATGCTGGACCTCATATCCCTCTCAGGAATATGCAAGATCCAAGGACGAGACCCCTGCATCATGCACTGTCCTGTGGAGGAAGGGGGGTAGGGACAAAATGAGGACTTGCGGTGTTGGGTCTGCTCAGCGACAATGCCACACTGATTAACAGGATGCGTTGCTCCTGAGACCCTCAGAGGCGAAGGTAGGAATGTCTGGTGTGTGAAGAAGTGATACACTGATAACAACAAAAAGACCCAAATACCATTATACACTAACAGGTGTACATTGCATTAACTTACATGAAATTCACTTGCACCCTTCTTCCACAATAAAGCATGTAAGTTGAATAATAAAGTTCACGGCTTTGAATCTCTGAGACCCTCGGGGATAAACTCAAAATACTGCTTGAAGTCACCAAGACTCCCAGGGTAAAACTCGGAACATGGATTGGAGTATTCTGGCACTCCCAAGGTTATACCAAACAAGAGGGACAAGGAGGCAAGTTTAACGAGGTCCAGCATACATGCCCCACAGAGACAGTAAGCAAAGGAAGTATGGAGTTCCTCAGAGTCTGAGTAAAAGAATGTGGGGGTGTAGGTAGAGAAGACACCAGGGTTGGTCGTCTTACCTACAGTATAAAACAAGGGGGGAATTCCCTTGTCGGAACTAGGGCTTCTCACACACCTAGCAAGCTAGGTGTCATGCTTCATCATATGAGCCTGCCCCTCGTCAGGTCGGCGGTGCAATACCTGACGGGCACCCAGTACGGGGCTCTTTGGCGGGGATCTTTTGTTCCTGCCGTCGGGTGCAGTGGGGGTGAGGGGCCTAGTGTATGTGTAGATGTGCAGTGCGTGGATTAAAACAGGTCAGTTAGTCCTAGTAATGTTTTATTCTGAGAGGTAAACTGCCTGAGTAAAAAACAGGAGAGTGGCAATGAACTAGCTGAAAGATTTCTAGCTATATATGCTCTACTCTCTACTGGTCAACATGTTTCATGCTCTTTGCGTCAGAAGGATCAAGGCATTTCATCAGGACCAAAAATAACTATCTACACGACATGATAAGTGAAAAACCTACATACCATGTGCTCAAGTAGGTGCCCTGAATGTGGGGACAAAAAATACATATTTAAAATTATTTACTCAGCATCACATTAGATGTACTCAGACAAGGTGTGGGTGTATTTTAGTGCATACACACCCATGCTCTACACCGTGCTTGTGGTGTATTAAAAAGAGAGGAAAAATTACTAAAACCATTCGCAACAATCGTATGTTGGAAATCCCAGCTATACATAGTAAACACATGGTAATGACATAAAAATGGAAGGACAATCAAGGGTTGGAATTAATTTAATAAAAAGAACATATGTGCTAGAACACAGCTCACCTAAGATGCTGACTAGGATTGCCTGCAACGGAGTCCAGCGGTCAAAATGGACACCAATGTGTGTCCTAGATGATGGAGAGGTGAGACAGGAGGCTGGATGTAATCATACTATGAGCCAATGAACTCAGTGTAAAGCACCAGGGGGCGGGGGGGTCCGGGGCTCTGGCGGCAGAAACAAACAAGGGGCACTTAACAGTGATGGGGTGCCCAGGGTCCGCTGCCAGTTCCCACCACCTGCTAAGGCAATGATGAGCCCGTGTATCCCATGTATTGGCAATCCCCGGGCGGTAACTACTCATGCTGGTGTGCATACTGTCAAAACAATACCGGTGTACGAGTCAACATGGTATCTGCCCTTAGGGATTCCATCTACCACAGTGGGCAGAGTCGGTTCGATGCCTCCAAGAGGGAATGGGAGGGTGGGAGATGTGAACTCAGAGCGTCCCCGATCAAGTCATCTACCCACATGTTAGTTTGGGCGTCGGTGCGATCCGGCTAGAAAAAAAGGGGGGGGGGGCGGGGTTTCACTTACCCACACTCGTTGAGCGCTCGTACCCTGACCTACCCTGCCGCCGGAACCGGGATGGTAAAGTGGGACTGGTCCGGTGGAAAGAAATACTCCTAGTTGAATCAGAGCCCGCGAATCTTACCGCGGTTCCGGGGAGATCTCGCGAGATATCGGGCCATGCTAAAAGGTATAATGAATAGCCCGTAAATAGAGCCGCCATCTTAGAAGGGTAGCTAAGAGGTGTATACTAGCGTTATCCATGAACAGAGGGGGCGAGCAATCAGTCCCATCCAGGTGCCAATAGTGGACATCTACGAAGTTGGCAGTCAGAGGCAATGGGGTATGTCAATGTATTGATTGTTGGCAATAATACTTGGTCAAAGCACAGTCCGCGAGTCATCTCGCGGTTCAAAATGGAACTCACGGGATTATGGGCCACGGTGGACATTCTAATGAGATGCTGGTAAATGTGGTGGCCATCTTGGAAAAGTATGTGAAGTAGATCCCTGAAAGGTGTCTAGCAACTTGTATATGGGTCTAAAAAAGATCTGGTGTTGAAGTGTCGTAGGAATATTAATAATAATGATCACCAAAACGCTTGGGAATCAAAAATAAATATAAAGGTCGTGTAAGCATTGGTGCATGATGGTATACTGCAGGTAGCATGGAGAAAGCTTACCATAGGTGAATTGGTGTCAGTTGGAGTTGGTAACAACAGGGTAGTATCCTTGTTAATCATACAAAGTGAGACAGACATAAGTGTAGGTGGATGGTTTAAGAATGATTTGTCTGTAGGGACTACATACCCATAAATATAAGGAGATCGGTCATATTCAGTGGTCCTGGTGTCAAAAGGCATAACACTGATAGGCATAGGATGGTACCCCAGAGCAGATGTTATCGGATATTCTACTCATTAAATCAGTGAGCCCCAGGGAATGTCATCATTAAGCCCTGTACGGTGTGTAGAAAGTCTATGGACCCATCTCTGTTCAATCCTGAAAAGCGTCGATTGTGAGATCTGATTGTGGGCTTCCAGGATCACCCACTGGAGAGAATCAGGATGATGATTGGTATCTTTGAAGTGCGTATATAGTCTGGTTGTGACCCTCTGACATCTAATGTTGCTTTTATGTTCAGTTATCCGGGTCTTGACTGTACGCATTGTCATACCTATGTACCTCAGGCCGCAGGGACAGGTTACCATATAAATGCATTGTGTTGTATTGCAATTGGTATGGCGGGTGAGGGTCCACTTGAAACTCGCAGAGAAACAGATCTCCTTAGTCACTTTAGTCTGCTTCACACTGCGCAAGAACCACACGGGTAGTGCCCTGTCACTGGAGGAAGTCCCCATAGGGTCTGTTGTGTGCTTTGTTTAATTTGTTTAGGTCTAGTGTGTATCAGGATATCCTTAAGATTCCGTGTCCGTTTGTATGCAAACCGGGGCCTAGGGATGCATAGGTCACCTGTACCTAAGATAGCCCAATGTTTTAAGATGATCTTCTTAATGCGAGCTGAGTCAGGGGTAAATGATGTCACACACGTAAGAGTGTCTACCGTGGGTTTAGGGTGTACCTCAAGGAGGGCCTCCCTGGGGTTGTTCCTAGCTCGTTTCATAGAAACCTTGATTCTGCGTTCTGGGTAACCTCTTGCTTTGAGATTGGTAGCCAGAGTGCTGGCTTCTGTTGTAAAATCAGAGGTCTTAGTACAGTTACGCCTGATGCGTAGGAACTGACCGAAGGGGAGGTTGTCTCTCAGCGCTTTGGGATGGTGACTATTGTATAGTAATAGGCTGTTGCGATCAGAGGGTTTTCTATACAGTGTGGTGCTGAGTGACCCGCCCGTCAGTAGGATTTTCAGGTCTAGAAAAGGAATGTCGGTCTCCGAGATGGTGTGGGTAAATGTTAAAAATTCATTTTGATTATTGACCCAAGTCACAAACTCCTCACATGTAGAGCGATCGCCTCTCCAAAAAATGATGATATCGTCTATAAAACGTTTCCACAATTTCAAGTTATGGAGGTATGGGTTGTTAATATTGTGGATGATGTCTCTTTCAAAGGCTGCCATGTACAAACAGGCTAGACTGGGGGCAAAGGTACTGCCCATTGAAGTCCCCTGGCTTTGATGGTATAACTGTTTCTTATATTCAAAGAAATTTTCAGTCAAAGCCAGGGTTGCGCATTCCATGATAAACGATATGGGAGTGGGTGAGGTCCACTCCAGTTCGTTGAGTGCAGTTTCTATGACAGATAGTGTGGCTCTCTGGGGTATGTTCGTGTAAAGAGCCACCACGTCAAGAGTGACAAGTAGGTCTATTTCATTAGCATTATCTGTCTCCTCAATAATCCTGAGTATGTTGGTGGTGTCCCGGACATACGAAGAGGTCTGTCTCACAATGGGTTGGAGAAAGTAGTCGCAAAATCTAGAGAGAGGTTCCAATATTGAGTCAATACCGGAAACTATTGGGCGGCCTGGGACCGGGGTAATACCCTTGTGGATTTTGGGTAAGGTGTAAAAGTATGGAACCCTCGGTTCCTTCATTATCAAGAAGGCTGCCTCCTTCTGGCTGATCCAACCATTGGTTTCAGCCTCGAAGACCAATGTAGAAATCGTGGTGATTAGGCGGGTGGTGGGGTCCACTGTTATCAGTGTATAGTATCTGTCGTTAAGAAGTTGGCGACTACATTCTACATCGTAGTTGACAGTACTTTGGATTACAGTGGCCCCACCCTTATCTGCCTGCTTGATTGTGATGGTTGTGTCCTCAGCGAGACTATTTGCTGCAAGCAATTCAGAGTTAGATAGGTTATGGAAAGGGATGTTATTATGAGGCAGGGCTAGTTCCTTAAGAACTGCTTTTTCAAACGCTACAACTTCCACAGGGACCATGCTATTGTTAGGTGAAAAAGTCGAGGGGTTTCTCAGTCCTGAATCAACCGATTCATTAGATGGACGGTCTTGAAAAAAGGCTTTCAGCCGTACCTTCCTGAACAAGTTCTGGACCTCGCAAAGGTCTCTGAATGAATCAACCCGGGGGGTGGGAACAAAACCCAAGCCTTTCTCCAACACTGTCTGTTCCTGGTCAGTTAGTAGACGATGGGATAGGTTTATCACTAGTGTTTCTTGCCCTGTGTTCTGCTCCTTGTCTCTATGTTGTAAGTTGATTGATCTTCCCAATGGACCTGTTTTTGCGATCCTCTTTTGTTGCGCCCTCTTCCTCTGCCCCAGCCTCTGTCTAAAAAAGGGGGGTTGTTATGCTGGAAGATTTGAGGTGGCCCATGTTGGTATGGTGGGTATTGCCAGAATGGAGGGGGAGGGCCTTGAAAAACTGCTGGGCCCTGATATGGTGGTACACCATAGTACTGATTAGGGCGATTTGTCCTCCTAGAATAGTTGCTACCCCAACTCCCTGTACTAGAGTCACTGTCAGTCGAGCTTCTCCTATCTGAGTTATCATCCGATGAATAACTTGTTTTAACAGACGTATAGTCAGCTTTGAGGTATGGGTAGACTTTCTCTTTATCAAATTTCTGCAAATCTTTCTGCAGCTTGGATATCTTCTGTTTCATCAAATACTCCTTATTATCAGAGATCTCGGTGTTGATTTCTGCCAGTCGAGTTTTATACGCTGTAATCTGTACAGTTGTTTTTAGTGCCCCTTCTGCGATTTGAATCCTCACTAGAAGTGCATCTGCAAGCCTTCTGGCTGTGTTACTGATTAGCACAAGCCAGTCCCTAGTGCATTTCCATGCGACTAGGGACCACTCTTTTTTGAAGGTGGCATCATCCAAAAAGAGTCTTGAGATGTTGCTCACAATCAGGCCCGAAGGAGCAATATTCGCTCGCAAGTATTCTGTCATAAGGGCTCCATGAAGCGTGATTTTAAGCCACTCCTTTTTCAGGGTGGTTAGGGAATTCCAGTCGTCCGATACTGAGCCGGAAGTGGTGGTGCCATCAGCTCCCAATAAAGATGGTGTCCTGTCTAGGATATCTGATACTGCTTCGTCACCGAAGCTGAGACCCTGGTGATTGTCCATGATTATTAAAAGAATGTAGAGATATGGGCCAATCGGGATATGGAAATTATCCCTGGTAACCTAGAGAAAAGTCCCACGGGGGTGGCCCGTGCTAATAGTATACCAAACAAGAGGGACAAGGAGGCAAGTTTAACGAGGTCCAGCATACATGCCCCACAGAGACAGTAAGCAAAGGAAGTATGGAGTTCCTCAGAGTCTGAGTAAAAGAATATGGGGGTGTAGGTAGAGAAGACACCAGGGTTGGTCGTCTTACCTACAGTATAAAACAAGGGGGGAATTCCCTTGTCGGAACTAGGGCTCTCACACACCTAGCAAGCTAGGTGTCATGCTTCATCATATGAGCCTGCCCCTCGTCAGGTCGGCGGTGCAATACCTGACGGGCACCCAGTACGGGGCTCTTTGGCGGGGATCTTTTGTTCCTGCCGTCGGGTGCAGTGGGGGTGAGGGGCCTAGTGTATGTGTAGATGTGCAGTGCGTGGATTAAAACAGGTCAGTTAGTCCTAGTAATGTTTTATTCTGAGAGGTAAACTGCCTGAGTAAAAAACAGGGAGAGTGGCAATGAACTAGCTGAAAGATTTCTAGCTATATATGCTCTACTCTCTACTGGTCAACATGTTTCATGCTCTTTGCGTCAGAAGGATCAAGGCATTTCATCAGGACCAAAAATAACTATCTACACGACATGATAAGTGAAAAACCTACATACCATGTGCTCAAGTAGGTGCCCTGAATGTGGGGACAAAAATACATATTTAAAATTATTTACTCAGCATCACATTAGATGTACTCAGACAAGGTGTGGGTGTATTTTAGTGCATACACACCCATGCTCTACACCGTGCTTGTGGTGTATTAAAAAGAGAGGAAAATTACTAAAACCATTCGCAACAATCGTATGTTGGAAATCCCAGCTATACATAGTAAACACATGGTAATGACATAAAAATGGAAGGACAATCAAGGGTTGGAATTAATTTAATAAAAAGAACATATGTGTTAGAACACAGCTCACCTAAGATGCTGACTAGGATTGCCTGCAACGGAGTCCGGCGGTCAAAATGGACACCAATGTGTGTCCTAGATGATGGAGAGGGGAGACAGGAGGCTGGATGTAATCATACTATGAGCCAATGAACTCAGTGTAAAGCACCAGGGGGCGGGGGGGGTCCGGGGCTCTGGCGGCAGAAACAAACAAGGGGCACTTAACAGTGATGGGGTGCCCAGGGTCTGCTGCCAGTTCCCACCACCTGCTAAGGCAATCATGAGCCCGTGTATCCCATGTATTGGCAATCCCCGGGCGGTAACTACTCATGCTGGTGTGCATACTGTCAAAACAATACCGGTGTACGAGTCAACATGGTATCTGCCCTTAGGGATTCCATCTACCACAGTGGGCAGAGTGGGTTCGATGCCTCCAAGAGGGAATGGGAGGGTGGGAGATGTGAACTCAGAGCGTCCCCAATCAAGTCATCTACCCACATGTTAGTTTGGGCGTCGGTGCGATCCGGCTAGAAAAAAAGGGGGGGCGGGGTTTCACTTACCCACACTCGTTGAGCGCTCGTACCCTGACCTACCCCTGCCGCCGGAACCGGGATGGTAAAGTGGGACTGGTCCGGTGGAAAGAAATACTCCTAGTTGAATCAGAGCCCGCGAATCTTACCGCGGTTCCGGGGAGATCTCGCGAGATATCGGGCCATGCTAAAAGGTATAATGAATAGCCCGTAAATAGAGCCGCCATCTTAGAAGGGTAGCTAAGAGGTGTATACTAGCGTTATCCATGAACAGAGGGGCGAGCAATCAGTCCCATCCAGGTGCCAATAGTGGACATCTACGAAGTTGGCAGTCAGAGGCAATGGGGTATGTCAATGTATTGATTGTTGGCAATAATACTTGGTCAAAGCACAGTCCGCGAGTCATCTCGCGGTTCAAAATGGAACTCACAGGATTATGGGCCACGGTGGACATTCTAATGAAATGCTGGTAAATGTGGTGGCCATCTTGGAAAAGTATGTGAAGTAGATCCCTGAAAGGTGTCTAGCAACTTGTATATGGGTCTAAAAAAGATCTGGTGTCGAAGTGTCGTAGGAATATTAATAATAATGATCACCAAAACGCTTGGGAATCAAAAATAAATATAAAGGTCGTGTAAGCATTGGTGCATGATGGTATACTGCAGGTAGCATGGAGAAAGCTTACCATAGGTGAATTGGTGTCAGTTGGAGTTGGTAACAACAGGGTAGTATCCTTGTTAATCATACAAAGTGAGACAGACATAAGTGTAGGTGGATGGTTTAAGAATGATTTGTCTGTAGGGACTACATACCCATAAATATAAGGAGATCGGTCATATTCAGTGGTCCTGGTGTCAAAAGGCATAACACTGATAGGCATAGGATGGTACCCCAGAGCAGATGTTATCGGATATTCTACTCATTAAATCAGTGAGCCCCAGGGAATGTCATCATTAAGCCCTGTACGGTGTGTAGAAAGTCTATGGACCCATCTCTGTTCAATCCTGAAAAGCGTCGATTGTGAGATCTGATTGTGGGCTTCCAGGATCACCCACTGGAGAGAATCAGGATGATGATTGGTATCTTTGAAGTGCGTATATAGTCTGGTTGTGACCCTCTGACATCTAATGTTGCTTTTATGTTCAGTTATCCGGGTCTTGACTGTACGCATTGTCATACCTATGTACCTCAGGCCGCAGGGACAGGTTACCATATAAATGCATTGTGTTGTATTGCAATTGGTATGGCGGGTGAGGGCCCACTTGAAACTCGCAGAGAAACAGATCTCCTTAGTCACTTTAGTCTGCTTACACACTGCGCAAGAACCACACGGGTAGTGCCCTGTCACTGGAGGAAGTCCCCATAGGGTCTGTTGTGTGCTTAGTTTAATTTGTTTAGGTCTAGTGTGTATCAGGATATCCTTAAGATTCCGTGTCCGTTTGTATGCAAACCGGGGCCTAGGGATGCATAGGTCACCTGTACCTAAGATAGCCCAATGTTTTAAGATGATCTTCTTAATGCGAGCTGAGTCAGGGGTAAATGATGTCACACACGTAAGAGTGTCTACCGTGGGTTTAGGGTGTACCTCAAGGAGGGCCTCCCTGGGGTTGTTCCTAGCTCGTTTCTTAGAAACCTTGATTCTGCGTTCTGGGTAACCTCTTGCTTTGAGATTGGTAGCCAGAGTGCTGGCTTCTGTTGTAAAATCAGAGGTCTTAGTACAGTTACACCTGATGCGTAGGAACTGACCGAAGGGGAGGTTGTCTCTCAGCGCTCTGGGATGGTGACTATTGTATAGTAATAGGCTGTTGCGATCAGAGGGTTTTCTATACAGTGTGGTGCTGAGTGACCCGCCCGTCAGTAGGATTTTCAGGTCTAGAAAAGGAATGTCGGTCTCCGAGATGGTGTGGGTAAATGTTAAAAATTCATTTTGATTATTGACCCAAGTCACAAACTCCTCACATGTAGAGCGATCGCCTCTCCAAAAAATGATGATATCGTCTATAAAACGTTTCCACAATTTCAAGTTATGGAGGTATGGGTTGTTAATATTGTGGATGATGTCTCTTTCAAAGGCTGCCATGTACAAACAGGCTATACTGGGGGCAAAGGTACTGCCCATTGAAGTCCCCTGGCTTTGATGGTATAACTGTTTCTTATATTCAAAGAAATTTTCAGTCAAAGCCAGGGTTGCGCATTCCATGATAAACGATATGGGAGTGGGTGAGGTCCACTCCAGTTCGTTGAGTGCAGTTTCTATGACAGATAGTGTGGCTCTCTGGGGTATGTTCGTGTAAAGAGCCACCACGTCAAGAGTGACAAGTAGGTCTATTTCATTAGCATTATCTGTCTCCTCAATAATCCTGAGTATGTCGGTGGTGTCCCGGACATACGAAGAGGTCTGTCTCACAATGGGTTGGAGAAAGTAGTCGCAAAATCTAGAGAGAGGTTCCAATATTGAGTCAATACCGGAAACTATTGGGCGGCCTGGGACCGGGGTAATACCCTTGTGGATTTTGGGTAAGGTGTAAAAGTATGGAACCCTCGGTTCCTTCATTATCAAGAAGGCTGCCTCCTTCTGGCTGATCCAACCATTGGTTTCAGCCTCGAAGACCAATGTAGAAATCGTGGTGATTAGGCGGGTGGTGGGGTCCACTGTTATCGGTGTATAGTATCTGTCGTTAAGAAGTTGGCGACTACATTCTACATCGTAGTTGACAGTACTTTGGATTACAGTGGCCCCACCCTTATCTGCCTGCTTGATTGTGATGGTTGTGTCCTCAGCGAGACTATTTGCTGCAAGCAATTCAGAGTTAGATAGGTTATGGAAAGGGATGTTATTATGAGGCAGGGCTAGTTCCTTAAGAACTGCTTTTTCAAACGCTACAACTTCCACAAGGACCATGCTATTGTTAGGTGAAAAAGTCGAGGGGTTTCTCAGTCCTGAATCAACCGATTCATTAGATGGACGGTCTTGAAAAAAGGCTTTCAGCCGTACCTTCCTGAACAAGTTCTGGACCTCGCAAAGGTCTCTGAATGAATCAACCCGGGGGGTTGTTTTTATTAAATTAATTCCAACCCTTGATTGTCCTTCCATTTTTATGTCATTACCATGTGTTTACTATGTATAGCTGGGATTTCCAACATACGATTGTTGCGAATGGTTTTAGTAATTTTTCCTCTCTTTTTAATACACCACAAGCACGGTGTAGAGCATGGGTGTGTATGCACTAAAATACACCCACACCTTGTCTGAGTACATCTAATGTGATGCTGAGTAAATAATTTTAAATATGTATTTTTTGTCCCCACATTCAGGGCACCTACTTGAGCACATGGTATGTAGGTTTTTCACTTATCATGTCGTGTAGATAGTTATTTTTGGTCCTGATGAAATGCCTTGATCCTTCTGACGCAAAGAGCATGAAACATGTTGACCAGTAGAGAGTAGAGCATATATAGCTAGAAATCTTTCAGCTAGTTCATTGCCACTCTCCCTGTTTTTTACTCAGGCAGTTTACCTCTCAGAATAAAACATTACTAGGACTAACTGACCTGTTTTAATCCACGCACTGCACATCTACACATACACTAGGCCCCTCACCCCCACTGCACCCGACGGCAGGAACAAAAGATCCCCGCCAAAGAGCCCCGTACTAGGTGCCCGTCAGGTATTGCACCGCCGACCTGACGAGGGGCAGGCTCATATGATGAAGCATGACACCTAGCTTGCTAGGTGTGTGAGAGCCCTAGTTCCGACAAGGGAATTCCCCCCTTGTTTTATACTGTAGGTAAGACGACCAACCCTGGTGTCTTCTCTACCTACACCCCCACATTCTTTTACTCAGACTCTGAGGAACTCCATACTTCCTTTGCTTACTCCCAAGGTTACACTTGAAACATGGGTTGGAGTTTCTGCACCCCCAAGGTTTACACTCGAAACATGGGTTGGAGTTTCTATCCCCAAAGGTATACTAGGAACACAGGTTGAAGCTTACATACTCCCACGGTATACTAGGAACACAGGTTGAAGTTTATACACTCCTAAGGTATACTAGGAACACAGTTTGATGTTTACACATTCCCAAGGTCCAACTTGAAGCACAATTCTCGGTGCTAGGTTCATACATGTATCCAGCGCTCAGAGGAGCGCTCTCTTTGCACTATTGTCCATAGAAAACAAACAAGGCTGAGTCTTTAGTTCTTTTTATGTACTAAGTTCAAATGCCAAGGTTGCAGGGAGAATCCAAAGCATGAAGCCACTAGGTGAGTTAGAGGAAAGTCACTGAGAGGGAACTGGAGACAAGTCTTTAATCTTGAAGACGCCGATACTCTGGCCTGCTTACTATTATATAAGGATAGTGCACACTAGCCTGAAATCAAGTAAATAGCCTTGTTGTTCAACTTGTCCAAAGTACGAAGAAGGTTTCGAGGTCTTGACTCAGCAAGCCGCCGGGGAACTGGAGTTGCTCAGAAGGATACTGAAACAAAGGATTCATCAAGGGAGCTGGAGCCAAGGGAATCACTGGAGGAGCTTGGAACTGCGAAAGGAGAGCATAGCCCAAGTCCGGTCGATTCTTCAGGTGAGTGTGTAGAAAGGAAGGCTTGTTCTACCTGGAGTGTAGGCCAAGCAAGGAGCTCGGGTTTGGGTGTGGTTTATATAACATGTTCAGGGTCCAATGAATACAACAGGATCACATGTGGCACGTGGTGCACATGGCATTCTGGAAGGTTCTCCAAGGTTCCTGAATGAAACACGTGTTAGCACACTGACTTTGGGAAACAAGAGAAACTCCCACACAACCTGTATTTCTTCTCTATAGGCCTACTAGAGCTCTACGGGGCTGACCATTGCTAAATGTATTGAGTCATAGGCATATGCATACTATTATTTATCCTTATATTAGATTATTAAATCTTATTTATATATCTTTTATTACAATAGCAATTTCTTTTTTCATTTTGTTATACAGAATAACAAGGTTAAAAACATATTATGAAACCACAAATAAGCCATAGATACATACATACAGTTCTTCCACATGGTGACACATCAAATATTTGTCTTGTGCAAATGAAACAAATTGACAATTGTACATATATCAGTTATTACATGAAGTCTACCCCCTATAGCCAACCATACATGCCCAACAACACACTATCACACTCTCATCTCATACATGACGTACCCAACCGTTATTACATATACCACTGGTACTAACGGTGAAAATACTTAAAAAAATATCCGTTATTGTGTTGTAGGGTGGGATAAAAGCAACCAGGTCAACCGACGTTTCGGTGTGGTTTCTACTTTATGAAGTTTCAGACTGGTAGAGTACACCGGTATTCATGCCATCAAAAAATTATACCTGAATCACCGAATGCACAGACTGCAGAATGTTTGTTGGCTAGGGCTGTTTTAATACAGAAGCCTGTCTGCATATAAAATCATATTCTATATGGCTCCAGAGGGTCCTTGGAGGCCAACAAGCCCTCCTGTTACCTCCAGTAAGGCCCACACAGCGGCTTTGCTGAGAGGTCTTTGGAGGCCATGTCCCGTTCTCCCCACACTCTGCAAACATACCTCCTGGCACACTGTGGCTGGGAGATGAAGTCTCCTTGGCTCCAGAGGATCCATGGGGGCCAACTCCCCCTCCTGTTATCTCCAGTAAGTCCCAAACAGCTGGATTGCTAAGAGGTTGTTGGAGACCATTCCCCCTTTCTCCACCACCCTGCAAACTAGCCTTCTGGTGCACTACTGGTTGGGGGAAGAAGTCCACTTTAGTCCTGACGCCCTCAGGAGTAAAGTGGAATTCATTTCCCAGCCAGTAGGGCACAAGGAGGACATTTGCAGAGTGATGGAGAAAGGGGGCATGGCCTCTGACCACCTCTCAACAATCCCGCTGTGGGGGACTTACTGGAGGTAACAGGAGGTCTTGTTGGACCCCAAGGACCCTCAGCAGCCAAGGAGACTTCATCCCCCAACCAGCAGCGCGCTAAGAGGCGCGATTGCAGAGTGGTGCAGAAAGGGGGCGGGGCCTCCGGCACCATGCTGGTAGCTTTTTCTTTTTTCTTCTCAAAATTATAAAGGTAGGGGGCCTACTTTCCCTGGGCCAATTTTGGCTGTGGGGACCCCATCCCCCTGGGCCAGGTATTTTTAGAATGGAGTGGGGGGGGCCACACAGTCTCCACCCTGGGCCATTTACTGCACCGGGGACCCCGTCCCCCCAGGCTCGGCTTTTTCTTTTCTTAACATTTTTATTCAATAAAGGAAGGGCGGCCATGCAGCAGCCGTCCTGGGCCAAATTTGGCCCAGGGACCCCATCCTGGCCTGGGGCCTGGCCTCAATACTGGGTGCCCTGGTCTCACCTAGGGCACCCAGTCTCTCATCTTGGGGACCGCAGGGGGAGCCTGAAGGCCCCCACAGTCCCTGCCGGCTCCCCGCATCCTGCGGGAGCCAGCATTGCTTTTGGATAGAGGGAGCTGCTGAACATGTCCAAAAGCAATTCTGCTCAACTTCGTGAAGGAGAGAGCAATTTACTCTTTACTCTTGTACGAAGCGAAGCAGAGCGTTGCTCCTGCCAAGCCATAGCAAACTGCAATGTCCTGGGGGTGGGCACCCCAGGACATTGCAGGAGCCAGCCCAGTGGGGTGGTGGTCCCCAGGGCCATCTAGGGATCGAGTAGAGGGGCTGCACTGCAACCTCCTTTCTTCAAATTTGCCCTGGGAGGTCGTGGTCCCAGGGGTTGCAGGGGAGGCTGTGTGGCCCCCTGCATTACTTTGCATTAAAGCCCTGGGGAGGTGGTCCCCTTAGCTGTGGGGGGTCCACACGGCCCCCCGCATCAATTGCAATTAAAGTCATGTACAGGTGGCAGTCCCCAGGGCTGGGACCACCACAAGAGTCCTGGGGGGTCAGGGTGTTTCTACCCTGCCCCCTTTTCTTTTTTTTGTGTCATTTTTTGTCAGACTCTGTGCAACCGAGTCCCAAGATGGCCAATCAAATTTCAGTAGGGTTTCAGTAGGATTTTGGGCTGCCAGATATCTATATTTTTTAAACTTAAATATATCTGAAACTACTGAACGGATTTACACCAAATTACAAAAATCACACTTACTGGACCAACATCTAGCTTTCTGTCAAATTTGGTGTAATTCTGTTCAGCGGTTTAAGCTGTAGTCATGTTCAAAAAAAGAAAGATCCCCATAGACATAACATAGTGAAAAGGTGTTTTGGGACCCCTTTTTCTCGGACCCCACTTGACGGATCACCCCAAAACTTTCAACACAGCAGCTGAACCAAAAAGGAGATGATTTTGTAAAATTTCGCGAAGATTTGTAAAGCAGCGTCAAAGTTATTGGTAAAACAAAAAATGCTTTTCCTATGGAAACTGTGGTCCTCATTATAACTACCTACTGGCGACCACCTGGTAGGTAATATATGTATACATATATATATATATATTCACTCGGCCCCGCTTGTTGGTCACAATGGATGTAACGTCTTTATACACGTGCATTGATCATACCCTGGGTATTGAAGCATGCAAATTCTTTTTCAGGGACAAATCTATATCTAAGTTTGAACATACACTGATGTTACTGAAAATGTTGGAATTTTGTCTTAATAACAACTTTTTTAGCTTCAATGACTTATGGTTTCACCAACTGGTCGGAACTGCGATGGGCAGCTGCTTTGCGCCGAGCTATGCCTGCATCTTCATGGGGTGATGGGAGGCCAATCATGTGTGGAGAGATGCAAATGAAAAATGGACAAAACATATCACACTGTGGATCAGATACATTGATGATCTGTTTATTGTCTGGGAGGGCCCTAAATGTGATTTGGAGGAGTTCATGGAACACATAGGACACAACGATCTGAATCTGGCATTCAGACATAAAATACATCCCACAAATATGGATTTCCTAGATGTGACATTTGAGATCAGTGGGGGGCAATTAAAACCAAATTATTCCGTAAAGAGACAGCTGGCAACAGCATCCTACATGCTGGCAGCCACCATCCTCAGAACCTAAAGTGGAGTATACCCTATGGTGAGTTGCTACGGGCTAAACGTAATTGTAGCACTGTAGCCATGTAATAGGAGGAGAAGAAAAGGATGTTGAGTCGATTCAGAACTAGGGGTTACCCGGCCAAGGTCTTGAGAGCAGCTGTTTACAAATTAACCATGGTGGCAAGGGATAGCTTACTCACCAATAAGAAGAAAAAGATAGATGGGCACTGGTACTACTCATTACCACTTTTAACAACAGTAGTCAAGAGATCAGGTAGATGTTAACACGTCACTGGCACCTTATCAAGAGTGACCCCATGATAGGTAAATCCGGTCAGGAAATGTCCTCAGATCACTAACCGAAAAGCAAAATCACTACGTGAAATTCTGGTACATAGTTACACAGGCACAGACAACAGAAGAGAGGGCGGGTTGCATGAACAAAAGGGTTTCTATAAATGCGGTAGATGCAAGGCGTGTAAAAAGAGCAGCAATGTTAGAACATTTACCACTGCCACATGCAAACAGAGGCGCATTAATAACTTCATGACTTGTACGAGCAATTTTTGCATCTATGTTCTTGTGTGCCCATGTGGTCTCAAATATGTTGGCAGCACAATAGGCCCGGTCAAACAAACGCACTCTGGAACACTACAGGGTGATTAAGAACCTTGACCAGGCATACCCTGTTGCGAGACATTGGGCCAGTCTACACCAACAAAAAGCTGACCTTCTTGTTTTCTTTTCAATTTACAGGATTGAGAAAACAGTCAGATGTGGCAACAGGGAAAGGCGATTGCGGCAAAAGGAGTCCGAATGCATCATTCTGCTCGGCAGCAAGTAACCTGGAGGCCTGAAAGAGAATGAGGAGCTTCACATATACATCGGCTGACGTGGTACTTTACTGAAGTTTTTCTCATTCCTTTTTTCCTCATTTCCCATTATATGGAATTTGGTGCCTGATTTAAATCTAGAGCAGATGCTTTGCTTCCCGTTCCCCATATTTCTCCGTTTAGGATTTGAGGTCGAATGCCCAGTTTCACACTTCTCAGTGCATGTCTGGCTCCATGGACACATTATATCATGTTTCTCATGTACCATCTATCCCCTTACCCTTCCAGGAGTTCTTTCCAATATTGTTATTTTGTGTCTTTTATTTAATTTTTCACTTTATGAATTGCTCGGTTTGAGCTGGGGATCACCATTTTTAGATTCAAGTCGTACAGAGAAGGAGATATCTATCTTCGCATTAATGAGACTGTTTCTCTATGTAATTTGTTTTATGCCTTTTGAAATTTTGATCTACGTAATAGGCCACTTGGCCAACTACTGTGCTGTTTATTTTGTCCTTGTCTGTTTGCAGAATTTGTCACCTTATATAGTTTAAATTGGTCACTTGGCCGTTATATGCTTTGACTCTGCTTCGCTGAACCTATCAGTAATATGACCACCACGTATTTGTTTCACATGAATTCAATTTATTATCATGTCTTTTCTAGACCTTACCGCAGGTCATATATTGCATGATCATTTGATTGCTTTATTCTCAGATTGAATTAAGAGAATGTGTATCTTTTATGCACATTATGAATTACCATGCTTACAGTCTGTTTTTTATATTTCCCCTGAATCAGTCAACAGTGTGTTTTCTATGTTTATCACCCTGGAGGTTATTTTTATGGTTGATTGGGCACAACTTGTAAACTGGTTATGACGAAGACCTTCTCAGGTCGAAACGCGTTGCCGCAAGAAATTTCTTTGATTGAAGAATGCTGTGTGCGGTTCTGCGCTGTCCTTTGGATATCTGGATGCGCGATTGCTGTACATATAAATATATATAATATATATATATATTCACTGAAAAAACCACAGGTTTCAGGCACGTTATAGTTAGTTGGACATTTCACTCGTACAAAACCAGAGAAATTCGGCCGTTATAGTTAGTTCAGCTAACTATAACTTGCACCCCCGCAATGCACTGCTGATGACATCACATATTACATCACTCATGACCTGGTCAGTGACATCACTGATGACATCACTGATGACATCTCAAATGACATCACTGATGACATCATCCAGTGACTGTGTGTTTCTGTAAAGTTTAAATATGTTTTAAATATATATGCCACGGTGTATTGAAGAATGAGTGGGTGTATAAGTGTCGGAATGGATGATTTAGTAGGTGCGTGACTGATTGTATAAGTGACTGATTAAGCGTATCTTACTGAATGCATGGGTTAGTGAGTAAACTGTGTAAATGTCTGTATCAGTCTCTTAGTTGGTGTATAAGTGGCTGCATGGGTTGGTGAGTAGCTACATGACTGTCTATATGTGTTATTGTTTGGTTGTCTGGGTATCTGTATGGGTGCCTGAGTGTCAGTGTGAGTGGGTGGGGGATGGGTGACTCTGTGCATAGATGTGTGAGTGGGTGAATCACTGGGTGTATGGGTTCAAAAGTGCATCTGTGAAGGGCTGTATGGGTGGGTGAGTGTGTGTATAGGTGTGTTGGTGAGTGAATGGATGTCTCAGTGGTATATGTGTGAGTAACTACATATGTGAAGGTAGTATATGTAAGTGTTGGAGTATATAAATGACTATATGTGAGAGTGAGTGATTGTGAGAGTGGCTGTATGGATGAGTGTGTGCTTGTATCAGTGATTGTATAAGAGAGTAAGTATGTGTTAGTATTTGTATAAATAAGTGAGCTGGTCTTTGTATAACTGTATAGGTGAGTAAATGGGTGTGGTTGATTCTTTGCATGACTGTGTAGGTGTGTGAGTAAGTCTATGGATGAGTGGCAGTGTGTGAGTATATGTATAGGTGTATGAGTGCATATGATAGTGCTGTATTGATGAGGGACTGCATGTATGAGTTACTGTATGGGTCAATGAGTGGATGTGTGTGTAGACCTAGGAATCAGTCAGTGCGTATGTAGTAACTGGTATTGGCGTGTCTATGGTTTCGAAAATGGTAGTCTGCATTTTAGAGTGGATGTTTCAAAGGTTATATTAGGGTGTGAGGAGGTGAATCAGATTATCACATGGATGATATCATCAGTGATGTCATCAGCGATGTCATTTGAGATGTCATCAGTGATGTCATCAGTGATGTCACTGACCATGTCATGAGTGATGTAATATGTGGCGTCATCAGCAGTGCATTGCGGGGGCGCAAGTTATAGTTAGCTCTACTAACTATAACGGGCGAATTTCTATGGTTTTGTGTGAGTGAAATGTCCAACTAACTATAACGTGCCTGAAACCTGTGGTTTTTTCAGTGAATTTCTAAGGTTTTTTAAATGCTAATTTCTAATTATAACGTGCCTGAAACCTATGTTTTTTTCAGTGAATTTCAAAGGTTTTTTAAATGCTAATTTTTAACTATAACGTCCCTGAAACCTATGTTTTTTTTAGTATATATATATACATGTTACCTACTGGCGGTCGCCAGTAGGTAGTTATAGTTAGGACCTATTTTCCATAGGAAATTCACAACATTCTATTTCCAATAACTTTGGCGCCGGTTGATGAATCTTCGCGAAATTTTCAGAACTCGTGGGGCGCTCCGGTATGCTCCTATCCTGAAAGTTTCGGGGTGATTCGGCAAGCAGGGGCCGAGAAAAGGGGGGTCCCAAAATGTGTTTTCCCCATGCAATTTTCCATAGGAAACTTTAGACACGGCTACAGCCCGAACTGCTGAACGGAATTACACCAAATTTGGCAAAGAGGTAGTTCTTGGTTCAGAAAGAACCCTTTTTGTTAAATGGTGTAAATCCGTTCAGTAGTTCCTGAGAAATTTGAAAAAGAAAACACATCGATATCTGGGCGGAGCCTAACCACACATGTCATCGTGAGATCTGATTGGCTGTCAGCACTTCATCCTGGAATTGCTGGCAGCCATCTTGGGACCAATATAAATGATAGTACCCCATTGAAATGCATTGTAGTGAATCGAAGATTTTGAGGGTTACCAAAAGGAGAACTATAAAGGGTGATAACAGACTTTAGTTACATTAGAATTCATTTGTTGATGGTACCATACTAATTTCAGGAATTGTGGTGTGTTCTAAGGTGATTTTACCCTGTGAAAAACCTTCTGCTGGGATATCATGAATCATGTTTGAGAGAAAACTATTTTCACATGCTTGTCCCATACAGTTTGGAAGGTGCTCCAGAAGCTAAAATGAGAGCATATTTTCTGTAAATTCACATTATCTTTCTCAGTCATGTGAGAATGAAGTCTGACATTCTCAGTAAAACATGTACATCCAACAAGGGCAGAGACTGTCAGTTGATTCCTTTGTGTTCTACTGCAGCTTCCCAGAGTGTTCTAAAGAACAACTAGAGTGCTAACAGCCTTACTTATGACAAAAGTATGGCACACCTGAAGCCATCTTGATTGGAATAAACTGGTAACACTTAAAACATTTAATTTAAAAAGGAACAAAATGATGGGGTTCATTTTGTCATAGAAATTATGGTTAGTGCTGTAGAAAGAAAAATTAGGACATGTTTCAAGTGTGATCTCAAATATCTTCCTGTTATATTTCAACAGGAGCAGCCTGTCAGTTGATGCCTTTGTGTTCTACTGCAGCTTCCCAGAGTGTTCTAAAGAACAACTAGAGCGCTAACAGTCTTACTTATGACAAAAGTATGGCACACCTGAAGCCATCTTGATTGGAATAAACTGGTAACACTTAAAACATTTAATTTAAAAAGGAACAAAATGAGGGGGTTCATTTTGCCATAGAAATTATGGTTAGTGCTGTAGAAAGAAAAATTAGGACATGTTTTAAGTGAGATCTCAAATATCTTCCTGTTATATTTCAACAGGAGCAGCCTGTCAGTTGATGCCTTTGTGTTCTACTGCAGCTTCCCAGAGTGTTCTAAAGAACAACTAGAGCGCTAACAGTCTTACTTATGACAAAAGTATGGCACACCTGAAGCCATCTTGATTGGAATAAACTGGTAACACTTAAAACATTTAATTTAAAAAGGAACAAAATGAGGTTGTTCATTTTGCCATAGAAATTATGGTTAGTGCTGCAGAAAGAAAATTTAGGGCATGTTTTAAGTGAGATCTCAAATCCTCTTCTATTTCATTAGAAAATTCTGACATGCAGACTGAAACAATCACTTTCAATACCAGCAGTAGACTTCCAGTTAACTCCCTGGTGAGCAGTAGCTTTACTACAGTGATCTAATGAACAACTAGAGTGCTAACATTCTGAATTTATGGCAAATGTGTGACACATCTGAATGCCTTCTTGATGGAATCAAAGTAAAAACTGAAAGCATTTCCTACTGAGGAGACTGCAGTAAATGACGAAATTAGGAAACTTCATAACAAATAAGTCTCCCAAGATGGCCACCAGAGAAAAAAGAGCCCAAATGTAGCACAAATATCACCCAGATGTAGCCCACATATAGCCCAATGACAGAAGTGTGCAAAACACTTTTTATTTTTAGTTTTTCTGCAGTTTTATATAGTGCAAACTGGTCAGGTATTGGAGCGTTACATCTTACTTGGACCCCTTATTGCGTATTTTGCACGAAGTACATGAGATTGATCTTGCGAAACATTGAACTTTACGATTCTGTTAACCTGAAGTTGCTCTGAACCGGGCTTTGTAACACCCGTTTTTACCTACTGGTTTTAATTAATTCTCACTGTATTGTATTAGGAAAGAGGATTTACTGTTTTTATGTACACTTTTATGATCTATGTTTCTAAATCAGATCAAATAAAGTTTAATGAATTCTATGGCAGGACGGAGGCGAGGATTATGCATATCTTTCCTCACTTTATTTGCATAGCAGTTCAAAGAAAACGTAACACAACAATCATTAAACAAAAGACTACACAACCCATGAACCATTAGGAGGATAGTCTCCAAGGCAACTATAGTCCAATCATATCACAGTGCATTGTATCCAATATCGTGACGTCCCTTCCGCTTCCTCTTTCTTCACTGCTCGTCAGTTAAGTGCATTCCTTACATTCTTGGCTTAATCTGACGTTGTTGCTGTTTGTATAGCGGTTTCTTATGCACTTTATTAGCATTATTGCCTTGGTATTGTTTCATATTCCCTGCGCAGCAGGCTCTTGCCCGAGCGCGTTCTCCCCCTCGCAGTTTCTCCCGCTGTGTGCTCTGCGCGCAGTGAGATCCTGTCAGGCGCGTCTGGTCCGAGCGAGGCAGCTCCGTCGAGCGCTCCCGCCGGTCTTTACGCGCGTTTGGGAATCCGGTCACTCCTTTAGTGTCAGCTTGATTCCCGACCAACCCTCGCCAAATTTTGACACCGCTACGCGGTGATTTCCCCACACGGCCACGTTAGTGACCAGCGCCACCTGGTGGTGGTAATTGGTATTGCGTCTCAGTCTATTCTTATAACAGCTTCGGGGAAAGCCCAGCTGTTGGAGCTCCGGCGAGGGGGCTGCCTTAAGGATTTTAAGGGCATTTGTTCTGTGCTCACACCCTCTGCTATCATGTGTTCTCCAGAAGACCATTTTTACTCCTCCTACTAGGAAGTGGAGGAGGAATGGCCCCCCAACTTCTCCCTCCAGCAGTGGACCAAGCCCTCTCTCTGGCTATTTCTAGGGCGCTGGCTCCTCTTAGGGATCAGGTTGATAATCTGGCAAAAAGCATCCCTGGGGTGTTCAGTGACCCAGATCTGGTGGTGGCGGGTCCCAGTAGCTCCCAGATGGGGAAAAAAGGGCAGTTAAACATAACGCGGGGCACTTGGAAGGATTTGATAAACTTACAGAGACCTTCCTCAACAGTGCGCGAATGCTAAAACATGCACCCTGCCGGGAGGAGGAGGGGCCCGGAGAAAATTGCGACACTGTCACCACTATTGTAGACCCCGACGGCGGGTTTCCCTTAGAGGGAGAGGGTGTATCGGAGGACGATTTCTCCTCCGATGAGGATAAGGACTCGGGGCGTCCCTGGCGTCCAGAGTCCCACTCCTCTCAGTCCCCAGTTGGGGACGGGGTCCACTCGGACATGTTCGAGCCTACCCAAATTTACCATCCTAGGTCGGCGGAGTGGACACCTGACGCCAAAGTGGCAGAGTATGTGGTGGGGAAAATCCATCAACCCCTTGAAAGGGAGGTCAGGAATAGGATGAGGGGAGAATGCCCCAGGCCCTCACTGAAGGGGAAGGTGGCACACACGCCTGAAATTGATGAGTAACTATGTACCTTTTTCTCCAAGTATATGAGGGATCCCAAGAAAGGAATTGATAGGTCTTGGACGTGGTAGGGCCCTTGACCCAAATTATTCAATTGACGGAGCGTTCCAAAGAGTCAGGATCCCCTTTGTCCACGGATATTGTGGCTGGTTGGGCGCACTACCCTAAACCCTAAAACACTACCCCCAGCACGACACCCTACACTACCCAAACATAACTGCACTACCCTAAACCCTAAAACACTACCACCAGGACGACTCCCTACACTACCCAAACACCACTGCACTACCCTAAACCCTAAATCTACCCACAGCACAACCCCCTACACTACACAAACACCACTGCACTACCCTAAACCCTAAAACACTACCCCAGCACGACCCCTTCACTACACAAACACCACTGCACTGCCTTAAACCCTAAAACACTACACCCAGCATGACCCCCTACACTACACAAACACCACATACTACCCTAAACCCTAAATCTACCCCCAGCATGACCCCTACACTACACAAACACCACTGCACTACCCTAAACCCTAAAACACTACCCCAGCATGACTCCCTTCACTACCTAAACACAACTGCACTACCCTAAACCCTAAAACACTACCCCCAGCACCACCCCCTTCACTACCCAAATACAACTGCACTACCCTAAACCCAAAAACACTACCGCCAGCACGACCCCCTACACAACCCAAACACCACTGCACAACCCTAAACCCTAAAACACGACCCCCTACACTACACAAACACCACTGCACTACCCTAAACCCTAAAACACTAGAACCCAGCATGACCCCTACAGTACACAAACACCACTGCACTACCCTAAACCCTAAAACACTACCCCCTACACTACACAAACACCACTGCACTACCCTAAACCCTAAAACACTACCCCAAGCATGACCCCCTACACTACACACACACCACTGCACTACCCTAAACCCTAAAACACTACCCCCAGCACAACCCCTACACTACCCAAACACCACTGCACTACCCTAAACCCTAAAACACTACCCCCAGCACAACTCCCTACACTACACAAACACCACTGGACTACCCTAAACCCTAAAACACTAACCCCAGCACGACTCCCTACACTACCCAAACACCACTGCACTACACTAAACCCTAAATCTACCCCCAGCATGACCTCCCACACTACACAAAACACCACTGCACTACCCTAAACCCTAAAACACTACCCCCAGCACGACCCCCTACACTACCCAAACACCACTGCACTACCCTAAACCCTAAAACACTAACCCCAGCATGACCCCCTACACTACCCAAACACCACTGCACTACCCTATACCCTAAAACACGACCCTCTACACTACACAAACACGACTGCACTACCCTAAACCCTAAAACACTACCCACAGCATGACCCCCTACACTACACAAACACCACTGCACTACCCTAAACCCTAAAACACTACCCCCTACACTGCACAAACACCACTGCACTACCCTAAAACACTACCCCCAGCATGACCCCCTACACTACACAAACACCACTGCACTACCCTACACCCCCTACACTGTACAAACACCACTGCATTACTCTAAACCCTAAAACACTACCCCCAGCACGACCCCCTCACAACACAAACACCACTGCACTACCCTAAACCCTAAATCTACCCCTATACTACCCAAACACCACTGCCATACCCTAAACCCTAAAACACTACCCCCAGCATGAACCCCTACACTACACAAACACCCCTGCATTACTCTAAACCCTAAAACACTACCCCCAGCACGACCCCTACACTACACAAACACCACTGCATTACCCTAAACCCTAAAACACTACCCCTACACTACCCAAACACCACTGCCATACCCTAAACCCTAAAACACTACCCCCAGCATGAACCCCTACACTACACAAACAGCACTGCACTACCCTAAACCCTAAAACACTACCCCAGCACTACCCCCTACACTTCCCAAACACCACTGCACTAACATAAACCCTAAAACACTACCCCCAGCACAACCCCTACACTACACAAACACCACTGCACTACCCTAAACCCTAAAACACTACCCCCAGCACGACTCCCTACACTACCCAAACACCACTGCACTACCCTAAACCCTAAATCTACCCCCAGCACAACCCCCTACACTACCCAAACACCACTGCACTACCCTAAACCATAAAACACTACCCCCAGCATGACCCCCTACACTACACAAACACCACTGCACTACCCTAAACCCTAAAACACTACCACCAGCATGACCCCTACACTACTCAAACACCACTGCACTACCCTAAACCCTAAAACACTACCCCAGCATGACCCCCTACACTACCCATACACCACTGCACTAACCTAAACCCTAAAACACTACCCCCAGCACGACCCCTACACTACTGCACTACCCTAAACCCTAAAACATTACCCCCAGCACAACCCCCTACACTACCCAAACACCACTGCACTGCCCTAAAACACTACCCCCAGCATGACCCCCTACACTACCCAAACACCACTGCACTACCCTAAACCCTAAATCTACCCCCAGCACAACCCCCTACACTACCCAAACACCACTGCACTACCCTAAACCATAAAACACTACCCCCAGCATGACCCCCTACACTACACAAACACCACTGCACTACCCTAAACCCTAAAACACTACCACCAGCATGACCCCCTACACTACTCAAACCCCTGCACTACCCTAAACCCTAAAAAGAAACCCCCACCCCATGCCCAATCCCCCTTACCTCTCACTCCTCGTGGTTCCTCTCTCCTCGTGGTTCCTGCTTAACGTCATCTCTGAGGGGCGGTGCACATCGTTGTGAGGAAACGGAACAGCCTCTGTTTCCTTATAACGACATGGATCGTCTACATGTTTTTTAGAACGCATGGTCATTTACCATACATACCTTTACAACAAAATTCATTGTAAAGGCATGCGTGGTAAATGACCATGCGTTCTAAAAAAATGCGTAATGACTTCGTGATGTACAACGCATGCGTGGTAATGCATGCGTTGTAATGGTATCGCAAAGTAAAAAAGTCGTTGTAACGGCTGTTTACCGATCGCAGCTGGCCCCTGTTCTTCAGTGAGATGTTTATTTGATTAATTAGGAGGAAGGAATGTGTTTTTTTTGCCGAAAAGTGCATTCCCGGCTGTTGTATTGTGAAAGTGTCTGCGTGGCCTGGTTTCACTTCCGGTGAGAGAGTGGAAGAGTCTGTTTGGATCTAAAGGAGTTCTGTTGTTGGATGGGGCCGGCGCGACATGTCATCAGAAAACATAGCTAATGGAAAGCGTCCTCCCTGAAGTGTGGAGCAGTGCCATGAGAGGTCAACGAGTGTGCATCCCACCGCAGTATGTCCGTACCGCGTGACCCATGTGCCGCCTCCAGGGTACGGGTGGCAGAAGCAGCATCGCAGGTCCTCTTGAAGACCGTTGTAGCACTAATTCTACATTTTGGTACTAGGGCATTTTAACTTCGTTGTTCCTGCCAGATACAAAGAGAAGATCGTGTGTTATTCAGTGCCCTCGTTACCTTTTTTGTGGGTTGTGGTGCTTGTCACTTCGCTGCCCCGCCGGTGCACACGACTGGGCACCCCACCTCGTGTGCCATCTGCAGGGCTTCTGCCCTCGGATCACTGGTTTCAGTTTCTGGAGTGGCAACATAAACAGTTGCTCCCAAAGGACTAGCCTGAACACTTAGGTGAATATCCCCTGCACCAGCATTCCACGGAAATTCTTTCCTAGCTCTCCCACGTCAACGAGGACGTCATAATAGCACGGCTCTGCTCGCGACACCGTATGACGTCATCGGAGCCATAAGAGGACCTCGTCGGCGTGCTGACGTCAGTTCCACCCATTTTTTCCGTGCCACCGAGGCAAACAGGTGACCAAGACATTTTCACATGTATACATAGTATAATAAATATATATATATTCACTGAAAAAACCATAGGTTTCAGGCACGTTATAGTTAGAAATTAGCATTTAAAAAACCTTAGAAATTCACTGAAAAAACCATAGGTTTCAGGCACGTTATAGTTAGAAATTAGCATTTAAAAAACCTTAGAAATTCACTGAAAAAACCATAGGTTTCAGGGGCGTTATAGTTAGTTGGACATTTCACTCGTACAAAACCATAGAAATTCCCCCGTTATAGTTAGTTCAGCTAACTATAACTCGCACGCCTCACAATGCACTGCTGATGACGTCACATATTACATCACTCATGACATGGTCAGTGACATCACTCATGACATCACTGATGACATCTCAAATGACATCACTGATGACATCATCCTTGTGATAGAGTGGCAGACCTCCTCTCACCCTAATATAACCTTTGATACACACACTCAAAAATACAAACTAACATTTTCAAAACAATGGACATACCAATACCAGTTACAACACACCTATTCAGTAATTCCAAGATCTACATACACATCCACTCATTCACCAACAGTCCCTATACAGTCACTCATACATGTACTCACTCATCATATGTACTCATACACCTATACATCCTGTTACACACCGCCACTCATCCATAGAGTTACTCACACACATAGTCACACATGCAAACAAAGTATCAAACATCCATTTACTTGCATATACAGTTTTACACACACACTACCACACTTACTTCTACAGAAACTTACACATACTTACTCTCTTAAACAATCACTTATAGCAACACCTACTTATTTGTACAGGAACTCTTCCAATCTCTCACTCTCACATATACTCACTTATATACACCAATACTCACATATACTAGTTTAAAACAAATGTAGTTACTCATAAAGACACTATTGAGACAGTCATTCACTCACTAACACACCTATACACATACTCATCCACCTATACAGTCCTGCACACATGCTGTCTTCAACACATACAAACAGTGAGTCACTCATTCATGCATCTATGCACTAAGTAATACCCCCCACCGAACCATACAGACACTCAGACATTCATACTGATACTCAAAAAACCAACTAATAACCCATATAGACACACAGTTCGGGCTTCCAAGACAGGAGCTGACTGGAGCGCCCCACTAGTTTTGAAAATTTCGCGAAGATTCGTCAACCGGCGCCAAAGTTATTGGGAAAAGAAAAAACGCTTTTCCTATGGAAACTACGTCCTAACTATAACTACCTACTGGCGACCGCCAGTAGGTAATAAATATGTGCTCCGGGGTCCCCACACATAGTTAGGAATGTTCAGTGCTTAGGACTTTAATGAGGATGTCCCACGAAGAGAACTAGCATTACAGGAAAGTAACTTATCCTTCATTTAGGCAATGCGAAAGTCATTAAAACATTTTAGGAGTACGGGTGCTAATGTTATGTTTCATATAGGTACCCCAATATAGGCTCAGGTAGCAACCTAACCTTTCACCTATATTTTCCCCTGCCATTACACTACATAACGGTTCTTGGGACTGACCTTTTACCTAAGGTACGGTACTGCTTACAGGACGTGAAGTTTCCCTGAAAGCTAGCCTCATTCATTATGCATGAGGATTCTTGGAAATTCAGCAGGACTTCCATCTCCTCCATAATAACTTTCATAAGGGTCATTACTTCCGTCATCCTAAGTCCGACATGACACAGCAAGGTAGATCCCCTGAGGGGACCACTTTGGGTATATAAACACCATATCTTCGCTGAGGCAGGGAGAGGAGAAAAAGGACTTCCATGCTGACACACTTACGCAAGACGCTGAGGCTCCTGCATGCCAACACTCCAGCTCGCAGTGGTCTGACATCCCTCGCAGGGTGTCCATCTCGAGAACAAGACAGAGTCCCACAGTCTCTCACTTCAGGTAATGAGGTTGTATTTATCCTAGAGGGATTCTTGGATCTACACCTACATGCATGCTAGGTACACTTTGGTACATCTAGTTAGGGTTGCATCGCAGGGGTACGCATTATTACTGTCATGTATTTTTATACCTGCCTGTATTCATCATTTTAGCACTATGGTAGAAATCTACCATCCTTTTACTCTGTTGGTTCTTATAATCATTTATATCTGTTTCTGTCTTATGGTTGTTTCAGCACACCTATTTTACACTAGAATGGCGCTGGTTCAATTAATGCTTATTGAAAATGTCCCCACTGTTTATTCTGTGCATCTCTCTGAGACAAAGTGAGCATGAGTGACTGAGCGAAAAGTATCGCACTGTTTCCATGATCCCTGATGGGACAGAGTTGTCATGTTCGATAGTTGCCAAGAACTATTCTCTCCTTGGTAAGATGGGTTTCTAGTGGCACTGTGAGCTGGCTGGTATACAGGCAAAATACCCAGTGGGGGTGTCTGGAATCAGTCTGGACCCCAATCCCACAGTCTATGTTGTCTAAATGTGCAGATCCTATATAGGTTTATAGGAACTACACAACACTACGGCCTAAGAGTGGCACAGTGGGCAACAGTCATTTCTGTTGGTTTCCCACTGGTATGCTCTCTAATTAACAATACTAGACCAGGTGTACCAGGCCTTATTTAAAAACCTGAATAATACAAAGACTGTTGGTTCGCTGCATAGCTGTATCATGTAGCATTATCAGTTTCCACATTAAAGGAAGGGGTATTTCCAGGGTCTCTGTGAGGGTGCGCCTATCCATTGCTACAGTTCAAGTAAGGATTGGCAGTCATCAAGGACATTTAAGATGTTGCAAACTGTCTGGCCGAAGAACCAGCTGTTTGATTGGGGAAGCAAGCCTGCTGTGTGCAGTTTGTACAGTGGCCAGTCCCAGTAATGAATGTTCTTGCTGTTTGCCACCTGCCCTGGTGGGACTCATTGTCCCAGGGTTCTTTGCTGTTCTGTGGAGACACCACCAACGTGCTCAAAGCGATGCCATGACCCCCGCAATGCGGGACGCCCTGCTGTTTGCCACCTGCTGCCTGCCCTGGTGGGACTTACTGTCCCAGGGTTCTTTGCTGTTTTGTGAAGGGGGAGGCACCACCAATGCGCTAAAAGCGCGGCCCTGACACCCGTGACACAGGACGCCCTGCTGTTTGCCGTCTGCCCTGGTGGGACTCACTGTCCCAGGGTTCTTTGCTGTTCTGTGGAGGTGAGAGGCATCACTAACGCGCTCAAAGTGCTGCCTTGACCCCCATGACGCTGGACGCACTGCTGTTTGCCGCCTGCTGCCTGCCCTGGTGGGATTCACTGTTCCAGGATTCTTTGCTGTTCTGTGGAGGGGGAGGCACCACCAATGAGCTCAAAGCCCTGCCTCGACCCTGCGACTTGGGACAAGTGTGGGCCACGCCCGGGCGTAGCCTGGGCCAAGGTCGGGCCTGTCCTTGCCCGTCATTGCCCGGAAGAGGCCGAGCTGGGCCCACCTCTAACATTTGATGGTCCCAGAAAGCAGAAAGTACTGTCCTTTTTATTCTAACTTTTTGGGAGGGGACCCGCTCTTCCTTATGTGACTCTGCTACTCTGGATTAGCAGCAAAGACTGCTGTGAAGATCCTTTTTTAGGGGAAATATATGACTTGACCCGACGGTTACTGTCAGTGAAGGTTTTTAAAGTGGCACAAAGCCTACAGTCGTGGTGCTTGCCTAATGCTTCTCTATTGGTTCAGTGGTTATTGACATTCTTTTGCCTCGACCGCTCACATGTACTGTGGATAATTTTGTTGTAATAGCCACATTGTTGTACCCCTTTTCCCCGTATATTATAGAAATTGGTATGGGTAAGCGCAAAGCTGCTAATGCTCCCCCAGCACTAGACACCGCCCGCACAACAATCGATTCCTTTTTAGAGGGGGCTGTGAATGCTATCTCTAAAGAGATAGATAAAGCAGAACGTCGTCTATCCTTAGGATCAGGGGCGGGAGGGGCTGGGATATGTGGGACATCTATGAATAATGGTACTGCAATAGCAGCCCCTGAGTCACAGATAGGAGAGCCTCACAGCCCAAGTGTTGCTGAAGGCCCTACTACCCTACCAAACCAGGATCCGGCATCAGTTCTTTCTTTTGATAATTGTACCTCATTTGCCCGTCCCCCCACACCTAAGAGGAAAAGGAAGTGCAGGAAGGCTACTACGATGACTGGTGGGTCTAATGCTGTAATTCAGTCTCATAATGAGGCAGTGTCCCAGCGAGCCCCCCTGCGGATTCCTATTGGGCACCACTAACAGCTGGAATAACATCTAGAATGGAGGACTTACCAACCAGAGGAATGCTGGAGACTCTGATTACCGAAGTAGATAAAATCAAAACTTATCACCTCAATGTATCCAGGGGCATTTGAGGGGAATGCATCTAACACAATTCCACAAGTAAATTTAATACTAGAACGCCGGGGTCTAATATTGAGGCAATTAGATCACACCTAGAGGGAACACAGGAGGGCGGTATTGGGACCGAGCTACACACTGGGGGCTATCTGCCCCCACGGTCCAGATAAGGCATATGTCACAGCGACCTAGTACGAATAATATTTACTCAATACAAAACTATATTTCCCTCCCCCAGCCCCAGCCCACAAATCCGAATACAGCCGGGGATATTGGCATAAATAACATGAATGCTCATGCTGCCATCAATATATCGCCAGAATGTTGCCCATGTGTGGCAGTTTTAACTAATGTTCCACCCTTGCGGCCAGACCAGATAGAAACCCATGAGTCACTGAAAAATAGAGTGGTACACTGGCTCCATGGGAACTGCTAATTTCCAGTAGATGGTGCCAAACAAATCCTGTTAACCAGAACAGTGAGCTGGGTTGGCCCTATGAGGAAACTTTCCAAAGGGATTGTATTAATTTCAAGAACTCCTGTTGGGCACAGGATGTCATAATGAAGGCAAGACCACCATTACTAATAGAATCGGATATATCACTGCAACCCCTGGGATTCTTTAACAGGCACTTACGGAATTCCCAGCTTCAAATGAGGGGGCAGGAAATATATTCACTAATCATGTCTTAGAACAGCCATTAAGTCAGCCCCTGGTGGTCTCTAATAGGTTTCAAGCACTGAGTGATCTTCAGGATATTGATTGGCATCGGAAATGGGCAGCATAGGATGAATGAAGTCTTAAATCAGGGGGTCAGGCAAGCGGGCGTTGACCAGCTCAATAACTAAACCAATTGTGATGATAATAGTCTTCTTGCCCGATCTCCATCTCCGAATAATATCGTGGTCAAAATTTAACAGGGAGCTGTTTCACAAGACACGCTACCCCCAAGCAAGCCTTGCCCAGGTCTGGTTGGAGGCCACATAATTGCATCATGGAATGCAGGTGGCCTAGCGAGTAAACAGGACTTATCTGGTTGGTTCGATTTCATTGGCAATTGTGATATAATATGCATCAAGGAAACCTGGTGTACAGCCCCTATTTATTTGGAGGGTTTTTCATCATTCTGGCTTGAGGCAGACCAATCGCCTTCTGGTCGGGCCAAAGGGGGCTTCTGGTTCTTATATCAAATCCCGCTCTTCCATTGAATATTTCTATAGAAGACGTATTACTAGCAGTAAAAGGAAGTGCAGGAGGCAAAGCCCCAAGACCTGATGGGGTGCCTATGGATGTTTATAAAACAGTTGTTGATTTGTGGGGTCCAATTCTAACTAGAGTTTTTAATATGGCTGCTATTACAGTGATTCCACCGTCATGGGGAAGATCTATTATATTAACAATCTATAAGAAGGGCAATAAATCTGAAGCAAAGAACTGTCGCCCAATGTCGCTCTTAGACTCTTCAGTAAGAGTAACGAGTAAAGTGTTACTTATGAGACTAGAAGATTGGGCAAGTGAACACTCTATACTGTCCCGGCACAGTTTGGGTTTAGAAAAGGAGTGGGAACCATCGAGCAATGTGGGAACCTAGATATATTAATAGGTAAACACACACAGGTCAGAGGTGGTAGACTGAATATCGGCTTTGCAGATTTGAGCCGTGCTTTCGATTTAGTCGACCATGCAATCCTTTAGTCAACCTTGCTCTCCATTGGTGCGCCCAGACCAATTATTTGTTTTATTGCTAGACTATATGAGAAATCATCAAGGACAGTCCACTTTGGCCCACGAGGAGAATGCACGAAAAATTTACAGTTGAAAGAGGCATTCGGCAGAGCTGTGTCTTGCCCCTCTATTGTTTTCCTTGTTCGTTAACGGGGTGGATAAGGCCTTAAAAGCTATAAAAGCAGATGCACCCCAAGTCGCTGGGAATCCTATACCAGTATTATTGTACACGGACAATGCCGTCTTGCTGGCTAGGACTCCGGTGGGCTTACAACGTTTAATGAATACTTTCGGCAACTTTATAGCTGCAAGAAAACTGGTGGTCAACAAGAATAAAACCTATACAATGATCTGCGGAGCCAAGCAAAACAAATGTCGAAATTATTTTATGGATAATACCCCAGTAGTTACAGTTGATACCTTTTGTTACCTGGGTAGTACCTTCACAGGAAATGGCTCATGGTCACACGAAATTACCAATGTTAGGGGTAAGATGAGTAGGAGTGCCCACGGAATCTTTAGGTTCTCAGCAAAGTTGGGCACCCGACCTCTATGAGACATACTTGCAATTTATACGGCTAGGGTACTAGCTACCCCCACATATGGGGTGGGGGTTTGGGGCCATTATACGGATAAGGTCCTTAAGACTGAGGAAAATAGTTTCCTCAAACGTTTGTTGTGTCTCCCAACCACCGCCTCTACAGAGGTAGCACACAGAGAGGTTGGGTTGCAGTACCTAGCAGATATAATTACACTTCACCCCTTGTTGCTCTGGCATGCTATCTGGACTAAAAAATAAACATGTTTTACTAAGTCAATTATTGAAGACTGTCTTTCTCTGGATAAAGCTTTATGCATCCCTTGGCTAAGTTATATTAACTCCACCTCTATTGAGTTGTTTAAGATGCCAATTCAGCATAGCCCTCAATCAATAACAACACTCTCTAAACAAACTATCAAAGATAACCTTATGTTTTACAAATGGGAAGCCAGGGTGAGAAGCGAGGGGGAAATCAATTGTTGCATTTTATTCCTCACTTGCACTGAGAGAGGGCTATCAACGTTATTTAACTCATGCTTTTAAGTTAATTCATCGATTCGTATTAACGAGATTTAGACTAAGAATTGTCCACCATTCAGTTCCCTTTCCCCTTATGAAAACTTGCCCACAGGATACGATTCCCTGTCCTTGTGACACCCAGAGCAAACAAAGCACTATACACTTTATGCTGTTTTGTGTTTTTTATTCTAATTATAGGAGTTATTATTTAAAACCTCTTTTTATTGCACAAGATATCAGATCGCATATTCTTGCTTTGGAATATCTCCTCCAGTTGAATGATCCTAGGGCTTGGCTTAATGTTGCACTTTTTGTCTCAAACGCAATTAATATACGTAAAAGTATCATCCTTTGATGTTGCAAGAACCCTATGGAGTCCGGATGGCAGTTTTTAGTAATTTATTTGACATGTGCCTCTGGTAGGGACATTTATGAGTGTGATCACTTGTCATCGTTGTTGTTTTTAATTTTCAATTTTAATAATCTGTGATTGTCCCATTGTGACCGCTTTTATGGTTGTTTTTAACTTACCGAATAAAGTTTTGAACTGAAACTAAAACTAAATGTTCCTGAATAAACAGAATTTCATCCGAGACTCCCTATTCCCTTTGTTCAAGTCAGCGAGCAATTCCTTCCAGTCCTTATCAGTGTATGCAACATGCAACATGTAGTGTATCCTGCCATTTGACACATAACCGTGACATGAGGGGTAGGGCATACAAGTGGGACGTCAATAGATTGTAGAGTCCAGCCATGATGCCCAGTGGTGGCTGCCACGGAAATGGGGGGTGGGAATGGATAAAAAAAAAACTTACCTTTGCCGCCGCACGTCTCTCCTCCGCCCTCTTCAACTGCTGATCTGGAAAGCACTGAAGTACCCAGGCTCCAGTACTCTCCCAGCCAATCACGACGCTGCATGAGCAGCACCGTGATTGGTCTGAGCGGCCTGTTTGGCTGCTCAGGCAGTGCCTGGGAGCCTGGGCATGTTCTCCATGGGGCTGTGCTACATAGCCCAGTGGAGAACATGCTGAGTGCGCATGATGGGCTGTATGGGTGGGTGAGTGTGTGTATAGGTGTGTTGGTGAGTGAATGGATGTCTCAGTGGTATATGTGTGAGTAACTACATATGTGAAGGTAGTATATGTAAGTGTTGGAGTATATAAATGACTATATGTGAGAGTGAGTGATTGTGAGAGTGGCTGTATGGATGAGTGTGTGCTTGTATCAGTGATTGTATAAGAGAGTAAGTATGTGTTAGTATTTGTATAAATAAGTGAGCTGGTCTTTGTATAACTGTATAGGTGAGTAAATGGGTGTGGTTGATTCTTTGCATGACTGTGTAGGTGTGTGAGTAAGTCTATGGATGAGTGGCAGTGTGTGAGTATATGTATAGGTGTATGAGTGCATATGATAGTGCTGTATTGATGAGGGACTGCATGTATGAGTTACTGTATGGGTCAATGAGTGGATGTGTGTGTAGACCTAGGAATCAGTCAGTGCGTATGTAGTAACTGGTATTGGCGTGTCTATGGTTTCGAAAATGGTAGTCTGCATTTTAGAGTGGATGTTTCAAAGGTTATATTAGGGTGTGAGGAGGTGAATCAGATTATCACATGGATGATATCATCAGTGATGTCATCAGCGATGTCATTTGAGATGTCATCAGTGATGTCATCAGTGATGTCACTGACCATGTCATGAGTGATGTAATATGTGGCGTCATCAGCAGTGCATTGCGAGGCGCAAGTTATAGTTAGCTCTACTAACTATAACGGGCGAATTTCTATGGTTTTGTGTGAGTGAAATGTCCAACTAACTATAACGTGCCTGAAACCTGTGGTTTTTCAGTGAATTTCTAAGGTTTTTTAAATGCTAATTTCTAATTATAACGTGCCTGAAACCTATGTTTTTTTCAGTGAATTTCAAAGGTTTTTTAAATGCTAATTTTTAACTATAACGTCCCTGAAACCTATGTTTTTTTTAGTATATATATATATATGTTACCTACTGGCGGTCGCCAGTAGGTAGTTATAGTTAGGACCTATTTTCCATAGGAAATTCACAACATTCTATTTCCAATAACTTTGGCGCCGGTTGATGAATCTTCGCGAAATTTTCAGAACTCGTGGGGCGCTCCGGTATGCTCCTATCCTGAAAGTTTCGGGGTGATTCGGCAAGCAGGGGCCGAGAAAAAGGGGGGTCCCAAAATGTGTTTTCCCCATGCAATTTTCCATAGGAAACTTTAGACACGGCTACAGCCCGAACTGCTGAACGGAATTACACCAAATTTGGCAAAGAGGTAGTTCTTGGTTCAGAAAGAACCCTTTTTGTTAAATGGTGTAAATCCGTTCAGTAGTTCCTGAGAAATTTGAAAAAGAAAACACATCGATATCTGGGCGGAGCCTAACCACACATGTCATCGTGAGATCTGATTGGCTGTCAGCACTTCATCCTGGAATTGCTGGCAGCCATCTTGGGACCAATATAAATGATAGTACCCCATTGAAATGCATTGTAGTGAATCGAAGATTTTGAGGGTTACCAAAAGGAGAACTATAAAGGGTGATAACAGACTTTAGTTACATTAGAATTCATTTGTTGATGGTACCATACTAATTTCAGGAATTGTGGTGTGTTCTAAGGTGATTTTACCCTGTGAAAAACCTTCTGCTGGGATATCATGAATCATGTTTGAGAGAAAACTATTTTCACATGCTTGTCCCATACAGTTTGGAAGGTGCTCCAGAAGCTAAAATGAGAGCATATTTTCTGTAAATTCACATTATCTTTCTCAGTCATGTGAGAATGAAGTCTGACATTCTCAGTAAAACATGTACATCCAACAAGGGCAGAGACTGTCAGTTGATTCCTTTGTGTTCTACTGCAGCTTCCCAGAGTGTTCTAAAGAACAACTAGAGTGCTAACAGCCTTACTTATGACAAAAGTATGGCACACCTGAAGCCATCTTGATTGGAATAAACTGGTAACACTTAAAACATTTAATTTAAAAAGGAACAAAATGATGGGGTTCATTTTGTCATAGAAATTATGGTTAGTGCTGTAGAAAGAAAAATTAGGACATGTTTCAAGTGTGATCTCAAATATCTTCCTGTTATATTTCAACAGGAGCAGCCTGTCAGTTGATGCCTTTGTGTTCTACTGCAGCTTCCCAGAGTGTTCTAAAGAACAACTAGAGCGCTAACAGTCTTACTTATGACAAAAGTATGGCACACCTGAAGCCATCTTGATTGGAATAAACTGGTAACACTTAAAACATTTAATTTAAAAAGGAACAAAATGAGGGGGTTCATTTTGCCATAGAAATTATGGTTAGTGCTGTAGAAAGAAAAATTAGGACATGTTTTAAGTGAGATCTCAAATATCTTCCTGTTATATTTCAACAGGAGCAGCCTGTCAGTTGATGCCTTTGTGTTCTACTGCAGCTTCCCAGAGTGTTCTAAAGAACAACTAGAGCGCTAACAGTCTTACTTATGACAAAAGTATGGCACACCTGAAGCCATCTTGATTGGAATAAACTGGTAACACTTAAAACATTTAATTTAAAAAGGAACAAAATGAGGTTGTTCATTTTGCCATAGAAATTATGGTTAGTGCTGCAGAAAGAAAATTTAGGGCATGTTTTAAGTGAGATCTCAAATCCTCTTCTATTTCATTAGAAAATTCTGACATGCAGACTGAAACAATCACTTTCAATACCAGCAGTAGACTTCCAGTTAACTCCCTGGTGAGCAGTAGCTTTACTACAGTGATCTAATGAACAACTAGAGTGCTAACATTCTGAATTTATGGCAAATGTGTGACACATCTGAATGCCTTCTTGATGGAATCAAAGTAAAAAACTGAAAGCATTTCCTACTGAGGAGACTGCAGTAAATGACGAAATTAGGAAACTTCATAACAAATAAGTCTCCCAAGATGGCCACCAGAGAAAAAAGAGCCCAAATGTAGCACAAATATCACCCAGATGTAGCCCACATATAGCCCAATGACAGAAGTGTGCAAAACACTTTTTATTTTTAGTTTTTCTGCAGTTTTATATAGTGCAAACTGGTCAGGTATTGGAGCGTTACATCTTACTTGGACCCCTTATTGCGTATTTTGCACGAAGTACATGAGATTGATCTTGCGAAACATTGAACTTTACGATTCTGTTAACCTGAAGTTGCTCTGAACCGGGCTTTGTAACACCCGTTTTTACCTACTGGTTTTAATTAATTCTCACTGTATTGTATTAGGAAAGAGGATTTACTGTTTTTATGTACACTTTTATGATCTATGTTTCTAAATCAGATCAAATAAAGTTTAATGAATTCTATGGCAGGACGGAGGCGAGGATTATGCATATCTTTCCTCACTTTATTTGCATAGCAGTTCAAAGAAAACGTAACACAACAATCATTAAACAAAAGACTACACAACCCATGAACCATTAGGAGGATAGTCTCCAAGGCAACTATAGTCCAATCATATCACAGTGCATTGTATCCAATATCGTGACGTCCCTTCCGCTTCCTCTTTCTTCACTGCTTGTCAGTTAAGTGCATTCCTTACATTCTTGGCTTAATCTGACGTTGTTGCTGTTTGTATAGCGGTTTCTTATGCACTTTATTAGCATTATTGCCTTGGTATTGTTTCATATTCCCTGCGCAGCAGGCTCTTGCCCGAGCGCGTTCTCCCCCTCGCAGTTTCTCCCGCTGTGTGCTCTGCGCGCAGTGAGATCCTGTCAGGCGCGTCTGGTCCGAGCGAGGCAGCTCCGTCGAGCGCTCCCGCCGGTCTTTACGCGCGTTTGGGAATCCGGTCACTCCTTTAGTGTCAGCTTGATTCCCGACCAACCCTCGCTAGATTTTGACACCGCTACGCGGTGATTTCCCCACACGGCCACGTTAGTGACCAGCGCCACCTGGTGGTGGTAATTGGTATTGCGTCTCAGTCTATTCTTATAACAGCTTCGGGAAAGCCCAGCTGTTGGAGCACCGGCGAGGGGGCTGCCTTAAGGATTTTAAGGGCATTTGTTCTGTGCTCACACCCTCTGCTATCATGTGTTCTCCAGAAGACCATTTTTACTCCTCCTACTAGGAAGTGGAGGAGGAATGGCCCCCAACTTCTCCCTCCAGCAGTGGACCAAGCCCTCTCTCTGGCTATTTCTAGGGCGCTGGCTCCTCTTAGGGATCAGGTTGATAATCTGGCAAAAGCATCCCTGGGGTGTTCAGTGACCCAGATCTGGTGGTGGCGGGTCCCAGTAGCTCCCAGATGGGGAAAAAAGGGCAGTTAAACATAACGCGGGGCACTTGGAAGGATTTGATAAACTTACAGAGACCTTCCTCAACAGTGCGCGAATGCTAAACATGCACCCTGCCGGGAGGAGGAGGGGCCCGGAGAAAATTGCGACACTGTCACCACTATTGTAGACCCCGATGGCGGGTTTCCCTTAGAGGGAGAGGGTGTATCGGAGGACGATTTCTCCTCCGATGAGGATAAGGACTCGGGGCGTCCCTGGCGTCCAGAGTCCCACTCCTCTCAGTCCCCAGTTGGGGACGGGGTCCACTCGGACATGTTCGAGCCTACCCAAATTTACCATCCTAGGTCGGCGGAGTGGACACCTGACGCCAAAGTGGCAGAGTATGTGGTGGGGAAAATCCATCAACCCCTTGAAAGGGAGGTCAGGAATAGGATGAGGGGAGAATGCCCCAGGCCCTCACTGAAGGGGAAGGTGGCACACACGCCTGAAATTGATGAGTAACTATGTACCTTTTTCTCCAAGTATATGAGGGATCCCAAGAAAGGAATTGATAGGTCTTGGACGTGGTAGGGCCCTTGACCCAAATTATTCAATTGACGGAGCGTTCCAAAGAGTCAGGATCCCCTTTGTCCACGGATATTGTGGCTGGTTGGGCGCACTACCCTAAACCCTAAAACACTACCCCCAGCACGACACCCTACACTACCCAAACATAACTGCACTACCCTAAACCCTAAAACACTACCACCAGGACGACTCCCTACACTACCCAAACACCACTGCACTACCCTAAACCCTAAATCTACCCACAGCACAACCCCTACACTACACAAACACCACTGCACTACCCTAAACCCTAAAACACTACCCCAGCACGACCCCTTCACTACACAAACACCACTGCACTGCCTTAAACCCTAAAACACTACACCCAGCATGACCCCCTACACTACACAAACACCACATACTACCCTAAACCCTAAATCTACCCCCAGCATGACCCCCTACACTACACAAACACCACTGCACTACCCTAAACCCTAAAACACTACCCCAGCATGACTCCCTTCACTACCTAAACACAACTGCACTACCCTAAACCCTAAAACACTACCCCCAGCACCACCCCCTTCACTACCCAAATACAACTGCACTACCCTAAACCCAAAAACACTACCGCCAGCACGACCCCCTACACAACCCAAACACCACTGCACAACCCTAAACCCTAAAACACGACCCCTACACTACACAAACACCACTGCACTACCCTAAACCCTAAAACACTAGAACCCAGCATGACCCCCTACAGTACACAAACACCACTGCACTACCCTAAACCCTAAAACACTACCCCCTACACTACACAAACACCACTGCACTACCCTAAACCCTAAAACACTACCCCAAGCATGACCCCCTACACTACACACACACCACTGCACTACCCTAAACCCTAAAACACTACCCCCAGCACAACCCCCTACACTACCCAAACACCACTGCACTACCCTAAACCCTAAAACACTACCCCCAGCACAACTCCCTACACTACACAAACACCACTGGACTACCCTAAACCCTAAAACACTAACCCCAGCACGACTCCCTACACTACCCAAACACCACTGCACTACACTAAACCCTAAATCTACCCCCAGCATGACCTCCCACACTACACAAACACCACTGCACTACCCTAAACCCTAAAACACTACCCCCAGCACGACCCCCTACACTACCCAAACACCACTGCACTACCCTAAACCCTAAAACACTAACCCCAGCATGACCCCCTACACTACCCAAACACCACTGCACTACCCTATACCCTAAAACACGACCCTCTACACTACACAAACACGACTGCACTACCCTAAACCCTAAAACACTACCCACAGCATGACCCCCTACACTACACAAACACCACTGCACTACCCTAAACCCTAAAACACTACCCCCTACACTGCACAAACACCACTGCACTACCCTAAAACACTACCCCCAGCATGACCCCCTACACTACACAAACACCACTGCACTACCCTACACCCCCTACACTGTACAAACACCACTGCATTACTCTAAACCCTAAAACACTACCCCCAGCACGACCCCCTCACAACACAAACACCACTGCACTACCCTAAACCCTAAATCTACCCCCTATACTACCCAAACACCACTGCCATACCCTAAACCCTAAAACACTACCCCCAGCATGAACCCCTACACTACACAAACACCCCTGCATTACTCTAAACCCTAAAACACTACCCCCAGCACGACCCCCTACACTACACAAACACCACTGCATTACCCTAAACCCTAAAACACTACCCCCTACACTACCCAAACACCACTGCCATACCCTAAACCCTAAAACACTACCCCCAGCATGAACCCCTACACTACACAAACAGCACTGCACTACCCTAAACCCTAAAACACTACCCCAGCACTACCCCCTACACTTCCCAAACACCACTGCACTAACATAAACCCTAAAACACTACCCCCAGCACAACCCCTACACTACACAAACACCACTGCACTACCCTAAACCCTAAAACACTACCCCCAGCACGACTCCCTACACTACCCAAACACCACTGCACTACCCTAAACCCTAAATCTACCCCCAGCACAACCCCCTACACTACCCAAACACCACTGCACTACCCTAAACCATAAAACACTACCCCCAGCATGACCCCCTACACTACACAAACACCACTGCACTACCCTAAACCCTAAAACACTACCACCAGCATGACCCCCTACACTACTCAAACACCACTGCACTACCCTAAACCCTAAAACACTACCCCAGCATGACCCCTACACTACCCATACACCACTGCACTAACCTAAACCCTAAAACACTACCCCCAGCACGACCCCTACACTACTGCACTACCCTAAACCCTAAAACATTACCCCCAGCACAACCCCTACACTACCCAAACACCACTGCACTGCCCTAAAACACTACCCCCAGCATGACCCCCTACACTACCCAAACACCACTGCACTACCCTAAATCCTAAATCTACCCCCAGCACAACCCCTACACTACCCAAACACCACTGCACTACCCTAAACCATAAAACACTACCCCCAGCATGACCCCCTACACTACACAAACACCACTGCACTACCCTAAACCCTAAAACACTACCACCAGCATGACCCCCTACACTACTCAAACCCCCTGCACTACCCTAAACCCTAAAAAAGAAACCCCCACCCCATGCCCAATCCCCCTTACCTCTCACTCCTCGTGGTTCCTCTCTCCTCGTGGTTCCTGCTTAACGTCATCTCTGAGGGGCGGTGCACATCGTTGTGAGGAAACGGAACAGCCTCTGTTTCCTTATAACGACATGGATCGTCTACATGTTTTTAGAACGCATGGTCATTTACCATACATACCTTTACAACAAAATTCATTGTAAAGGCATGCGTGGTAAATGACCATGCGTTCTAAAAATGCGTAATGACTTCGTGATGTACAACGCATGCGTGGTAATGCATGCGTTGTAATGGTATCGCAAAGTAAAAAGTCGTTGTAACGGCTGTTTACCGATCGCAGCTGGCCCCTGTTCTTCAGTGAGATGTTTATTTGATTAATTAGGAGGAAGGAATGTGTTTTTTTTGCCGAAAAGTGCATTCCTGGCTGTTGTATTGTGAAAGTGTCTGCGTGGCCTGGTTTCACTTCCGGTGAGAGAGTGGAAGAGTCTGTTTGGATCTAAAGGAGTTCTGTTGTTGGATGGGGCCGGCGCGACATGTCATCAGAAAACATAGCTAATGGAAAGCGTCCTCCCTGAAGTGTGGAGCAGTGCCATGAGAGGTCAACGAGTGTGCATCCCACCGCAGTATGTCCGTACCGCGTGACCCATGTGCCGCCTCCAGGGTACGGGTGGCAGAAGCGGCATCGCAGGTCCTCTTGAAGACCGTTGTAGCACTAATTCTACATTTTGGTACTAGGGCATTTTAACTTCGTTGTTCCTGCCAGATACAAAGAGAAGATCGTGTGTTATTCAGTGCCCTCGTTACCTTTTTTGTGGGTTGTGGTGCTTGTCACTTCGCTGCCCCGCCGGTGCACACGACTGGGCACCCCACCTCGTGTGCCATCTGCAGGGCTTCTGCCCTCGGATCACTGGTTTCAGTTTCTGGAGTGGCAACATAAACAGTTGCTCCCAAAGGACTAGCCTGAACACTTAGGTGAATATCCCCTGCACCAGCATTCCACGGAAATTCTTTCCTAGCTCTCCCACGTCAACGAGGACGTCATAATAGCACGGCTCTGCTCGCGACACCGTATGACGTCATCGGAGCCATAAGAGGACCTCGTCGGCGTGCTGACGTCAGTTCCACCCATTTTTTCCGTGCCACCGAGGCAAACAGGTGACCAAGACATTTTCACATGTATACATAGTATAATAAATATATATATATTCACTGAAAAAACCATAGGTTTCAGGCACGTTATAGTTAGAAATTAGCATTTAAAAAACCTTAGAAATTCACTGAAAAAACCATAGGTTTCAGGCACGTTATAGTTAGAAATTAGCATTTAAAAAACCTTAGAAATTCACTGAAAAAACCATAGGTTTCAGGGGCGTTATAGTTAGTTGGACATTTCACTCGTACAAAACCATAGAAATTCCCCGTTATAGTTAGTTCAGCTAACTATAACTCGCACGCCCGCAATGCACTGCTGATGACGTCACATATTACATCACTCATGACATGGTCAGTGACATCACTCATGACATCACTGATGACATCTCAAATGACATCACTGATGACATCACTGATGACATCATCCAGTGAATGTGTGTTTTTCTGAAAATTAAATATGGTTTATATATGTATATCTCAAGGTCTATGGAAGAATAAATGGGTATATAAGTGTCTAAATGGATGATTTTTTTGTTGTAAAATTGATTGTATAACTGATTGTTATCTTAGTGAATACATGGGTTAGTGAGTAATGTTTAAATATGAAAATATATGTATCAGTCTCTCACTTTGTGTATAAGTGGCTGCATGGGTTGGTGAGTAGCTACATGTGTGTCTATATGGGTTATTAGTTGGTTTTTTGAGTATCAGTATGAATGTCTGAGTGTCTGTATGGTTCGGTGGGGGGTATTACTTAGTGCATAGATGCATGAATGAGTGACTCACTGTTTGTATGTGTTGAAGACAGCATGTGTGCAGGACTGTATAGGTGGATGAGTATGTGTATAGGTGTGTTAGTGAGTGAATGACTGTCTCAATAGTGTCTTTATGAGTAACTACATTTGTTTTAAACTAGTATATGTGAGTATTGGTGTATATAAGTGAGTATATGTGAGAGTGAGAGATTGGAAGAGTTCCTGTACAAATAAGTAGGTGTTGCTATAAGTGATTGTTTAAGAGAGTAAGTATGTGTAAGTTTCTGTAGAAGTAAGTGTGGTAGTGTGTGTGTAAAACTGTATATGCAAGTAAATGGATGTTTGATACTTTGTTTGCATGTGTGACTATGTGTGTGAGTAACTCTATGGATGAGTGGCGGTGTGTAACAGGATGTATAGGTGTATGAGTACATATGATGAGTGAGTACATGTATGAGTGACTGTATAGGGACTGTTGGTGAATGAGTGGATGTGTATGTAGATCTTGGAATTACTGAATAGGTGTGTTGTAACTGGTATTGGTATGTCCATTGTTTTGAAAATGTTAGTTTGTATTTTTGAGTGTGTGTATCAAAGGTTATATTAGGGTGAGAGGAGGTCTGCCACTCTATCACAAGGATGATGTCATCAGTGATGTCATTTGAGATGTCATCAGTGATGTCATGAGTGATGTCGACTGACCATGTCATGAGTGATGTAATATGTGACGTCATCAGCAGTGCATTGCGGAGCGCGCGAGTTATAGTTAGCTGAACTAACTATAACGGGGGAATTTCTATGGTTTTGTACGAGTGAAATGTCCAACTAACTATAACGCCCCTGAAACCCATGGTTTTTTCAGTGAATATATATATATATATATATATATATATATATATATATATATATATATATATATATATATATATATATAATATATTAAAATGCTCACGCGCCACTCTACCAAAGACATTCCTTCCTGGTCGGTTTCTGTAATTCTACCTCATTCAGACTCAACACTCTATATTGTTTAATACACATCATAAAACAATACCATTTCAATGTGATACACTTTACAACATAGATCTTCTCTGTGAAGTGCGCGGCTGCTTCTGGAAGCCTGTCCCAAACTGCCTAATGCATCACAAAACCACATTGTGGAAAAATGTAAAGTTACAGTACATAGCCAATAGCAGCGTCACCGGAAACTGCACCAGTCTCACGCGCGAGCACTGGGATAGTCGAGGTAGGTGAACGCCAGAGGAATGTTACATTGTAACTCAACACACGTGCAATGAATGAAAACAAACGTATCACACTCATGCAAAACAAAAAGGCAGCAGAAACAAAACAGGCGGCATGAATGAATAAATAGAGACCCGAGCCTGTTATATCAAAATGACATTTGCACACATTTGCATCGCCCCCGGGACGCCCGGGGCATGATTGTTTTACATTTAGGAGGGTTCGCAAACTCTCAAGCCTACGGATCAACGCGTGTTCACCTGCTGTTTGTCTGCTGTTGTTTGACAGCTACAACTCAAATCTGTGTAGAAAACACACTCCGAGACACACATAAAAAAATAAATATATGAAAACGGGGATATTCATATCTTCAACCTGAAATAACGTTTAAACATTACCTTTGAATGAAGTTCGAAACAATTAAAATTAATTTGCGAGGACATGTAAAGGATCGCCTGCTTTAATTCTATTTGTTGCCCACTCTACTCACATCTTCTCTAAGTTAAATTCCAAATGTGACACTCGGGGAAAGGTGAGTTGTAAGTATCAGCTGATCTGCACTGGTTGTGAAACTGTATTAACACAAAAAGCGTTTCTTCTTTACAAGTCGCCTTCCGAAATACCCATAATTGTAGTGTTAACTTGTGACAGTGGGACAAAGCTGGCCCTTAAGTCTTGGAAAATAACCACAAAAGCATTGTTCTAAATGTTTATAATTGTGCACTGCGGAACACAAAAAGAGCATTTTACACGTGTGCATCTGGTGTAGCCGATGTGATACCCACTATCGAAAACATGACCATAAAAAGTATTACATAAAAGAAAAAATACAAAGAAAAATAAATGAAAGAAAAAAAAGAACATCTGTAACCTTTGATAAACGTAAAAGACATCTCCACGCATTGGTGGAAGCAATCTGTATTATGCATGTGTCCCTATTGCTTCAATTAAACTGACTGATTCGAGCGTGGACTCCAGACAAGCCAAAGGGCGTGTGTGCGTGTCCCTGGGAGACCACGTCCATTGCTAGGATCTGCTGAGAAAAATCTCAAATAAGTTCTTAATGTGTCTGGGTGTGCTTGTGTGCCTGTGCACGTGTGTGTTTGTGCAAGTTTGTGTGCACAGGTGTGTTTGTGACCATGTGCATGTGTCCATGTGTGTGTGTAGGTGCGTGTTTATGTACGTGAGTATGTTTGTCTGTGCACGTCTGTGTGTGTGCCTGTTCACACGTGTATGTGTGTTTGTGCCAGTGTGTAGGTGCGTGTTTGTGAACGTGAGTATATTTGTGCACGTCTGTGTGTGTGTGCCTGTACAGGTGTGTATGTGTGTGTCCGCGTGTGTTTGTGAGGGTGTGGGCCTGTGTGTGTTTGTCTGTGCCCGTCTGCGTGTGTGCCTGTTCATGTGTGCATGTGTGTGTGTGAAGGTGTGTGCCTGTGTGTATGTTTGTCTGTGCATATGTGAGGGTGTGCCTGATTCATTGATTGTGCCTGTCCATGTGTGCATGTGTGTGTGCACACGCGGGCCTGTGTTCACGGAGGGAACGGCAGAGTGTGTCACAAGGACAGTGCAGACATCTGCTCGAACGCCACATCTAAGCTGTTCCCTCGCAGGAGCCGGCTCCTGAAGCCCTCACAATTAGAGGTGCATTGTTCTTCCCAACAACACTGCACACAGAGAAAGGGCCCTCCCTGCCGGGGCCAGTCAGTCCAAGCCTTTGACGCTATTAAATAATAAAGCGCCTGTGATTCGCATTTTTGTCGGGAAAAAGGGCCAATTCCCCGCTGTTATGTTGCCATAAAGAGCATATTAACTCGAATTAGTAATCAGACAATATGGATGCGTTAAAGTATAGTGGGACACGGTACGCGTCATTGTTGTAGTAGCTGCACTTTTAGACGCCAGCCACAGGCGAGGGGATGTGCAGGAACGCCACGACCACAAGTACATGAGCACGATGAATAGAAAACATAAACCCTCCTCCGTCCTCCAGTGCACAAAGCTCCTCGCAGCTCCTACATTGTGGTCCAGGCACTCGACGGCTCTCTCCTAAGCATTCATTGGAGAGTTGTATAGGAAGCAGCGGTTTGCCATCTGCCACTGCAGACAAGGTGACATTTGGGGATATCCAGGAGACAGCAGGGAAAGGGGGTGGGTTGCAGTCAGTAGATTAGGGTGGGGGTATAGCAGTACACGCCTATAGTTGGAGTTCCGGTTATTTGAGATGAACAACTATTGACATTTCACATTGCCCCCGGGACCTGGCCCACCCGGGGGCCTCATTTAAATGATGCGCGGGAGACCCCGCTTCATTTTTTTAAAATAATTTCGGGGGGATTTGCGACCCCAACGCGAATTCCCCCGAATTATTAAAATAAAATGCTTTTTGTGGCCCTAGGGGTCCTTGTGGGACCCCCTGAGCAGGCCTAGGGGGTCAGGGTGTTTCTACCCTGCCCCCTTTTCTTGTTTTTTGTCTCTGTTTTACTGTTTTCTTGTGACTCGGTTCTACCGAGTCACAAGATGGCTGCCAACACTTCCTGGTTTGGAGTGTTGGCAGCCAATCAAAGTGAAGCTTGTGCTCCGGAGGGTTCGCGAACCCTCCTCGGTCACAGATTTCAAAACTTTTTCTTTTTCTAATTTCTCAGGAACTACTGAGCGGATTTACACCATTTAAAAAAAAAGGGCTCTTTCTGAACCAAGGGCTATCTTTTTGCCAAATTTGGTGTAATTCCGTTCAGCAGTTCGGGCTTCCAAGACAGGAGCTGACTGGAGCGCCCCACTAGTTTTGAAAATTTCGCGAAGATTCGTCAACCGGCGCCAAAGTTATTGGGAAAAGAAAAAACGCTTTTCCTATGGAAACTACGTCCTAACTATAACTACCTACTGGCGACCGCCAGTAGGTAATAAATATGTGCTCCGGGGTCCCCACACATAGTTAGGAATGTTCAGTGCTTAGGACTTTAATGAGGATGTCCCACGAAGAGAACTAGCATTACAGGAAAGTAACTTATCCTTCATTTAGGCAATGCGAAAGTCATTAAAACATTTTAGGAGTACGGGTGCTAATGTTATGTTTCATATAGGTACCCCAATATAGGCTCAGGTAGCAACCTAACCTTTCACCTATATTTTCCCCTGCCATTACACTACATAACGGTTCTTGGGACTGACCTTTTACCTAAGGTACGGTACTGCTTACAGGACGTGAAGTTTCCCTGAAAGCTAGCCTCATTCATTATGCATGAGGATTCTTGGAAATTCAGCAGGACTTCCATCTCCTCCATAATAACTTTCATAAGGGTCATTACTTCCGTCATCCTAAGTCCGACATGACACAGCAAGGTAGATCCCCTGAGGGGACCACTTTGGGTATATAAACACCATATCTTCGCTGAGGCAGGGAGAGGAGAAAAAGGACTTCCATGCTGACACACTTACGCAAGACGCTGAGGCTCCTGCATGCCAACACTCCAGCTCGCAGTGGTCTGACATCCCTCGCAGGGTGTCCATCTCGAGAACAAGACAGAGTCCCACAGTCTCTCACTTCAGGTAATGAGGTTGTATTTATCCTAGAGGGATTCTTGGATCTACACCTACATGCATGCTAGGTACACTTTGGTACATCTAGTTAGGGTTGCATCGCAGGGGTACGCATTATTACTGTCATGTATTTTTATACCTGCCTGTATTCATCATTTTAGCACTATGGTAGAAATCTACCATCCTTTTACTCTGTTGGTTCTTATAATCATTTATATCTGTTTCTGTCTTATGGTTGTTTCAGCACACCTATTTTACACTAGAATGGCGCTGGTTCAATTAATGCTTATTGAAAATGTCCCCACTGTTTATTCTGTGCATCTCTCTGAGACAAAGTGAGCATGAGTGACTGAGCGAAAAGTATCGCACTGTTTCCATGATCCCTGATGGGACAGAGTTGTCATGTTCGATAGTTGCCAAGAACTATTCTCTCCTTGGTAAGATGGGTTTCTAGTGGCACTGTGAGCTGGCTGGTATACAGGCAAAATACCCAGTGGGGGTGTCTGGAATCAGTCTGGACCCCAATCCCACAGTCTATGTTGTCTAAATGTGCAGATCCTATATAGGTTTATAGGAACTACACAACACTACGGCCTAAGAGTGGCACAGTGGGCAACAGTCATTTCTGTTGGTTTCCCACTGGTATGCTCTCTAATTAACAATACTAGACCAGGTGTACCAGGCCTTATTTAAAAACCTGAATAATACAAAGACTGTTGGTTCGCTGCATAGCTGTATCATGTAGCATTATCAGTTTCCACATTAAAGGAAGGGGTATTTCCAGGGTCTCTGTGAGGGTGCGCCCTATCCATTGCTACAGTTCAAGTAAGGATTGGCAGTCATCAAGGACATTTAAGATGTTGCAAACTGTCTGGCCGAAGAACCAGCTGTTTGATTGGGGAAGCAAGCCTGCTGTGTGCAGTTTGTACAGTGGCCAGTCCCAGTAATGAATGTTCTTGCTGTTTGCCACCTGCCCTGGTGGGACTCATTGTCCCAGGGTTCTTTGCTGTTCTGTGGAGACACCACCAACGTGCTCAAAGCGATGCCATGACCCCCGCAATGCGGGACGCCCTGCTGTTTGCCACCTGCTGCCTGCCCTGGTGGGACTTACTGTCCCAGGGTTCTTTGCTGTTTTGTGAAGGGGAGGCACCACCAATGCGCTAAAGCGCGGCCCTGACACCCGTGACACAGGACGCCCTGCTGTTTGCCGTCTGCCCTGGTGGGACTCACTGTCCCAGGGTTCTTTGCTGTTCTGTGGAGGTGAGAGGCATCACTAACGCGCTCAAAGTGCTGCCTTGACCCCCATGACGCTGGACGCACTGCTGTTTGCCGCCTGCTGCCTGCCCTGGTGGGATTCACTGTTCCAGGATTCTTTGCTGTTCTGTGGAGGGGAGGCACCACCAATGAGCTCAAAGCCCTGCCTCGACCCTGCGACTTGGGACAAGTGTGGGCCACGCCCGGGCGTAGCCTGGGCCAAGGTCGGGCCTGTCCTTGCCCGTCATTGCCCGGAAGAGGCCGAGCTGGGCCCACCTCTAACATTTGATGGTCCCAGAAAGCAGAAAGTACTGTCCTTTTTATTCTAACTTTTTGGGAGGGGACCCGCTCTTCCTTATGTGACTCTGCTACTCTGGATTAGCAGCAAAGACTGCTGTGAAGATCCTTTTTAGGGAAATATATGACTTGACCCGACGGTTACTGTCAGTGAAGGTTTTTAAAGTGGCACAAAGCCTACAGTCGTGGTGCTTGCCTAATGCTTCTCTATTGGTTCAGTGGTTATTGACATTCTTTTGCCTCGACCGCTCACATGTACTGTGGATAATTTTGTTGTAATAGCCACATTGTTGTACCCCTTTTCCCCGTATATTATAGAAATTGGTATGGGTAAGCGCAAAGCTGCTAATGCTCCCCCAGCACTAGACACCGCCCGCACAACAATCGATTCCTTTTTAGAGGGGGCTGTGAATGCTATCTCTAAAGAGATAGATAAAGCAGAACGTCGTCTATCCTTAGGATCAGGGGCGGGAGGGGCTGGGATATGTGGGACATCTATGAATAATGGTACTGCAATAGCAGCCCCTGAGTCACAGATAGGAGAGCCTCACAGCCCAAGTGTTGCTGAAGGCCCTACTACCCTACCAAACCAGGATCCGGCATCAGTTCTTTCTTTTGATAATTGTACCTCATTTGCCCGTCCCCCACACCTAAGAGGAAAAGGAAGTGCAGGAAGGCTACTACGATGACTGGTGGGTCTAATGCTGTAATTCAGTCTCATAATGAGGCAGTGTCCCAGCGAGCCCCCTGCGGATTCCTATTGGGCACCACTAACAGCTGGAATAACATCTAGAATGGAGGACTTACCAACCAGAGGAATGCTGGAGACTCTGATTACCGAAGTAGATAAAATCAAAACTTATCACCTCAATGTATCCAGGGGGCATTTGAGGGGGAATGCATCTAACACAATTCCACAAGTAAATTTAATACTAGAACGCCGGGGTCTAATATTGAGGCAATTAGATCACACCTAGAGGGAACACAGGAGGGCGGTATTGGGACCGAGCTACACACTGGGGGGCTATCTGCCCCCACGGTCCAGATAAGGCATATGTCACAGCGACCTAGTACGAATAATATTTACTCAATACAAAACTATATTTCCCTCCCCCAGCCCCAGCCCACAAATCCGAATACAGCCGGGGATATTGGCATAAATAACATGAATGCTCATGCTGCCATCAATATATCGCCAGAATGTTGCCCATGTGTGGCAGTTTTAACTAATGTTCCACCCTTGCGGCCAGACCAGATAGAAACCCATGAGTCACTGAAAAATAGAGTGGTACACTGGCTCCATGGGAACTGCTAATTTCCAGTAGATGGTGCCAAACAAATCCTGTTAACCAGAACAGTGAGCTGGGTTGGCCCTATGAGGAAACTTTCCAAAGGGATTGTATTAATTTCAAGAACTCCTGTTGGGCACAGGATGTCATAATGAAGGCAAGACCACCATTACTAATAGAATCGGATATATCACTGCAACCCCTGGGATTCTTTAACAGGCACTTACGGAATTCCCAGCTTCAAATGAGGGGGCAGGAAATATATTCACTAATCATGTCTTAGAACAGCCATTAAGTCAGCCCCTGGTGGTCTCTAATAGGTTTCAAGCACTGAGTGATCTTCAGGATATTGATTGGCATCGGAAATGGGCAGCATAGGATGAATGAAGTCTTAAATCAGGGGGTCAGGCAAGCGGGCGTTGACCAGCTCAATAACTAAACCAATTGTGATGATAATAGTCTTCTTGCCCGATCTCCATCTCCGAATAATATCGTGGTCAAAATTTAACAGGGAGCTGTTTCACAAGACACGCTACCCCCAAGCAAGCCTTGCCCAGGTCTGGTTGGAGGCCACATAATTGCATCATGGAATGCAGGTGGCCTAGCGAGTAAACAGGACTTATCTGGTTGGTTCGATTTCATTGGCAATTGTGATATAATATGCATCAAGGAAACCTGGTGTACAGCCCCTATTTATTTGGAGGGTTTTTCATCATTCTGGCTTGAGGCAGACCAATCGCCTTCTGGTCGGGCCAAAGGGGGCTTCTGGTTCTTATATCAAATCCCGCTCTTCCATTGAATATTTCTATAGAAGACGTATTACTAGCAGTAAAAGGAAGTGCAGGAGGCAAAGCCCCAAGACCTGATGGGGTGCCTATGGATGTTTATAAAACAGTTGTTGATTTGTGGGGTCCAATTCTAACTAGAGTTTTTAATATGGCTGCTATTACAGTGATTCCACCGTCATGGGGAAGATCTATTATATTAACAATCTATAAGAAGGGCAATAAATCTGAAGCAAAGAACTGTCGCCCAATGTCGCTCTTAGACTCTTCAGTAAGAGTAACGAGTAAAGTGTTACTTATGAGACTAGAAGATTGGGCAAGTGAACACTCTATACTGTCCCCGGCACAGTTTGGGTTTAGAAAAGGAGTGGGAACCATCGAGCAATGTGGGAACCTAGATATATTAATAGGTAAACACACACAGGTCAGAGGTGGTAGACTGAATATCGGCTTTGCAGATTTGAGCCGTGCTTTCGATTTAGTCGACCATGCAATCCTTTAGTCAACCTTGCTCTCCATTGGTGCGCCCAGACCAATTATTTGTTTTATTGCTAGACTATATGAGAAATCATCAAGGACAGTCCACTTTGGCCCACGAGGAGAATGCACGAAAAATTTACAGTTGAAAGAGGCATTCGGCAGAGCTGTGTCTTGCCCCTCTATTGTTTTCCTTGTTCGTTAACGGGGTGGATAAGGCCTTAAAAGCTATAAAAGCAGATGCACCCCAAGTCGCTGGGAATCCTATACCAGTATTATTGTACACGGACAATGCCGTCTTGCTGGCTAGGACCCCGGTGGGCTTACAACGTTTAATGAATACTTTCGGCAACTTTATAGCTGCAAGAAAACTGGTGGTCAACAAGAATAAAACCTATACAATGATCTGCGGAGCCAAGCAAAACAAATGTCGAAATTATTTTATGGATAATACCCCAGTAGTTACAGTTGATACCTTTTGTTACCTGGGTAGTACCTTCACAGGAAATGGCTCATGGTCACACGAAATTACCAATGTTAGGGGTAAGATGAGTAGGAGTGCCCACGGAATCTTTAGGTTCTCAGCAAAGTTGGGCACCCGACCTCTATGAGACATACTTGCAATTTATACGGCTAGGGTACTAGCTACCCCCACATATGGGGTGGGGGTTTGGGGCCATTATACGGATAAGGTCCTTAAGACTGAGGAAAATAGTTTCCTCAAACGTTTGTTGTGTCTCCCAACCACCGCCTCTACAGAGGTAGCACACAGAGAGGTTGGGTTGCAGTACCTAGCAGATATAATTACACTTCACCCCTTGTTGCTCTGGCATGCTATCTGGACTAAAAAATAAACATGTTTTACTAAGTCAATTATTGAAGACTGTCTTTCTCTGGATAAAGCTTTATGCATCCCTTGGCTAAGTTATATTAACTCCACCTCTATTGAGTTGTTTAAGATGCCAATTCAGCATAGCCCTCAATCAATAACAACACTCTCTAAACAAACTATCAAAGATAACCTTATGTTTTACAAATGGGAAGCCAGGGTGAGAAGCGAGGGGGAAATCAATTGTTGCATTTTATTCCTCACTTGCACTGAGAGAGGGCTATCAACGTTATTTAACTCATGCTTTTAAGTTAATTCATCGATTCGTATTAACGAGATTTAGACTAAGAATTGTCCACCATTCAGTTCCCTTTCCCCTTATGAAAACTTGCCCACAGGATACGATTCCCTGTCCTTGTGACACCCAGAGCAAACAAAGCACTATACACTTTATGCTGTTTTGTGTTTTTTTATTCTAATTATAGGAGTTATTATTTAAAACCTCTTTTTATTGCACAAGATATCAGATCGCATATTCTTGCTTTGGAATATCTCCTCCAGTTGAATGATCCTAGGGCTTGGCTTAATGTTGCACTTTTTGTCTCAAACGCAATTAATATACGTAAAAGTATCATCCTTTGATGTTGCAAGAACCCTATGGAGTCCGGATGGCAGTTTTTAGTAATTTATTTGACATGTGCCTCTGGTAGGGACATTTATGAGTGTGATCACTTGTCATCGTTGTTGTTTTTAATTTTCAATTTTAATAATCTGTGATTGTCCCATTGTGACCGCTTTTATGGTTGTTTTTAACTTACCGAATAAAGTTTTGAACTGAAACTAAAACTAAATGTTCCTGAATAAACAGAATTTCATCCGAGACTCCCTATTCCCTTTGTTCAAGTCAGCGAGCAATTCCTTCCAGTCCTTATCAGTGTATGCAACATGCAACATGTAGTGTATCCTGCCATTTGACACATAACCGTGACATGAGGGGTAGGGCATACAAGTGGGACGTCAATAGATTGTAGAGTCCAGCCATGATGCCCAGTGGTGGCTGCCACGGAAATGGGGGTGGGAATGGATAAAAAAAACTTACCTTTGCCGCCGCACGTCTCTCCTCCGCCCTCTTCAACTGCTGATCTGGAAAGCACTGAAGTACCCAGGCTCCAGTACTCTCCCAGCCAATCACGACGCTGCATGAGCAGCACCGTGATTGGTCTGAGCGGCCTGTTTGGCTGCTCAGGCAGTGCCTGGGAGCCTGGGCATGTTCTCCATGGGGCTGTGCTACATAGCCCAGTGGAGAACATGCTGAGTGCGCATGATGGTTTGGTCGGCCCAAGAGGGCCAGCCAAACCGCCATGCGCACTTAGAGGAGTGCAAACCACTCCTCACTCTACTCTGGCATCACAGAGCAGAGCCCCGCCCGACCTGGCTCAGAGTCCCACATAGAAAAATAAAATGATAAAAGCGTCCTGTTATTTTCGTTTACTTTTTCTCTTTTGCACTTCTGAAATAGCAGTGCAGCGATGCTTCTCTGCCTTAGTAGAGGAGTCGCCACTGATGATGCCTTTGAAGAGGCCCCAGTGGTGTGACTACCACTCTCTAGGGGAATCTCTGAGGTCCCAAGGTGGTTTCCCAAGTCTACTCCATTGACAATGCTGCACTTGAACATATCTCCATTTCTCGGAAGCATGCAGATGAAATTCCTGCTATGGCGATGCAAAGTCAGGACACCCGTGAGGTAACTGCCATGCTCTATAAACATTTTAACATGACATAATATCACATAACATTACAAAGGAAGTTACACCAGCGGCATACACACAGTAAACGCGACTCAGAGAGATCTGAAGGATTAGAAGCACATAATAAAGGGCAGATTTCTCATTGTTTCTTTTCAATTAATGACTTGAATGTCTTGCTGAAAAATCTATACTTTTAAAGTGCTAGCAGATTGAGGTATGTGTGGAATTGGCTTTAACACATTTCCAACCACAATCCTTATCTCACAGTTAAACTAATGAGCTGTTGCCGTAGATAAGCAGTTTTGTGGCATTTCTGTAGACAGTTTCAGTCCACCACTTTAATCAAGTGGGTGTCGCATTTGCAACCCAGTACTACTCAGCCAATAGAAAGATCGAAGATGGTCGTCAGAGGCCTGCAGGCCCACATCACAGACTTGAGGGAAAGCTGTATCTGGTGACATTGTGTTGTGCTGTGGTTCAAGCCTACACTAGTTAAAGCTTCTTCTCACTGGTCACATCTTAGAAGCAGGCTGATGAACCTCAGTCATGTGGGTGTATGTGGTGTACATGGCTTTATCTACAAAATCCTTCATATATGCGAATAACCTTTTTAATAAGCTATTTCTTAAAAGTATTCAGTAATAACCAAATTATGTTTAATACTCGTTTTAAATAACGGTGAGCGGTGAACTATATTCCACCGGCGGAGTTCACAGAGTTTTTGGCACTCCGCACTCCACTTAGATTGTGAAGTTTGTTGAAAAAAAACTCAGCCGACCCGCCGGTGGAGCGGAGTTTACTGACACGCATGCTGCTCACCCTAATATATAATGGATTTAAAGTTTAAATACAACCAGGCAATACTCCCAAACATTTCATTATGTGAAGAGGGGGAACATTCAGGCCCTTTTCTACAGACGCCACTCCAAAATGCTCGGGCGCAATAGGTGGCAGTTCTTTTTTTTCAGTTTCGGACTGGAGTCGAAACGAAAGTCCCGCTCGCATTGCTAATGTTGTTGTGTGCAGCTGCAGAGTAGGAGAGAGACAGGGTGGGGAGCGCGTCCACAGGTCCACAGGGTAGTGTAATGTCGTGACCTTCACTCGGGTCACGGGGTTAACCCTGGGGATGCGGTCGGGGCATCAACCGTCTTCTTGGGCACAAGAGCGGGGGATAGGCCTAACTTAGAACGGCGGAGCAGTAATAAGGACACCCACACTCGGATGCTCAGTTCACGCCGTCAGCCATGTGCGCTGACATCGTCCTTTATTTTATACCCCCTGGCCCGAGCCCGGCCCAGGGAGTTGCATTTGCAACAATAGAATGCAGTGGCCGGGTGGCTCACTACATCCCAACCAACCCACGGAACTTGGGCAACCAACAACCATGGCAACTCACACAGAACATATCACAACATTAGAGTCTTCGCCAAATGTTCTCTGAGGGTCAACCCCTCCGTCCGGCTTCCTAACACAAAAAGTCTCGCAGCCTCGAACTAGGCTCAGGATTGCTTCGCAGGCGATAGTGTTGGCTTCCCCGGACACTGCCGTCGACACCGTCTCGTGGCTCGGCAGGCCTCGTGCTTTTCTCCACTTGCTCCTCTGAATTCTCCTCATGTCCGCTCATGGGCATTTCCTCGTCTCGGGGGTTCTCTTCCACTGGTGCCTCCTCTGTTTCGCCCCCTTCCGTGACCTCGGATTCCATCCGTCCCTCCTCCGGGTTCTGGACTTTCCGGAACCACGACACATTGCGGGCTATCACGTGACTTCCCCTTCTTGCTGTGATCATGGTCCCTTTTACCTGCACCACCTGCCACAGTTCCCTCTCAAACGGGGTCCGAAACTTTGATCCCAGATGTCGGTCCTTCACCACAACGTAGTCTCCCAGGTTCAGAGCTCCTTGGTGGCCCCCCTTTTTCCGGCTGGCCCTCTCGTTGTTATGTTGACGACGGGCCTGAGACTGTCTGACATCTAGCACGGCCGGGGTCCACTGGTCGCTGGTAGGGATATTGTCCCTCACCGCCCGTCGCATGAGTAGATCACTGGGCGCACACCGGGTGGTGCAGTGGGGTGTGTGTCGGTAAGCTCTGAGGAACTGGTGCAAACAAGTTTCCAGGTGGCCCCCTTGATCCACCGCTATCCTCAACGTTTTATTCAGAGTCCTCATAAATCTTTCTACATCCCCATTGGCTTGGGGCCACTGGGGAGTTATCCTACAGTGCTTAATGCCGTGTTGGCTCAGATATTCCTTAAAGTCTTGGCCCTGAAACGGTGGCCCGTTATCTGTTCGTATTTCCTCCGGCATCCCCAGGAGTGCGAATACCTTCTCCAATACTGGACAGATGTGCTCAAACGCTGTTGATGCGACTACCTCCACCACCGGAAATTTGGAGTGACTATCCACCAACACTACTGTGTGTCGTCCGTCGGGAAAACTGCCAAAATCCAAACTCACTTGAGCCCACGGTGTCCGGCTCGGCCCTTCTGTAATGATCGGGACTGCCGGCGGGTCAGCTCCCGTTATCAAGCAGGCATGGCATCCTCGCACCTTCTGCTCCACTAACCGGTCCATTCCAGGAAACCACACCTTTGACCTTAACCGAGCTTTCGTTTTCTCTACCCCTTGGTGACCTTGGTGGGCGAGATCTATGGTTCTCTTCCGCAGGGCTGCTTGTATCACGATCCGGGTGCCTCTGATAATTATGCCGTTTTCAGCTTCGCTTAGTTCCTCGCGGCACCTCCACATGCTCTCCCAATACTCTCTCTCATCATCGGTCCGCTGGCCCTTGCCTTGCAAAAACCATTTCCACTGATTTCCTCGGAGTGTCCGCTGCACGGCTTGTAAGCATGCATCCTGTCTTGTGGCCTCCTGAATCTCCTCCAACATCAACGCTTGGGGGCACGCATCCTCTACAACCTGCCGCACAAAAGACTCTGTTCCGTCGTCCACCTCCTCCGCGTCCCCTGCTTGCAGGGCCATGGGGTGCCTCGACAGGTAGTCTGCCGGGTTGGATGCCCCCGGGCGATACACCACCCCAAACTTATAGTTCTGTATCTGGACTGCCCAGCGTTCAATCCGCGGGGGTCCATTCCGGGCCGTACCGCTGAAGAGTGGCACTAGCGGCTTGTGGTCGGTGACCACAGTGAACGTGTGCCCGCACAGATAGATGTCAAAATGCTGACACGCCCAGCGAATCGCCAACGCTTCCCGCTCGATTTGAGCGTATCGTGTCTCCACCGTGGTGAGCGCTCGGCTGGCATAGGCGATTGGCACCCACTCGTCCTGCTTGGTCTTCTGGAGTAATACCGCTCCCAGCCCCACGGGACTGGCATCAACAATGAGCTCCGTTGCTACTCCTGGCTGAAAATAAGCCACAGTGGCCCCTTTTAGCAACGCGTTCTTAATGCTGTTGAATGCCTGCGCTTCTTCGTCCGTCCACTGCCATGGCACCTCCTTCTTCGTCAGTCTCCTGAGTGGTTCGGAAAGCGTCGCCAAGTGGGGGATGAAACGGCCGCAATAATTCGCCATGCCCAGAAAGCTCCGCACTGCTGCTTGCGTCTGGGGAATAGCCGCCGCCCTGATGGCCTCCACCTTCGCAGGGTCGACTTGCAGGCCTTTCTCGGAGAAACGGTACCCAAAGAATTCCACCTCTTTGGCATAGAAGTCGCATTTGGCTCTGTGTAGTGTCAATCCTTGTTCAGCTAGCCTCCGGAGGGTTGCTCTAAGCCGTGCGTGGTGGTCTTCCAGGGATTTCGAGAAGATGAGGATGTCATCACTTACGTTGATCACGCCCACCAGTCCCGACAGTGCCTCCCGCACCGCGTCCTGGAATACCTCCGCCGCCGATGATACGCCAAAACTCAACCTCTTGAATCGGCGTAGCCCAACATGTGTCGAGAATGTTGTAATGTACCGACTTTTTTCGGCCAACATTAGCTGATGGTACCCTGAATTGAGGTCCACTTTGGAGAACCATTGCGCCCCGTTAATGTCTGCCACAATCTCATCGATGGTGGGGGTGATGTGTCTTTCCCTTCGTATTGCTTTGTTCGGCAGCCGCATGTCCACACATAGCCTGATAGCTCCCGGCTGCTTAGGTTTTGGCGCTATCACTAGGGGAGACACCCACGGCGTCGGCCCAGTCACTTTCTCGATGACCCCCTCTTTCTCTAGCCGCTCCAGTTCGGCCTCCACCAACGGCCTGAGGTGAAACGGTACTCTCCGATGTCGGAGGGCAATTGGCTGGACGGCTTCGTCGATGTGGAGTTGAACTTCGACTCCCTTCAAGCATCCTAGACCCTTAAACAGTTCCGGAAACTCCGCCAACACCTTGTCTGCCTGCGACTGGTGTATGTGTCTGGCAAACATTACCAGCCCCAGGTCCTCCGCTGTGTGGCAACTTAGCAAGGACCCAGCCCGGTCACAGGTAACGTAAAACCTCGTAGGCGTAACTCTGTCTTTGTGCCTGACTTCCACGTCCATTACTCCTTGGAGTGGAATCGGCGTGTGCCCCCCATAGGTGAGGATTTTGGCCGTCGTAGGCATCAGTCTCGGCTGCGGCCGTAGTTCACTGTACTGCGCCGCATCCAGTAAGTTTACCGACGCCCCCGTGTCGATGAGCGTCTGAACACAGTTGTCCCCAATCCACACTTGGCATAGCGGGGGAGGTCTCTTGGTGGAATTGGCTCCTCTAATGTTCGAGACCACGAACACATTGTCCTCGTCCTCGTCCTCCACCACCTCTAGCTTCTGGCACCGCCTATCCAGCTCTTCCACCTCCCGGGCCGCTTTGGTGCTCCTCTGGAACTTGTCGCCTTTTGGCCTGTACGAGCTGGATTTTTCTGCACCCTGGCACACCTTTGCGAAATGGCCATATTTATTACATCTCAGGCACTGTTTTCCTTGTGCTGGGCAGCCTCTCTGGTAATGCGTGGCCAACCCGCAGTTCCGGCACCCTTGCTTCATCCGCCGCTCCTGCGGAGTGGCGTAATTACTCGCCCCACGGCTGTATGTCTTCCGGATGGCATCCACCCTCTCTTCCTTGATGGGCGTGGGATACATCGGCTGTGCGTTCGCCGGTTTCCTGGCCAGGGCCACCTCCATCTCTCCAGCCCGGACGTCCGCCAGCTCATGCGATCTCCCCAGGACAAGTATATCGTCCAACGATATTCCAGGTTGCCTTAGGATCAGTTTGCGTAGTTCTAGCGACTTGCACCCCACAATAAGCTGTGTCCTTGTCTCAAACTGTCGATCCACCCCGACGCACGTGCTCACTAGCTTCCGCAGGCGTGCGAAGAACATGTCGATCGATTCGTCCTCTTTCTGCTTGGCCTGTCGGAGCTTAAAGTGTTCGAAATCCGGATTAACCTGCGGGTCAAAGTGGCGGTTCAGGGCTCTCACCGCCTTGTCATAGTCGTTGCCGTCTCCCGTATCCGGCAAGTCTTGGAATAGGTCATACAGTTCATCACCTCCCATTAAGAGCATGGTGGAACGTTTCACGGCGTTGTCCATTTCCCTGGTGGCCACAAAGTAATTGTCCAGTTGGCCCAACCACTTCCGCCATCGCGGTGCCGCCGTCGCCGGGTCCGCCAGCTGGCTGAACTCTGGGAGGGCCTTCACTGCCATGCGCCCCGGTCTCACCGCTGCCGCTCCTGCGTCCAAAGGCGCCGCGGCCGCCTGCTGTGTCGTCATGCTGAGTCTGCCTCCCACCTGCTTAGGATGTCCAGCTCACTTGGGCGCACTTCCGTCGTCCGCCACCCTGTAGAAGACACCCCACTAACAGGCTAGTGGAGATGGGCGCTGCCGGCCCGAGTGCTGACAGCCCAGATCTCAGTACCTCCACTCTGCAGGCTACTCCCTTGTCGTGTCAGCACTCCTGCCTGACCAGGAGTAAGATTGGGGCCTCGCGCTCTGCTAGCGCCGACGTGCTCACACCAGCACTGTCACCTCAGCTCCCTCCAGTCCTTCGTGCAGTCGTCCTGCACACACCAGACCCCCTCGCTGGGCCTCCTAGCACAAACTGGGCAGCCACGCCCTCCGCAGGCGTCTCACCACTGCTCCCGGCCAGCCGCACTCGCGTGCAGACGCTCCAGCCGCCTCCGCGGCCAACACAAACTGCGCTATGGCGGGATGCACCCGCGGCCGTCAGGGATGCCTCACGCCCTCACAGCCCCCTCGCGCCGGCACCTTACCGCGTCCTCCGATGCCAACGGGCATCCGATCGTCTCGCGCCGCCGAGAGTGCAGCGGCAGCCACCGCTTACAGCCGCGCTTCACAGAGGCCGCCCCCAGTGCTGCCGCGCGTCCCACTCGATCGGCGCTGGTGCTCGCGCGGATCCGGATCCCTCATCGCCAGTGTAATGTCGTGACCTTCACTCGGGTCACGGGGTTAACCGTGGGGATGCGGTCGGGGCATCAACCGTCTTCTCGGGCACAAGAGCGGGGGATAGGCCTAACTTAGAACGGCGGAGCAGTAATAAGGACACACACACTCGGATGCTCAGTTCACGCCGTCAGCCACGTGCGCTGACGTCGTCCTTTATTTTATACCCCCTGGCCCGAGCCCGGCCCAGGGAGTTGCATTTGCAACAATAGAATGCAGTGGCCGGGTGGCTCACTACAGGTAGGTAAGTGTCGGGACCCTGAGAGAGATTCAGGGGCGGGGGAGAGAATCCAGAGCTATAAGGTAGGGAAGGACGACTGAGACCCCCGTGCTACAAGGAACCCTGTTCTGAATAGGGGAGGCCCTCCTGTGAGCTGCAGTCACTGGAGTGGGCTAACACTCCTCCTGGACCTCTGAGCCGAGGTATGGTCTGTGCAGGCCTCCAAGGGTCTCGGTCTGCAGGCACACATCACCAGCTACTGAGCCGAGCACATGAGGAGAAGGCGAGCAAGCTGCGAGGGACACCCTGCCCTCACTCTTGAGCCTCAGAGCTGAGGAATTCTCTGTCCAGGCCTCTAAGGGCTTGCTGTTTGCAGACTTCACCAGATGGCATTGCCGAGCCAAGCACCGGAAGAGAAGGTGGGTGATCTGTGAGGGATACCCTGCTTCTCCCTCTGTCCTGGGGTCACTCACTCTTCTTCCTCTTCCCTTCCTCCTCATTACCCTTCACCCTCCTCCTTCCATGCTCACTCTTCTTCCTTTTCCCTCCCTCCTCACCACCCCTCACACATCATCCTCTTTTCTCCCTCAGGCTCGCACCACATCTTTCAGGGCTGTCAGTTTTTTAAAAGTTTTTACTTTTGCATTAAATGAAACTGCAGAAAGAAAAATCGTGTAGAGAATAGAGATTCAAATTTACTTCAGAAGAATACAGTGTCCTTTCTTGCTGTTTTCCATGTTAACTCAAAATGTAGGGAGTGGATCCCTTCCTCTGTTGTTAATTGTTACGTACACTCAAAATTGATAGTTCACAAACATTTCTAACGGCAGCGTATTCTCAACAAAATAATCATAGTGCACTGCAAGAGCAGCCTCTGGAGATAGAAAGTGTCACAGCAAACTTGACGTGTTGCTGCCATCTTGTGGACTATAATGGCGGTACTACACACTATTTTACTAGTTAGCACCGGTGTAAAATGGGTTTCAAAAGTTACTCCGCAGTTCACGGGAACTGCATGGAATTTTGCTGAGTTTTCCAGTAACTCAGTGGAATTCAGCGTAGTGAAACTCCACGAGCTCTGCCCAGGCTTAGTTTTAAACTGAAACAAACACTTAGGGCCAGATTTAGAGTTTGGCTACAGGGTACTCCATCACAAATGCAACTGAGTACTTTGCCCGCCAAACCCTAAGTCCACCTCCCTTATTTAGAGGTGGGTGGACCTGAAGCATTCTGTCGACAGAGCTGCTAATTGCTCCTTCAATTGACTGCTTTCTCTGATGGCCCAACTGAGTAGGGGCAGTTGGAGGAAACATTAACCCTTGCAAACTATTTCAGGTTGATAGTGTAATGCCTTTTTATCCTGTCTGTCACCACCAGGAAAAAACTGGTGGTGAGGTGATAGAGCGCCATGTTCTTGTGAAATTGTAGGGGTGCATCATAATCATTGATAGCCCGCACCCACATATATCCAGTTATATATAAATGAATGGGTAGTAGTATGTAGTTATAAACCGCAGTTATTCGAATGAATAAGAAATGTGATTGTGCCATTTAATCATGCAATGTAATGCTTAACTGAATCGTGTGAAATATAATGCATAGATAAATCAGCCCATGTGTAATCTAGCTGCAGTAGTTTAAACGTGTACCATATTTAGTTGCACATGTAGTTCACTTTTGCATATGAAATGTAATGGACCAATGCTTATGGAAGTGATTAAGATTTGTGTGTTTAAATTGTGTAAAGGCCTGATTGCATATACGCCAAGGAAAGGCCTGTTTGTTCTTATGTTAGCTTATTTTGCAGGCAGAGAAGGTTCTCTTGGAAAGGCTCTTTGGGCACCAACGGTAGATTTAATTAGCACAGTAGAAGGGTTTTTGTTGAACGTATCTTCTGTTGCAGGTGCAAGGACACATGCCTCGTTAGTTAAAGACTGGCTCTTTGTTTCACAAAGTTAGAGGGATGGGAGGCATGGAAATGGGAGTGCAATGGAATTTAGGGATGATACTTTCAGCGGAGAAGGTGCCTGGGACTCAAGGTCAACGCAACCGTCCAAGATGAAGTAACCGTTCCGATGGAAAAGTACAAGAAAGAAGACCTGGCCAAAGAGGCGAGACAAAAGGCGTGTTCAATTGTATTGGGTTTTGTATTAGGGATAGTGCCCCGAGGGAGGAAGGCAGGAGAAGAGGTAGGAGAGACGAGAGAGAAGATCAGAGAGGGATTTGGTGAAGGAGCATCTAAAATCTGAGCTTAGGTACTAAGTGAAGGTACTTCTTAGGAAGTCTTCACAGCTGACACCTTTTACTTACTCTTGCCTGGGAAAATCGTTAAGTAGGTATGTCATCTAGTGACAGAGTAGGGACAGAAATTTAATTATGCTTGCTTAGATAAATGAGGAACAATATGGAGATTGGAGCTGTGATTGCTTGTCTAATACTTCTGGAATTGACGACTCTTCTCATCCTGAGTCGGATGAGAATTCTGCGTAGGATGCTATTTGTATTAGTGCCCATCTATTTCTTTAACCTCGTGTTGAGGTGCTTGCATGTGCAGTTATTCTTGGCAGTAATAAACCCTCAAAATTGAATTTGGAGTCAGTGGTCTTTTAAGGGAACTGGGTTCTAAGATGGCGGCATAACTGAAAAGATTTTCTTCCCTTTACACTATTCAGCAGGTAAAAAGTTCCTGGCGACCTGGAGATCCTAAGAAAAGATAAGATAAGGATCGGCGTTATCAGTTGGTAGCAGAGGATGGTTATCTCTGATAGTAAGGGGAGATCTAGATCAGGATAAGGGATAATTTGCCCCATAGAGCCCGAGTGATGGTGATCCAGTGGATCGTAAGAGGAGGACGTCGGCGGTCGCTGAAAACTGACGGAGAGTGACGGTGCGGCGGAAGTAGCAGTTCGTGGTAGAGTGAGTATGAAAAGGATGATGTGTGTTAGATTGCGGTGTTTAATTGTCGTATGATGTCTTGCGGAGCTGGAATGAGAGTCGTGTGATTGAGGATCGGACCGTGAGCGCGCGCGGGACCGAGAGATTTGACTATTGTGGTGTAGAAGACACCCAGAACTGAGATCGTTGTCCAGAAGTTGTGGGGGTCATGAGATGTCGTTGATCCACCCACTGAGGATAGGGAGCACATGTGTGAGCATGTGAATAACCGACGCTGGTCGTAGGTTGTTGTGTGTGGAACATTGAGTGATTGAATCCTATCGATTGTGTTAGAGGCGATTGTCCGGTCGTTTCGCGGACAGACAGTTGCCAGATTGAGGTCAACAATCTCGAGAGGCTGATCGGTCATTGGTGGACTGACAGTGAGAGAGGTAATCGTTCGGTAGGACGAACATTGCTTCAGAGTGTGATTGGGACACGTGCGAACGAGAACGAGAGATTCAGGAAGGAGGGGAACTGCTGTGAACGGAGGAAGTGTGACGTCAGACAGTGCCGCGCTGCGATAGGTCGGTTGGTGTGAGCCGCGCTGGCATTGGTGGAGTGAACCAGGAAGCGAAAAACAAAATATTGGGTGCAAACAGATATCTGCTTTACCATGAAATGTTTTAAAGTTTTACGGGAACTTTGTAGAGGTGACAGACACGTGGTTACTCGGGGTGGAGAGGAAGCTCCTCCCGAGGATACGCCGGCACATTATATGGCTACAAATGTAGGATTGCATACCATAATTTGGCTTGAGAACTGGCATAAAATGACATTTGGAGAGGGAGAATTGACTTTTCCACGTTATGGTACTTTTAGGTTGGAGGTGTTGTACCAATTGAAATCTATAATGTCTTCTTTACGACCACTACCTAGACCGACACAGTTTGAGGCGCTACATGCATGGATTAGGGCAGCGTATGATAGGAAAAGAGATAAGAGCCAGGAAAGGGTGAAGAAATCGATCAGGGCATTTCAAGATGCGAGGTGGGATGCACTGGAGAAAAGGTGGAGAGTGGAAACGATCGAAGGAGATAGGTTGTACCCACTGCTAATACAAAATGGGAAAATAACAAGAGTCGAAGAAGACGACAGTGATACAGATGACAGTCTGTTAGATAGGCTGCTAGCAGAGAGGCCACCTCCATTTAATCCAGATTCGGAAGAGGGAAAACCAACACCAGCAGTAGAAATGGATGAGACACAGAATCAGACTAACATGAGGGTAGTGGGAAAAATGTCCACAAGAACTGAGGGAGAGACAACACAGCCTTCCATAGGGAATACCCGATTACCGGACTCCCTGACAGTACCGGTTACCATTGGCCCTATAGTACCGGTATATGACCCAGACCGAGTAAGAGAAGGAAGTTCAGTACAGTCGAGAGGAGAAGAAGGAACTAGTGTTAGTGGGAATGGATTCGGAGTACGAGTGATTCACTTCCCAAGGCCACTAGAGACAAGTACGCCATTGCCAGCCACTGCTGACTCCTCTTTCAGACAGGAGGAAGAGAGACCAGTCAGACCAAGGTCTTTGCACGAATCCAAGTCAGCTTTGAGGATGTGGACACCAACAGTGAGAAACCAAAGTGATAGGATGCCAGGGGATAGGGAACAAAACATTTCGGAAGACAGACCAAGTTCCAGGAATACGATGGAAGGGAATAGATCACAAGGACAGAATAGTGACTATGATGAGCGGGATGGCACAGCTTGTCGAGAAATACTAAGGAGTGCAGTACAGGCAAGGTTGCTGGATGTGGTGAGGTTGAAAGCAGAAGTAGACGAAATGATTAGCGGAAGTCTGCCTTTGGAAAGAATAGAAATTTATGGGTCAGATGAGCTGCTGTTTGTAGCAAAGGATGTGACTCGAAAAGCCAGGATAGCACATGAAAACTTGACGGCATTAGCCAAGAGATATGAGGTAGATTTGAATAAAACAAAAACGTTGCAAGGACCGCATAGGTTGCAATACAGTGACCAGGAACTGGAGGAGAAAAGAATCACAGGATTAAGGACGCATACCAGAGATCTGATTGTAGGGATGCGGATATGGATTTTGTTGGATAAATGGGAGGAACGGTGGTCAAAGAAGAAAATAGCAAAGAAAGCTGAGGGAGAGACGCCGCCTCCGGGAGGGGGGGCGACGGGTGTTGGAAACTTTCTTTTACGGGAAGTACAGAATGGAGGGTACGTGTACGTGCCGTGGAGTAGAGGTGATTTGGCTGCGTTTACAAATGATTTTCCTCGGCTGAGGGAGAAACCCGTAGAGTGGTACAAACAGGTTGAGCGGTTTGTTAAAATCTCGAAGGTGCTGTGGACTGATTTAAATACCCTGTTTGACATAGTGGTGCCGGGAGATTTGTGGACGGCCTGTAAAATCGCCGTTGAGTGGCCGACCGTTGAACCTGAAAGGGATGCTGTTACAAATGGTCCGTCACCCCTTGTAATGAAAAAATTTGAGCAGGTGATTACGTGGCTGAAACTGAAGATTTCGCCTCAAGATATAGATTGGGTTAAGATAGACCGGACTGTGCAGGAACCTAAAGAGACGGTGCATGAATATTATGAAAGACTTTTGCAAGCTTTTAAACAGTATAGTGGATTAGATGCATTAGACCCAAAGGATATGGGACAGTTTGTCTCAAAGTTTGTGCTGGGTCTGAGACCAGAAGTCAGCCTCATGATACAGCACCATTTGATCTGTTGGCAGAACAAGCCGGTAGATGAAATCTTGCGGTACGCGAGGTATTGTAGCGACGAGGTGGACTCGAAGCATCGTAAGTTAAAAGACAAATTGATGCTCGTTCAGATGCAGACAGCTCAGGGCCAGCCTAGTGGAGGGACCATAGGAAGGAGACAAGGAAATTACCAAGGGAACCAGAATGGGCAAGGACAGGGAAAAGGGAAACCAATTGATCCTAAGACGGGGGTGGATGTGGCGACACTGAAGAAGACCACAGCGTGTCATCTTTGTCACCAGATCGGGCATTGGAAGCGCGAGTGCCCTTTGAACCCAGCCAACCAAGTGCAACAGGAGGTAGAAGGGGTTCAGGCACCTGTGCCGGAGGTAGTCAACACTGTGATGAAGCCCAGAGCGATGAAAGGGGGACATATAACCCACAAGTATCGGTCCCCCAGCCACCAAGGATCTCGCAGGGAATACGAACTTACCAGCAGATGCCCCTTTTCGAAGGGTATGATGATTATAGCCCAGACCCGTTATCCTGACGGTGCCTGAGGGGGGAGGAAGACTGCACACTTGGAGCAGTCTTGGAGGTAGACCAGAGAGGACCTTTTGTGGAGGCAGACATTGATGGTCACCCTACCACTCTTTTGGTTGACACTGGTGCTACCCGGTCTACTGTAAGATCAGCAGTAGTCCCCAACCTACCCCTCTCGGGACAATCGATTCAAGTTGTTGGAGTAGCGAACAAAAGAATAAACAGTCCATTGACAGAACTGATCCCAGTGAGGATAGGCTCCTTCCAAACCAGACATCAGTTTGTGGTGTGTGATACTAGTCCAGTCTGTCTTCTGGGAAGGGATCTGTTGTGCAAGTTGAACTGTACGATTTACTGCACGCCCAGTGGAGTGGAGGTTCAGACGAGGGATGATGATGCTACTTTTAAAGTTGCAAATCAGCATCTGTGTGTAGACTTGTATCCAGTAGTGACGGTGGAAGAGCTTCCACCTGACTTGAGAGACGCTGTGTCACCAGAGGTGTGGGATTTTACAGGAAAAGAGATAGGATTGATAAAGGGGGTTGAACCTGTGCAGATTCAGGTTAAGCAAAATGCCGACTTCCCTAGAACGCCTCAATACAATCTGTCGCCGGAAACGATAGCAGGAATCAAGCCTGTAATAGAGGCTTTCATCGAGCAAGGCATTCTGAAGGAGATTAGAGGTAGTCCCTGCAATTCACCTATTATGGGGTTACAGAAACCGAGCGGGAAATACAGGATCGTGCAAGACCTGCGAAAGGTCAACATGATAGTGGTCCCTTGTTGTCCAGTGGTACCGAATCCATCAGTGATACTGTTTCAGATCCCATGTGAAGCCGAGTGGTTTACTGTCATTGACTTGTGTCAAGCATTCTTCTCGATACTGCTCCATGAGGAAAGCCAATTTCTTTTTGCATTCCGGCTGGAAAATCGTGTGTTAACGTGGTGTCGTATTACTCAAGGGTATACAGAAAGTCCATCGATTTTTAATCAGATCCTGAAAAAGAATCTTGAGAGTCTTGTATTGCCGCAGAACTCAGTTCTTGTGCAATACATAGACGATCTGCTTGTTGCCTCAGAAACGGAAGATGCTTGCAGGATAGACACAGTAGCCCTGTTGAACCATTTAGCCGAGAACGGGCACAAGGTGTCTCCAAATAAGCTGCAGTACTGTTTGAACGAAGTACAGTACTTGGGACACAGATTAGAAAAAGGCAAGAGGAAGGTGTCACCAGACCGAATTGAGGCAATAATGAACATGGCAGTGCCTACCACACAGAGAGAAGTCAGGATATTTTTGGGAATGGTCGGCTATTGTCGGCAGTGGATACCTAGTTTTTCCTTAAGAGCAAAGCCTTTACAGAGGCTTACGCACAAGGATGTGAGTGATCCGGTACCATGGGACGAGGAGTGCTTGATGTCATTCCTAAAACTGAGAGAGGAGTTGTGTAGTGCCCCAGCTCTGGGGATGCCTGATTACAACAAGGCCTTTTCATTGTTCTGTTGTGAGAGAGAAGGGTGTGCATTAGCAGTCTTAGCTCAGAACCATGGAGGTGTCCGTAGACCAGTTGACTATTTCTCAGCTACTCTAGATCCAGTAGCTTCTGCGTTGCCCGGATGTCTAAGATCCGTTGCTGCAACAGGTGTCAGCATTGAAAGATGTGAAAGCATTGTAATGGGTCATCCTTTGACTGTATATGTGCCACACTCGGTTGAATTATTGATGACCAGGACTAAGACTCAGCATCTAACGAACAACAGGTTAACAAGGTATGAGCAAGTCATACTTGCCGCAGAGAATGTGACTCTGAAAAGGTGCTCTGTCTTAAACCCTGCGACATTAATGCCCATACCGAATGTAGATGATGAAGATTGTGAGGACCACGATTGTCTTGATGTGACCGACCTTTGCACCAAACCAAGACCTGACATTGTCGATGAACCACTGACTGACCCAGATGAAATTTTCTTCGTCGATGGTTCATGCCTAAGAGACAGTGTCGGCCAATTAAGAGCAGCGTTTGCTGTATGTACCATTTCCGGGGTGGTTGAGGCTGCTTGCATAGAAGGAGTACGCTCCGTTCAGGTAGCTGAGATCATTGCCTTGACTCGTGCCTGTATGGCCGCTGATAAAATTCGGATCACAATATACACAGATAGCCAATATGGGTTTGGTGTGGTGCACGATTTTGGACAATTGTGGTCCCAGAGGGGATTTTTGACGTCATCTGGCTCACCCATTAGGAATGGAGAATATGTAAGAAAACTGTTAGATGCATTGCAATATCCGAAAGAAATCGCAGTTGTCAAGTGCACTGCACATGGAAAGGGGGAGGATTTTGTATCATTGGGAAATAACTATGCTGATGAAGCTGCTCGTTTCTGTGCAGAACAGGGATGCATATTTACAGAAGGTTACACAGGAGAGAGCCAAGAAAGAACCGAGCTCAACATGATGTTGGCCATGGCAGACACTTGGGAGGAGCTCAAGCGACTGCAGGATGAAGTCTCAGATCAGGAACGAGAGGGATGGATCAAAGCAGGGTGTGAAAGAGGGGATGTGGATGTTTTGGTCTCCAGTGATGGGAGAGCCGTATTGCCAGAAGATTTGTTGAGCCCGATGGCGAGATTGATACATGGACCAGCACACCTTGGTAGAGATGCAATGATGCGTGTGTTTAGACAGACGTGGTATAACCCACGATTTTGTGCAATGGCTGAAACAGTATGTCAGAGGTGTGTTACGTGTCAGCAGATGAATACTGGAAAGAAAACTGTAGTCACTTTGAGTCACATTGGGAGATCAGGCGGGCCCTTCAACAGGATCCAACTAGACTTCGTGGAAATGCCTAAGTGCAATGGGTTGAGGTACATTTTAGTGCTAGTATGTGTATTCTCACGGTGGGTGGAAGCTTACCCAACACGCAGGTGTGACACTCTCACAGTGGCTAAGTTATTGTTGAGGGAGCTCATCCCTAGATTCGGGATCCCAACCTCTTTGGAATCTGATAGAGGAAGGCACTTCCACAGTGAAATCATGAAGTTACTTTGTGCTGCATTGAATGTCGATCAGAAACTCCATTGTAGTTACCGACCAGAGGCTTCTGGGATGGTGGAACAGGTTAATGGAACTTTGAAAGCTCGGATGGCAAAAATGTGTTCATCAACGTCCCTGAAATGGCCTGACGCTTTGCCGCTCGTACTAATGAGCATGCGAAGTGTCCCAGATTGGAGGACTGGATTGTCCCCCCATGAGATTCTAATGGGAAGGGCAATGCGGGTGCCGGCAATACCAGCTACAGCGTTGATAAACATCACAGATGATTTGATTCTCGATTACTGTAAAGGACTATCTGATGTGGTCCGTTCTGTGTCCCAGCAGGTGCAAGCTGCAGCTGTCCCAGCCTCGAGTGATCTGTGCCACGACCTGTGTCCCGGCGACTGGGTGCTTGTTCGAAAGCACGTGAGGAAGAGCTGTTTGGATGTTCGCTGGCGAGGCCTGTACCAGGTGATACTGATCACGAACACAGCAGTGAAGTATGGAGGATTGCCGAACTGGGTGCATGCCTCCCATACCCGCAGAGTTTCAGCACCCTTGGAAGAAACAGCTCCTCTCGTAGATGAAAATCCAGCTGATGTGGCAGGGCCACATGAGAGGACAAGTCAAGCTGTGAGGGTCGCTGACACAGCTGGTGGTGCACTAGAACAAGCTGAAGGGGGTTTCGACAGCTCAAACCTCGACTCTGACACCGAAGATAGAGATGGTGCAGTGGGTGGAAAAGAGTCAGATTCAGCAGAAAGAGGAAGCGGTGCACTGGGTATAGCAGGGGAAGGCAAAAGAACATAAAAAACAACAAGGACCTAATCTGATCGGGCCAACGAATCCTGTTCACTTCCTGAGAGGGAATGGAAGTTTATTTTCTTCCTTGACAGCAACCCTTCATATTTTATAGGTATTGTCCCAACTCAAATTCGCCCTATATTTAATTTATAAAAGAACCAACCCATGAGTCAACAGTCACTGCATTCACATAACATACCCTGTACTTTAACAGGTATACATGACACATAAATGTGAAAAAATGTGAAAATGCGAGGTAGCACCTCACGTGCGCACCACCAAAGGAGCTTACTGGTTAATTATCACCAGTCATGCCCACGTTTCTCATCATTGGTTGCTACCTCGCAAACAAAGATAAACAAACTCGGTGTCCAGAAACCCAGTGAAAACCAGTGAATATGTGTATACAATAACACAAATCAACCCTGTGTGAGTAAAATTGAAATAAGCCAACTCAATCACCAGGGAGCCACTTTTATTCTCAACTCGAGGGCTTATTCAAATTAAAAACATACTGCATGTTTGCAGACCATATAATGTTGGGCCGACATGTTTCATTGCCTGTAAATTGTAATGCCAATTTCTTCAGGGCACGAGGACTTTGTCCACCTTTTCTGGACCCTTATTGTGAACATGCAGTGACCGGTAGCAGCCAAAGCCTCTCGTACCAGCTAGCCACCGTGTCACAAAGGGACTAAATACTATTAATAGCCCTGTTTCGTGTAAGAGGACACATATGTTGTCCGTTTTCGCATCTTCCACCCGACGAGCCTCGTCTCATTCATGAATGAGACGAGGCTCGTCGGGTCCCTTTGTGACACGGTGGCTAGCTGGTACGAGAGGCTTTGGCTGCTACCGGTCACTGCGTGTTCACAATAAGGGTCCAGAAAAGGTGGACAAAGTCCTCGTGCCCTGAAGAAATTGCCATTACAATGTATTTCTTTTCCAATTACGATGCAGTGCTTCCTGAAGTCCCAGCTTACAAGCATTTGAATAAGTACGACTACTATAAGTCAGAGGATAGACTTAGGAAGTTCTTCATCCCATCTTTGGAATTGGACACAGCATATGCCCACCGACATAATTTGACATGCTCATTATCTGGTGTAGAGAAAAAGTTTGTGGATCAGGTAGAAGACATGTATAGAAAGCTGACACAGGCAAGGGACACAGGGCATAGTAGGGTGGATTGGACAGATGAGGAAAAGCTACACCGGACAAAGGGAAGTTATGGCCCTATAGCTTTGGACAAGGAGCAGAGGGGAAAGTTGTGTGTGAGACGATATCAGACCTACTATGAAAAGGTTCCTGTGGGACAGAGTACGTGTGATCATGTTTTCACTATGGCAGATGTGGCTAAGAACTTTCTTCAGGGCCCTGTACAAGTGATACCTACGGTGTACTTTGTGTGTGGAAGGAATGCTTACGTGAGGTTACCTGCGAACTGGTATGGTACATGTTACTTGGGAATAATATTTCCAAAGATTTACCATACTGAGGATCTGGAGCTTTTGGAAGGTGGAAAGCATTCAAGGGCAAGAAGAGATGTGAGTGCAGGGGTCATAGTGGGAGATATCTTTGGAGCCATGATACCAAGTTTGGGAGTGATCTTGAATGATGTGAAAATTCGGAGATTGGCGACTGTGATCGATGAGCTATTGATGAATACAGCAAAATCGTTGGTATTGGTGGAAGGAGAGATGTTGTCGATAAGGACAATGGTTTTACAGAATCGCCTTGCTTTGGATGTCTTATTGGCAAAAGAGGGCGGGGTCTGTAAATTATTGAAGGTTCAGGAGTGCTGTACTTATATACCAGACCACAGCAAGGATCTGGAGAAATATATAAGTAACATCACTACCATCCACACAAAGATAGCGGATTTGACCAAAGAAGGAGCTTGGGAAAAGGTTGGCAAGGGATTTGGTCAAGTGGGGAGCTGGTTTGCGAATCTGGGGAAGGGATTCCTTGGCTATATTCTGAGACCTCTCCTTATCGTGGTGGTTTGTGTGGTTTGTTTGTGGGGTTCGATCAAGGCTTACAAGTGGTATCGAGCAGGCCGAGTTGAGAGAGCTCTGAGAGAGAGTGAGACGAGAATGGCTAGACTGCAGGACAGTCAATACCAGAGACTTAAGAGAATGGAGAATCACAGACCAGGGAGAATGGCAGCGAGTTCTGTTTAGGTCGGTTCTTTCTCCAAGGGAGTTGAATAAAATGTGATGACAGGAGTCATCAAAGGGGGGAACTGATAGAGCGCCATGTTCTTGTGAAATTGTAGGGGTGCATCATAATCACTGATAGCCCGCACCCACATATATCCAGTTATATATAAATGAATGGGTAGTAGTATGTAGTTATAAACCGCAGTTATTCGAATGAATAAGAAATGTGATTGTGCCATTTAATCATGCAATGTAATGCTTAACTGAATCGTGTGAAATATAATGCATAGATAAATCAGCCCATGTGTAATCGAGCTGCAGTAGTTTAAACGTGTACCATATTTAGTTGCACATGTAGTTCACTTTTGCATATGAAATGTAATGGACCAATGCTTATGGAAGTGATTAAGATTTGTGTGTTTAAATTGTGTAAAGGCCTGATTGCATATACGCCAAGGAAAGGCCTGTTTGTTCTTATGTTAGCTTATTTTGCAGGCAGAGAAGGTTCTCTTGGAAAGGCTCTTTGGGCACCAACGGTAGATTTAATTAGCACAGTAGAAGGGTTTTTGTTGAACGTATCTTCTGTTGCAGGTGCAAGGACACAGGCCTCGTTAGTTAAAGACTGGCTCTTTGTTTCACAAAGTTAAAGGGATGGGAGGCATGGAAATGGGAGTGCAATGGAATTTAGGGATGATACTTTCAGCGGAGAAGGTGCCTGGGACTCAAGGTCAACGCAACCGTCCAAGATGAAGTAACCGTTCCGATGGAAAAGTACAAGAAAGAAGACCTGGCCAAAGAGGCGTGACAAAAGGCGTGTTCAATTGTATTGGGTTTTGTATTAGGGATAGTGCCTCGAGGGAGGAAGGCAGGAGAAGAGGTAGGAGAGACGAGAGAGAAGATCAGAGAGGGATTTGGTGAAAGAGCATCTAAAATCTGAGCTTAGGTACTAAGTGAAGGTACTTCTTAGGAAGTCTTCACAGCTGACACCTTTTACTTACTCTTGCCTGGGAAACCGTTAAGTAGGTATGTCATCTAGTGACAGAGTAGGGACAGAAATTTAATTATGCTTGCTTAGATAAATGAGGAACAATATAGAGATTGGAGCTGTGATTGCTTGTCTAATACTTCTGGAATTGACGACTCTTCTCATCCTGAGTCGGATGAGAATTCTGCGTAGGATGCTATTTGTATTAGTGCCCATCTATTTCTTTAACCTCGTGTTGAGGTGCTTGCATGTGCAGTTATTCTTGGCAGTAATAAACCCTCAAAATTGAATTTGGAGTCAGTGGTCTTTTAAGGGAACTGGGTTCTAAGATGGCGGCATAACTGAAAAGATTTTCTTCCCTTTACACTATTCAGCAGGTAAAAAGTTCCTGGCGACCTGGAGATCCTAAGAAAAGATAAGATAAGGATCGGCGTTATCAGAGGCATTGAGAAAAAAACAATAATGAGCCGCACTCGCTGGTAGAAAACTCCCAGGGGGTCTGGAGGTCATTAGTTTCTTGCCTCTCAAAAATAAACTTCCACTTTGGGAGTTTGATTTTGAAAAAGAAAAAAGTAAACGCTTTGTTGTACAGTCGTCAAACAGCAGCCATACACCAAACTTTTAGTACACTGAAAGAAACCTCTGTAACAGTACTTCAGTACATTTGTTTTTTTAATTCTTTTTATTTATTGTGTTTTTTAACAAAAAACAAAGACCAACAAAATAGATGGGGAGGGAAACAAGGGCACCTACAGGGGTGTCAGAAATGCCACAATAAAAGCATCACCATATGCATCATCAATAACCCAAAATCCATTATGTTCAATAAAGGACATGTCCACATATACAGAGAAAAATCAGACGGTACCAGTTACATTGGAGATAATAGTAGAGAGAAATGAAGAGGGGTCCGGAGATACAGATTATGGGGAAGGATAATCCACAGTAATGTTATTACATCATAAAGAGAAGGGCAGCAATAGACACACTGGAAGGGTGCATAGCGGTACAAGTGTAGCAATAAACGTTCGTGCTGGCATCTGCATATGCAACCCAACGGAGCTAAACTGAAGTACAATGCAATCACTCTGTCATCTCAGGATGAAGCAATAAATAAGTCCGCAATGGCTGACTTATATTTTTGGGTCTGGAGGTAGGTGGCTGCAGTGTAGCATATGTATCACTAGTAGTGTCACAATACATTAAGTCCCGAATCCAAGCTTTCACCATTGGGATAATGGATCCCCCTGTCTCTTAGCGAGAAGCAGAACAATGGAGGTGTATCGACGAACATCCACGGCTAGTGGCTGAACATAGCCCAACAGTGCCAGCAGCGGAGTTGGGCATAGTTCAGATTCAATCATCTGGGGAAGATGGCGAAAACTTCCCCCCAATATGCCAGTATTGGTGCGCAGTTCCACGCCAAGTGGGAAAAGTCAGTATGTTCTGCTGCAAATCTAGAGCAACAATGTGATTTGGTGGGGTCCATTTTCGCTAGTAATGAAGGCCCATCACTGAATTGTTCTCTCCTCTCAGAAATGGGATGTCATGGGTTTGTCTCTGTATTTTCTTTATTGTAACTATGTGTCACGCCATTTTGTTGTACATAAGTGTGTATAAATGTATAGTATGTTTGTATAGTCTGTTTAAAATGTGTATATATATATATCTATCTAACTTGCAGCCCTGAAGAACTTCAATGTTTTACTGGACGAAATGCATTGGCTGATGTTTTTATGACTATGACATGATACAACAATAAAGGAAGAAACTCAACTGGATCGTGCAAAAATTGTCATTTCTAAATTGTGATATACTTTACTGTGGAACTTCACTTTTTTGTTTCTCACGTGGTGCAGCTCTGTTTTTGCTTTTGTGTATCATAAGTGTGGAGTAGTGTATGCTCTGGTAAATATTTAAAATGTAATAATTTATGCCGGTGATTGCTAGAGATGAGCCAAGTTTGCTCACAGCAATTGATCCATGTCTTGACCGGCAGGGGGTGACCCAAAATCCTCTCCCACGCTGCCCAAGCCCCCACCACGACCGCTGGTCGAAGTGTCAGAGACAAGTGATATAGTCGGGAGACCAAATGGACACCATTAGACAACGTGATAACTAATGTGAGTGGGGAAAATCCGCCAGTTCCACTGGGGAGGATGGAAGGGTGGAGCATATGGAATTGCATAATCTGTGTAAAATGAACCTGTCCATATAAGACACAGCCTGTTCTTCTGTTAGGGCTGCTACAGAGCGCAGCTGGGTGTCATGAAAGAGGTTGCCCACAGTGCATAGTCCACACAAGGCTAGGGTTCGCTTGGTTAGTGTTTCTGTGGTCGGAGGGAGCCAAGGGTTATCTAGAAGCGGTATGTGCGGGAAGTAGAGAAGGTCAAAGTTCAGATATTGTTGTAACTTAACCCAGGCCCAGTATGTGGTTTGAAGTGTTTGTATCTCTGATAGAGTCCTAGGCAGGCGGCGAGGTATGATAGCAAAGAACGAACATTGGCGGGCCTGCAACCATTCTGGCTTCAAGTATTGCAGATGTGCATCGGAATGGTACCAATAGTTCTCAAAATGTGCCTGTCCAACTAAATAGTGCAAATAAAATCAGGGACGCCAAAGCCCCCGTGCTGGTACGCTATCGTCAATGCTTGCCTGCTGATTCGTGGCTGCCCACCGGCCCCAACTAGTCTAATGAGCAGACTGTGGAGTGTTAACATTTTTTAGCCATGAGGGCAATGAGAATGTTGAGAAATAGATATAAAAAACGGGGCAGTACCATCATTTTGATGATAGCAATTCTGCCAGCAATCGACAGAGGGAGTTTAATCCAACGATCAATTTGTGTAGACATCCCTGATCTGTGCCGGACCCCACTGCATATGAACAGACATTATTCCATCTGAAAAATATTCAAGCAGGTCCTTACTAATTGCTATACATTTAAAAGGAGTAGATAGCTTGGTATGATAACTTTTGAAGGGATAGACAATGTGATGGACTGGTTTGTTTGTTTACCAAACCTGGGGGCGCAATTAAGTTTTGCCCTCCATATCTAAAATGTCCATCATTTATTGCAGAAAAATAAGTTGATTTAGTATATAAAAGTTGCTGGAAAAGAGCAGGACCCAGTCGGATTCCAATTCTAAATAATGGGGTTTATTTACAAGCCCCTTGCGCTGCCGGTGAGTCACTTTTTATCACATAAAAAGTGACCCACCGGTGGCGCAAGGGGCTTGTAAATAAGCCCCAGGGGGATATTCTCAAGAACGTGGGATAATTATCGCAAAATTAGCTTAACCCAACTTTGCACATCGCAGTCCATCACGGGAAAATAACACCGGGTTAACGTTATATTCTCAACCCGGCAGCACAATGCGATAGTCTCACGATAACGCGCCAAATGACCGCGTTAAAATCAATGCTATGCAGAAAAAATGCGAAACATGAATGCGAAAGAAGTTGCGATGCCCCAAGTCGCGATACAAAAATCAGCGATAACCAGCGACAGGCCTGCAATTCCCACACGTCATGCGGGAAAATGCACCATAAAAGCAGAAAAAAAAAATTAAACTGCGTAGCACCATGGATGCACCCGGACCGAGTGCAGAGGACAACGCGAACCCCACAAGCCCCACAGACGACCAGCAAGGAACCTCGGGGTCGGGGAAGGCCAAGGAGAAGAGGAAGAGGAAGACGCAGTTCAGTCTGCAGGAAAACAGGATCATCCTTACGGAGGTGATAGAACAACTGTTCGTCACCTCCAACGTGTCATTGGCAACAGAGACGCAAACATGGCAGACTATCTTGGACCATGTGAATGCAGTTGCAGAGTTGAGGAGGACAATGGAAGAGGTCAAGAGGCGCTGGAATGATGTGAAGGGCAAAAACCAAGAAGAAACTCGATGCCAACATGAAAGCAGCAACGCAGATTGGAGGTGGGGGTCCAGTGGCACACCAGGAGCTGGATGACATGGAGAAAATGGTGGCCACAGTCATCAGTTGGGATACGGTGCCAGGAGTAGTGGATCCGGACACTGCTCAACATGACCTGACACAACATCAACAGGGTGAGTACCGACCAGGGACTGGGGGGACGGGGGAGATGGGCACAATGACACACATGCACAATTGAGTAGAGTACACTGCACACCCACAATGACTCTGAATCATGTCCATGATCTCCTTGGCATACTGCAGCACACATAGAAACAGCAAGTAGGCCCCCGTCAACAATGCGCCCGGAGGGGGCCCTCCCCACACATCACTAATCTCACAACAAACCCATACACATGTGCTGAACCCAGCAAAGCTGCGGGTCCGTGAGCCACACTGACAATGCAAGTGACACTGCATGACGATTAGCATGGCTGCAGTCCAATTATCATGACATGGTGCACGCCACGACACTGAGGAGACTGAGTGTGGACCACATCCGGAAAGGAGCAGGTCACACTCTGACACATCCACGTGCACAAACAACCCCTGACGTCAACAACACATCTGCGGACAAACCATGCCCAAGAGTCACAACTCGACCAAAAGCCCAATTCACCCAAGTCCACAACATCTCAGCACTATAGAAGCACAGAAGTCAAAGGCACACCGCCTGAAAGGGATAAGGGGCAGCCAAATCAGAGCTGCAGGGGCGACTCACCCACAATGCAGCACACACACATAAGAATAAGAGCACCTCAACATTGACAACAATGTGGTACAAACTGCAACACTTTCACAACAGAACAAAGGACACAACTGGTGCCGCATGTGTGTACAAAATGGCCAATCACATCTGGCATAGCAGGAAACTGTGAGATGACAATGTACGAGTACAACCTCACATCCGTGATGTGGTACAAATGTCCACTGTCCCGCATCAAATAGGCATCTCCTCATAAACAGTCACAATGTACATTGTCATGCAGTCTGTATGTAAACTCTGCCAATGCGTCAGCATACATGGAACACACTGTGAAACTGCATCTCCCCTTTACATTGCAGAGGGACAATCAACACCTCCTGCACAGCAGACCCTACATCACGTCAGCGATGATGGAGACGACCTCCAGGACATTGACTACGACGAACTCCAATGGTTCATGGACAACCTCCGCACCCCACCTCCAGTAGCAGAGCAGCCCAGCACCATCGAAGTGAGCCCACCTCCTGCCCAGACCACACAACAGGAAGCACCCACCACCACGTCTGGCTCCCAGCACCTCACCAAAGAACACATGGCGTTCCAACGCCATGTGTTAGACTGCCAGAAGGAGCTGGCTGAACAGGTGCGGGTGGGGTTCGACCTCATGGCAGCCAAACTAGATGCCATACGTGGGTGTCTAAGTCCCATCAGAGACCACTTATACTCCCTAACGGACACCCACAGTCCGCCCCATGCCCTCCAACAATCCATGGCTGGCGTCGCTGGAGTCATGACTTGGAGACAATAACAACTGTCTAGTCAGAGTGGCTACAGCGATGTCATCCGTGATTTAGGAAACATAAGGAGGGTCATGGAGAACATGGAGCGGATGCAGGTGCAAAGAATGGCTACCACGGCTGCACATGAGAAAGCTGTAGATGGGATCTTCCATGCCCTGCAGATCCTCATCATGGGAGTGATGCCACAAGACATTGCGCAGATGAATGCTGCTGCTACTTCTACATCCACATCTCCGGCCCCTGATGTGTCAGTGTCACACAGTGCTGCAAACCAAACACCACCACCCACATATGAGGCACATGAAACATCAGAGGACGAAGATGAGGATGAATCTGCCTTAGTGGTAAGGAGGAAGCAGTAGCATTCATCTTCGCCATATGGCTTGTTTCTGCTTGGGTCTGCCCTCTGCATCATGCCCTGGAATAACACCTTCCACTGTCCTCCGACACACTCTGCGACACTAACCTTGGACCTCGACATGGACTGCCATATTTTGCATGCTCAACAATGATACAGCAATCAGCCTGCGGACTGGACTCTTCCCCTTCCGAGTAACTTGTCAATCCCTAAAGGACTCTGGCTGGCCCTCCACGGGGCAACATTGTAAAGTGTTGTCTGCATGGCCCAGTACTAAGACAGCTTCAACACTCCTCTGAACGTGAATAATACATTCTAATACACACAAATGTGTCATGTCTATGATTAATCAAGTATGAAAGCATGGACGAATGTAGGGGCAGTGACTCCCCCTTACGTCCATGTAGCTCATGTTGTGGGACTTGAGTCACAGGGTGCATCCCTGCATCATGGTGGTACATATTTGACCCCAAAAGAAGCCCTGTTGTCAATTGTAGGTCACAAATGACAGCCTACATGTAATGATGTGGGACACATGTGAAACGCTGATGAGTGGGATTCCGTACTATCTTTGACACACAGAAATGGCATTTCGAATACGTGACACCCTAAACAACCTCTCTGTACAAAGGTGACACACCCACCATCTATTTCCAATTTATGAGATTGTTAGCACTACATGTTGCACTTACACTTGTCAGAGTGATGTGCTTGTACAGAGGAGTAACATGCACACAGGGAATGTGTGTTGTAATGAATTTATTTGCACATGCTGTGCCTGTGGTCATTTTGTACTGTCCCATGATTGCTAAGGACTGTGACAATGTGACGTGCTCATGTGATGAAATTGTCAATGATGGTGTTCCAACAGGCTATTCCTGCTGCAGTGGGGTGTGGTCCACCTGCCTCATGTTCCTCATCATCGTCCGGTGCATCTTGCACTTGTAGCCATGGGGCATTGGTGCATACACATATGTTGTGCAACACACAACATGCAACGATCATCTTGCACACGATGCCTGGGCTGTACAGGAGGCTTCCACCTGTGATGTCCAGGCACCTGAAACGTGACTTCAACACGCCAAATGTGTGTTCCACGATGCCCCTGGTGCGTTTGTGGGCTGCATTGTACTGCCTCTGGGCCTGTGTGTTCGGGGCTCGGAGGGGTGTCATCATCCAAGGGCAGAGTGCATATCCTTGATCACTTGTGACAGTGCAGAGAGACATGAGTCAAAAGTTGGTTCTGCATGATGTATTGGCAGGCTCACTGGTTCATTGGTGTGTGATATGTGTGACTTAGTGATTCCTGTTTGACAGGTACTGCTTGTAGCAAATGAGCGGCATCAATGTGTATTACATAGCCTCACTGCTGCTCCTCCCTCCCCCCGAGCCTATTCACTAGTGTGTGCAGCGCGGTTGCATCACTTGCACCCCTACGGCACACCATTGTAATGCCTGTCTGCGCATGTCCACAAGCCTGACAACGACACTGTGATTTTGTGCGCTGAAGGTGGGCGGCCACATGTGTGTAGGCCTACGGTAAGGATAGGGTGGACACAGATGCAGAGTTCATGGCTGGCTGAACTCGCGATGCGGTTGAGGGTAGTCCTATGGCCTATGCTGCGGTAATAGCGACACACATAACAGTTGGCATGTATGATCCCGGACCCCGAGCGGGCTTGCGCTCCTTCATTTATCCCTTCCGCCGAGCCCGCACTCCGGGGGCATGCTACATCACAACATTGTCCATTGCCGGACGGGTGGCACCGACACTACAACAGAGACACACGCATTAGTTACTTCCTTGGCAAGGCCAACACATAGCAACGCCCAGAGCCCCGGGCTGATCATCCAACCCCTATGCTGGACTGTCGTACGCCAGCCCACTCCGCTTACACTTACAGGGGGGTACAACTCAGCTACATGTCCCAGGTCTTCCACACTGCCTCAGTTGACATCGTTGCGTCCGCTGTACACAGCACAATGTAATGTGGTAGGGCCCGGGGCCCTCATGCATACACAATGACCACACGGACAAACTTAGATAGTTTGTGGGACTGGGTACAGGCACGTGCGCCCGGCCCCTTTTATTGCCAGGGTCACATGTCCAGTGACGCCTGTGCTGGATGGGTGTGGGGTGAGTGTAAGCCAGTCCTCAGGGAGTGGTTGGTGCTGGCAACAAGTACAACAGTGATCAGACAATCAGAAGTTCGAAGTTCAATGTTCAAACAGCAAGGGTCCACGACTTGAGCTGCACAGAGTTAGTGGCCCCGGATGCACTGCGGCCAGCACAGGCACACTGCCACGGGACGGTGATTTGCGGTGCACTGAGGTAGGGCCACGAGAGCTGAGCAGGTCCTCGTCGATGTCGAAGGTGGATGTCGCGGAGTGTTTCTGGGGACAGTGGAAGGTGTTCTTCCAGGGCATGATGCAGAGGGCAGTACCAAGCAGAAACAGGCAATATGGAGGAGATGAATGCTACAGACTCATTTTTAACACCAAGTCAGTATCAGCTACATGATGATGAAGACAACCCCCAGGCCATAGACTCAGTCGCCACCAAAGTTCAACCAGAGAGTGTCCATGAATTTCGGGGCACAGAGTTAGTGGCACCAGAGCTGAAAGGGGATGCAGGCTGCGATGAGGCCTGTACAATGGTATAAACTCTTCCATAAATAAATCAAGACTCAGTTCCAAATGTGTGACCTACTTGACCGCTGTGTAGGCCGGAGGCAGCGGTCACCTTGGGCCCACAGCCACGTGTCGTTGGCTTGCGATGCACAGAGTTAGTGGCACCAGAGCAGTTGTAGATAGTGTTCGATCACCTCCATAACGATGATCCTTTTTTTACTCCGGACTGAAACGCGTCTTCCTTTTACTCCTCTCCTTGCGTGCAATGATATGAACCTGGCCATTGAAAAATCAAGACTCAGTTCCAAATGTGTGACCTACTGGACCGCAGTGTAGGCCGGAGGCAGCTGTGGAGTACGTCAACGAGAAAGGAGTGCTCGGGCCTGTGTCGCGGAGGCCGTGATGGTTTGAGGAGGCTGCCAAGGTCACGGGCCTCGGGCTTGGAGCTTGCACCGGCACGTGGTGGGCCCTCTTTGACACACGCCGGTGTCGGCAGGTGAGCAGTGAGGCCTGGTTGCGCAGGGGCGGCCAAGACGGGTCTGGGGACCAGCGGCCTGGGTTGCAGCAGGCGCACAGTATCGCAGGCACCGCCGCTCACGGCGTCGGCCTCGTGGCGGGCTGAGAGGCGCTGCCCTGGCAGGCACGTTGGCCATTCCGGAAGGGAACCACGCCCAGAGCAAAGTGCTTTTTATTCACACCCCTACGCTGGCCTGGCGTACGTCGGGCCAACCCACTCCGCGCACACTTACAGGGGGGGACGTAACAAGCTACATTTCCGCAATCTTCCCCACTGCCTGAGGTGACATGGTTGCGTCCACTGTCCACTACACTCCAAACACCAGCAGTATATGTCGACATGGACATGTCTGTGGTCTGCATACTGTGGTCTGGCCAGCACATCCACGCCACACTTGGCATTGTGTACATTTTCATTCATGGGTCACTTGCCTCCTTCGCACATGCATGGTTCCCACCTCTCCCCACATTCTGCTATTGTGTGGCTGAGGTGCCATGCCGTTGATGGCTTGTGTACATGGCTAGCCCAGGTTACCACAGTTAGTTGTGCTGTCGTGTCTGGTAGGTGGGCATGTTGTTTGGCATGTTGTATGTGAGTTTGTAACATGTGCATTCCCAGAGTCGTGAGTTGCATGACTGTGGAGTTGAGGTGTGTGGTGTGTTCATTTGGTACTTACCAACGAGCAATGCATTCCCATAGGTGCCAGCCTCAAAGCGCTGGTTGATGATGGACTGTCGGAAGATGAAGGAATCATGCACACTGCCTGGGTAGTTGGCGACGACATTGGTGAAGAGTCCCAGGTGGTCCACTATTGCCTGCACATTGATGGAATGCGTGTGCTTCCTGTTGCGGTAATTGTGTGAGGGGCGGCAGGGGGCACGAGGAGTACATGTGTGCAGTCGATTGCCCCAACACGTGCTGGAAGCCAGCTATGACGTAGAAGCCTTGCTTGGTCTCCAGCTGTTCCTGCGCAGTGTGTGGGAAGTGAAGGTGCTGGGGTACCAAGCTGATGATGGCATCCAGGACAGGTGTGAGGAACTTGGATAGGGCTGGCTGTGAGACTCCTCCGACTCTGGCAGTTGTTGGTTGGAAGGTATCAGAGGCCAACAGGTGCAGCACAGCCAGCAGCTTTGTCTGCGGAGGGATGTTGTTTGTCCGCTGTGTTGGTACCGTCAGCCTGTGGGCAATGATGGTCAGGATGCGGAGGATGGTTGTCCTTTTGAGCCTGTAGTGGGCAATGACATCCTCTGGTGTTAAGTCAGTGAGGCTGGAGCGTTTTCTGAAGGTCCGCTGTCTTTGTCTGCGCTGCCTCTATAGTAGTCCGGAGGGGGTGGGGGGTGGTCCGGGGGGTGGTGGAGCTGGGTGTGGTGGCGGTGGGTGTTGTGGCCCTCTTGGGGCTCCGAGCGGCAGGATCAGTAGCTCCATGGCATCTGTTGTTCTTCAGGTGTGACTCTGGTCTGGGTTCCCTTTTGTGGTGCAGGTTGTCGTCTGACTTAACACCAGGTAGGAGCAGGTGTTAAATCCCTGCTGCTAATGCGCCTTATCGCCTGTTTTGTGATCTTATCGCCGATCTGGCTGGTCGTAGAGAATATTGCGAAGTGGTGTTTTCGTGGCTTTTTGCACAGGAACGCCTACTCTGCATCTCATTAGCGTTAGTTGCCGGTGTCATCTGTGGCGATGTTTTTTGCGGCTGCTATCGCAGGAAAACTGGCGATATCGGCTGTTAGCACCAGCTTGTGAATGGGGCGATAAATCTATCGCCACTTTGGCTGCGATAAAGTGCAGCTAACTCGGCGATAAGTCCTTGAGAATATGCCCCCCTATATTCTCAAGCAGAAAGTGAGATCCCGCCAGATTCCAGGGAATCTACCCAGATGTGTCCAGATGATGCACTGACACAAGGACAAGTTCAGGGGCTCACCCACTTTCAGTTAGCTTTATCCCGTAATAAATAAACATCTGTTATTCAGTGCCAAGATGCCTACGGGTGAACGTGCACTTTCAAAAATACACGTCATGTTATGTTATGTTATGTAATGTAGGGGGCCTCAATCCAACAGAGCATCAGTAAATGTCTCGTTTTCAGAAAATCACTCAATCCCTTTATCCAAGTAGAGTATCCTACTGGGAGGGGTTGGAGGTCAATTGAAGCAGTCCAGCAGAAGCCTTGCCTCAGATTCAGCAATAAAGGTAAGATTTAGTGTCACTTCCCCAAATTTCCAAGAGAAAGCGATATTTAGATTTGTTTCCGACTGAAGCTGTCTATTTGGTAGCTCTGGAAGCTTTGTGTTGTATAGCATTGTATTATATTTCATTATAAATTAGTATAACCCTTACTACCCCTGCCGAGGCGTTGAGGCAAACTAAGAAGCAAGCAACTCCTTGTACCCCAGAGTTTGTTTGTAGTGTTAGTTGTAAGTGCTGCAGTTAATTGTATGCTATGCAACATTATTAGATTTCCTACACTGATTAGTTGGTAATTTTTGTTATTACAATTTATGTATGTATCGATTTGCATTCCTAATTGTGTCTTTTTCTCTTAACAGCAATGGAGGGCATGCAGTATATTGTGTGCATTACTCTACAGATCGGTTTTCACCCAACCAAACCCAGTTAATGAACCTTATATACAGAAAGATTCAAAATTATGACTTTCGGGTTACATGTAAATGTTTGCACTGAGTGCATAAATCGCTGAGTCATTTTTACATAACTGTAACTTGTGAATGTGTGGTTTAATAGGGATGTTGCCACCAAAACCATTAACTCAACGACGCATCTCACACAATATAGAAATATATGACCTGCACATCACTTGTAATTATCTGCAACACATGGTCGCTCTAAGCTATTTAATGACTAAAACCGATATTTAAAGGTTTTGTACAGATCTCTCCAGCAATTGCATTGAGCATGTAAGTTATCTCCTCAGTAGTTTGCCCTTTAGCATTGATCTTTTCTGCAGGTGCAATAACTACATATGCAATCTTAAAATGACATCTACTTGTAACCAATAAAGTAAGAAAGAATAGCTTTGAATTTCCAGCACTGGTTTTAACTGTCCTTCACTTGACATGAAAATGACATCTCAAATCTATCACATGTTTGACCTTAAAATGCAATTCGTCTCCACTAATAGTTTTCCCTGTTTGAGTTCAGAAATTAAGTTTCATTGGTTTGATGTATGCTCATCACATTTGCTCCTCACCTTATATATTGATTTTAAGGTCAAAATGGAACCATATAACCTGAATGTGTCTCACATTAGTTAGGAAACTGTTTCTTCAATATCGTCTTCGTTTGGTACTAAAGAATGTTAAATTTGAACTCAAATGCAACTCTTTTCCTCCCACAAACACTATTGATAAATTCGTATAATTGGGCTTTCCTGTTTTCAATTTCTATTTATTGTGATTTCCAATGAGTTTTTTTAGTGTTTTCCAATGTTTTAAAAAATTGGAAAAATCAATGGTTATGGTGTTTACTCTTTGTTCCTACTTTCAAAATCACGAGGACAATGTAATTCTAGTGCTTGTAAAATACATTTTGTATTTACTTCCTTTGCTCATTCATTCCTTTAGTCAATTATTAGTCCCTTCTTTCCTGCTCCTAACTCCATTCATCGAAGCTTTTAATTGAATTTTCTACATCAAGCAGCTTTTCATCATTTCTCCCTCTCTTCAACCTGCCTTCTAAATCCCCAGCACTCAAAACCCTCTTAGGAAAGGTCCAATCCCACCCATGTAAAAAGATGTGCATGCATGGAGATATGTTTGCATCTTAATAGGATGTGATTGTATCTGTTAAAAGGTTAATAGAGGGCATTTAACACACATTCTTACTACTCTGCTCTTCAGACAAATGGCAGTGATCTGCTGAATGAAGTTTTTCTACATAAGACATTAAATATATATAATATAGAGTGCTCAGTTATTGCAAATCAATGTCACACTGTCCTATTCTTTGCCCCGAGACACCAAGAAAGAATTGGACTAATAAATGTACCATGACTCTCTGACCCGGGCACATGGCACCTACCAGTGTGGCCTCTTATATTCAAGTTTCTCCAACCCAGCGTCAATAGTCACCAGGTTCTTCTTTGTGGCAGGAAAAAAAAACACCTCACATCACAATTAAAATTGATCAACTCTTCCCTAGATCTATGTGTCTAAACATTTTACTAAAACCAATTTTACCATTGGTAAGATACTCCACCGCGACAGCGCTTCAGGACTTTCGACAGTGGGATCTTATAGAGATTTCAAAATTTGGAGATGTATGGGAACAGGGTCATCTGCCATTTTTTCAAGCATTATCAGTGAAATGGAGGCTTCAAGTCTCCCAGTTCTTCTGCTAAATCCAACTGAGATGCCTTGGTAAATTATTACACCAAATTGATACACATCCTTGACTTTGGGCGCCGCAAACCACAATTACAGGAGAACTGCTTGGTAGACACAGGTTATCACCTATAATCAATGCACCTAATTCATTCTTATCACTAAGATCCAGGTGCAGGTAAGACGGCAAATTTGGTGAAGAGGAGTGGGTGGAGGCCAGGATGGCCCAGGGTGAAATTGCAGTCTGTCCACCAGATCACTGAAATAATATCGACAGACATAATATCAACCTACCAAATTATCGACACAAAAATATCGATAACACTAATATCGATATACTATACTTATTTTTAAAAAAAACACAAATATCAACAATAAAATATCGTTAAACATTTACATCGATATCAGTATTATCGACACATAAAATATCTTAATAACTGCACTTCTTCTCATTGATTTTGAGAAAGCCTTTGACTCCATAGACTGGCGGTACCTGGGGGAGGTGCTGACGGAATTGAGACTGGGGCAACACTTCTGCAAATTTGTGAAGGTTTTATACAACAGACCACAGGCCCGGGTGCTTGTCAATGGGGCACTGTCAGGGCCCTTCCCTATCAGGAGAGGCACGAGGCAGGGATGCCCCCTCTCACCGATCCTATTCGCCTTAGCGATGGAGCCCTTGGCTTGCCTCATACGGTCTGACAAGCGGATCATGGAATGGAAATGGCCCGGACTGGCTGTGGACAAAATCGATCTCTATGCAGACGACGTTCTGCTCTTTCTGGCCGAGCCGGCCCAATCCGGACCCCGATGCTTCCGAGCATTACATCTCTTTGGGCAGGCATCCTGCCTGCGCCTGAACTCCACCAAGCCTGTCCTAGTCCCCCTCTACCTTTCGAGAGACTGCTTTGACTGGCAAACTACGATACCCATCCGGAGACAGTCTTTTAAATACCTTGGGATCTGGATTGCCCTACTTCCTGACCTCGCTTGGTCACTCAATGTGACCCCCTCGTGAAGAGAGCCTGTGCTGACCTCCACAGGTGGCAGGCGCTGCCGCTGAACCACTGGGCAGAATAGCCCTATTCAAAATGATGATACTACCCAGATTCTTATATGTACTTCAGAACACACCTTTCCTCTTTCTGCGAACCTGGTTCAGGGAGATGTACAGTCTGGCTACCAACTTCCTTTAGGGGGGTCGGAGGCCTCGTCTGGCTCTTGCCCAATATCGGATCCCACCCTTCGATGGAGGACTCGGCATGACTAACCTGTACCTATAATACCTAGCAACCCGACTGCTCACCATACACGACTGGTTCAAGGGTGGCTGGTTGGACCCAGCGTACAGAGTGGAACTACATGCCCTGGGTCTATCTAGAATCCAAGGGATGATATACGGAGCAGCTATTCCCAGATCCCTGCCCACAGTGACACGGGGGGTCCTCCTGGCCTGGCGTGCCTCTCTGCGCCACACCCACTGGTCAAACACGCTGACTCAGTATACCCCACTTTGGCAGGGCACTTGGCTCCAGGAGGGTACCAACCTAACAGGATTCAGAGCTTGGGACCTCATTGGCATCTCGCAACTTGGAGACATATGGGGGGGTGACCACATACGTACCTTCCAAGACCTCCAAGCCTGGTATTCTCTGTACCCCTCACAGTTTTACCAGTATTTGCAATTGCGTCACACCCTCCGCTCCCACATCTCAGAAGGTACCTCACTGCCCGAGTACAGCCCACCCGAAGCCCTAATCATGACAGGTGACCTGGGGAAGGGGGGGATTTCACAAATGTATTGCTCCTTAATGAATAACACTCCCACCACACTACACAGACTCAGGGACCAATGGGAGGGATGGATCAGGCCCCTGGAGGAGGAGGACTGGAGGGACGCACTGATGACACCCAAAACAATCACCACCTCCGAGAGACTCCGTCTAGTCCAAATATACTATCTTCATGCCGCATAGCTCACGCCGAGGCGCCTTCACAGCACAGGGCTAAGCCCAGACGCGTTGTGCCCCCGTTGTAGCCAACAACAATCAGATTTCTTCCACATGGTATGGCTCTGCCCCGCCATTACATGATTTTGGAACTCCATAGAAAGGGAGCTCACTGAGGTCCTAGGCTGGGAGATCCCACATAACCCACTGAATGGGTTTGGACGGGTCCAGAGCGGACAAACTCTTTCTGAATACTGCCATGATGGTGGCCAAGAGAGACATTGTGGCTAACTGGTTGAACCTGGTTGCGCCCACCATGGCAAGGTGGCGTAGGGGAGTGGATTGGTGCGCAGCACAAGAAAAGTCCATGTATGAAGCCAGGGGATGTCCAGCGAAGTATCGCAAAGTATGGGGCAAGTGGGTGGGGGTATTAGATGAATGACATTCCACTTATGCATCTGTAACCTCAATGCAAGAATTCACTCTGTCCTCCCTTTCATTTCCTATCCTTTCAGGGGGGGTCGGTCAATGCTGCGATGATGCCATACATATGCTGTATGTTAATGTCTCTACTTACTGCTGATCGTATGTTTCTTCCTGTTTCAACAAAATCAATAAATATTGATTATCAAAAAAATATATCGTAATAACTAATATCGAAATTATTAAGAAATCATACAAAATAACAATAATATTGATAACCAAAATATAGACAACACTATTATCGTTAAAAAAAACAAATATTGACACATTAAAATTATTTATAATAACACAATACACATGGGCCTTATGTATGAATTGGCCACACACACCAGTCCCCACTCTCAGCCATCTTCACTGTACATTACCAACACTGTCTGGGGATGCATTGTCCCAGGTGTGCTCCCTGGGCTGGCTGGGAAGGTGTGTGGAGTACAGGACATGGTGTGAGTTGCAGTCATAGCACACATCACTACCCACACACAAAGCAACATGTCCATCAGTGACAAGGGATACCTGACGTGAATGGAAGGGCCACAACAGGATGGCTGACACTGTTGCATGGTGTCATGTACACAAAGCACTGTTGGGAGTTGCATTCAACTCCTACATCATGCAGCGTTGTCAGCATCCTTGCCACTACACTCACCTCACTGTCATTGATACTTTGTCCACGAGGAGTAAGCTGGACTGGTGGGAGGAGGGGTACAACTTCCAGCAGCATAACACAAGCACACAAACCTCTGTACCTCACAGCTCTGAGCCTGAAAAAGCAGGAAAGCAGCCTTGGTTAACTCATCTGTCCATGGAGGACAAGGACAATATACATGATGTGATCAGGCACAAAGCAAAGCAGTAACACTATTTGCTATTCACATGTGTGCAATGAGATGAGAACTAGGAACACATTCATCAAAATACCATAAACCAAACGCCACATACATTGTGGACTGTGAGTGTGTAGGTAGCCACACCAATTTGACTGCAAACGACATGCACAAACGCCAGCACACATGCACAAATCTGGAAACATATCGTAAGAGGAAGAGTACGTATATCATTGGAAAAGCACAGATGTGGGAAATACCAGCACACCTGTGTCATGCACAGGGTGTCACTTGCCAGTCAATGCCTATGTACAGTCAAATGAACAAAACATGCCCATTTATGCACAGAGCTGGACATGCTCAGCAAAACACTGCTTGTTAAAATCACAATGTTCGCAGAAAAAATATGCCTTGGTCTTAATGATAGAGGACTATTTAATGTACCTACACTCATTATAATGTGTATGATACGATGACCTATGCAAAAACACCACAAACATTGTGTCTCTCATCTACCCACAGGGCCTGCTGGGGACACTGCAGGAACAGAACAGGAATCCCACTCCCAGACTCTGTGTGACCCTGATCTCTCCAGTATGGATGTCTCTCAGACCTCAACGGATGACGATGAACTACCTGGCTCCTCCAGTGTGGGTCAGCATTTAGCACCAGCAGCTCGAACACCAGCACCCCCTTTGACCACTCCCGCAACATCTGTCAACCCCCAGAGGACCTCTACCAACAAAGGCAACAAAACAACGAGAGCACAGCTACACAGGGCACTCTGGAGTTGGCGGACAACGATGAAGGAGGCTCAGTGTTGTTTGTGCCTGCAACAACAGGTCCTGCTCGTATGGGTAGGGGTGGTGGGAGGGGCCATGGGGAGAGGTCCCCTGAGGCAGCTGGTGCTAATGATCAAGCAGACCCACAGTTGGCACGCATTCTATATGCATATTGAGAATGCACCGGAGACTTTGGCCAGGTAGTTGGGATCCTCAAGGACATGCAGCAGCAGCAGGCTGCCTATTATGCCAAAATTGACTCACACATGTCCAGAATAGAGTCACACATGTCCAGAATGGAGTCCAAAATTGATAAAATTGATGACCAGACTGCGGTGCACAGGGACATACTTACCTGCCTCCGCCAGATTGCTGACAACATGACCTCACCTCCCTGTGTGCCCATTACATCTGTTGCTACTATATCTGCAACTGCCACAGGGAGGGATGAGGACTCTGGTGAAGAGTCCCCTGAACTGTGACAGCCTGCACCTGAGGGTCCCCCCAGAAAAATGTAAGAGGGGTCGTCCGAAGAAGGACAAATGAGAGACAGATGGCTATGCATCCCCCCATGAAGAGACAACCTGCTCCTGATATCTTCCATTGTGTGCGAAGCGTTCACTTTGTTGACTGTCACTGAACTCCCCCACATGGGACGGAGGGTCTAAGTTGGATCAATGATCAATGACTCAAATGACTGTGGACTTGGCTCTGAAAATTTCATCTACTACCACCAACAACTCCTCTGTGAACCTTGGATTTCAAAAATTGGTACAGCACTATCACTTTCTTGTAAAATTTCACACACGTACTTCAGTAAGTCTTTATTCACACAATACTTGCTTTGTCATGAATTAAACACTGTTTGTAATATAGAGATGATGTCCTAAAAAAATGCTTTGGCTGAAAAATAAGTACAGTAATTTACCTACTGTCTTGTGAGTAAATGTAACATGACACATATAGGAGATACACACAACAAGGTCAACACAACACACATAGTACATGGCATACATCCTCATTGCCTCCACTGTTGTAAACTGAAACCATATTTCAATGCACAAACACTAATCATTGTTATACAAACTGAACATCAGGGCACATATACAGTATGTAAATGAATGTTGGATGTGTGTATACAGACGAGGCACACCTCAATGTGGAGCACAGGTTTATTACACAGGCACAACATGTTGCCTCCACAACAATTTAAATCAAATCACACTGTGACAATAAGCACAAATTAAACAAGACGTTTGAACAATTTCAGAATTGAGTGTGTGGCACAGATTCCTTATCCCGAGAAAAGTTGCACTCTGTAACTGCATTGTGTGTCTGGGAGGTCACATGTCTCCATACAACAGCCAAAGGACCCTGTGAAGGAGAGACATAGAACAGTCTTGAAATACCAAATTTTCTGCATACATCTCCAAGAGACATTTCATACTTAAAATCTTTAAATTGTGAACACTAGCTAGGAGTCATGTCAACAATGTACTGGTGAACATACTAACTCAATGGACACCAAACAACTCCAAGGATCATGTTAAGTAGCATGTACCCACACATATACAGAGATATTGTACAACAGACACATATCATGCAAAGAAAGTGCTTTGTCAACTCATCATTGCATACTTACAATCATGAGAAAAAGTTGTTGATGAGCAGTCTCCGAACATCCGTCTCCTCCTCATCATCACTGGCAACATGCCCCAGGCCTGGATCCTCCCCTGCTGGATGCTGCTGGTTCCCGTCATCTTGGATGAGAGGTAGCTCATTCCTCACTGCCAGGTTGTGTAGCATGCAACACACAATGATGATCTTACACACCTTCGCTGGTGCATATTGGAGGGCTCCTCCTGTATGGTCCAGGTAGCGAAATCTGGTTTTCAGTAGCCCAAATGTCCGTTCAATCACTCGCCTGGTCCTCCCATGTACCTCATTAAAACTAAACTCAGCAAGGGTGTCAGGGTTCCTGAGTGGTGTCAGCAACCTCGGCATGTTGGGGTATCCAGAGTCTTCATGTGTCTGAAAACAGGGTAAAACCTGACATACAAGCAACACACAACATAAACAGACAACATTACCCACCAACAAGCCAGGCACGCTAATTTGGCAGCTGAGACATCATCTGTGGGATCCTACTGTTTCTCATAAGGTAGGCGTTGTGTGGTGATCCTGGGAAACGCGCACAGACAGTGAGATTGTCATGTCAGGCAGACATACCTCCAGGGCATTTATGGAGTGGTAATGCTTACGATTCCTGTATGTTTGTTCATTGGCTTGTGGTGGGACCAAAGTCACATGTGTACCATCAATGGAACCAATAACATGTGACATTCTGCCCAAAAAATAAAAGTCACTCTTGATGTCGGCAAACTGTCCTGGTGTTGGGAACTTGATGTACAGGTTCAGGAAATGTAGCATTGCCTCCAGAAAATCACGAAGCCCACGGCTGAACATTGTCTGTGACATCCCACCAGCAGTAGCCACAGTATACTGGAAGGTTCCCGTGGCAAAGAAATGCAGGGCTGCCATCACCTTCACCTTGGGGGTCAGTGCAAATTGATATGGGCGTCCAGGTAGCAAATGTGGGGCCAACTGCTCTGCCAACTCCTCAATGAATGGTCTGGTGAAGCGGTAACATCTCATGCTGTCACATTCTACCATGGTGTGTAGGTCGGGGAAGGGGCTGTGGACAGCTGGTCTCCTGCGGTACATAGGTAACAAATCAAAACATTATTCATACACTTTCTAATTTGGTAAGGAATATGCAAAAACTCATATACTACATCAAAGCAAGACTCAATGAAGTCAGATATGTAATGTTGAGCCTTAACACAAAGGGCAGCTATGTGACCCTTACGGAACATTTCATTTTATAATGGTTTGTCCACAATTGCAATGCTGTGCTGTGACTAATCACTGGTGTCTGTCACAGTCCATGTGATCAAACATTACATACTAAACACACACCTAATAAAGTATCAAAGATAGATGTTTGTAACAACTATCACATGGTGGAAAGGTACACAGACAGGGATCATGCAATGCCACCTAGGTGGAACACTAGATACAGACAGCATGTCACCATGCACACCACTGTCATAGTGTGGACACTGTCATGATATAATGTCTGACAAACATGCACAATCACATACATAAAACATTCATGATGGGTAGCACATCTTTTTTGACAAGCATGCATGTATGTCTGTAACACAAAGACACAACAGCAACTCACATGCAAAATACAAGTTGATGTCTCAAGTAAATATCATTAACAACATCAACAATGGAGTGTCTGCATTTTACAAGACTCAGATACTGTGGATTCACTCAAAATAACTTCACACAATGCACTTTCTAACACACAGTCCAATAAAGCAGTGATTATGTGTGGATGTAAACTGTGTTAACACAATGATCCCCTGGGACTGTGTCCAAGCCTAGGAGGGTGATCTGTGAAGTGGTCACTCACAGTTGTGAGGTTCCTCACAAACAATATATTTGGTGCACATCAAGGTTGGCTTATTATGGGAGTGTGAGCTTTAAAGTACTCTGTCCAATATGAAATGTGAATCACTGTACCCACACATGTAATGAGGCAGAACATAAAGATTTGCTATACTGTCTGACATGCTGATTGATTAGTGTGGGGTGCCTGAGCCTCACCAAAAACGTGTGGTTCGCGTCCTTTGGCTGTTGACTGTAATGGTGAACAACACGGGTGAGTGTTTAGTGCACACGTGTGCCGCATCCGAACCAAGCATGATGCACACACAGCCCTGCCAAGTACCACGCATCAGGTGTTAGACTAACGCATTTCAGTGTGGTGGGCCGCATCACCGCACTAAAATGCAAAGTCACGCATATTAGCCTGTGCCAACGCTCTGCGGCCCAAGCACTGGGTGATACAGGCAGGGTGTGGTGCGCATTGCTGTGCAGACTTCTTGAGATGCTTATTGCTACAACGTAGCACTGGTTCAATCATCGCGCGGCATACATTTCAGGAACATCAAGTAGTGCCTGCCAATGGCTATGCAGAGACATTAATGAGAAAGTGTGAGTTCTGTCAGACTCACAGTCATAGGTCAAATGGATTGTTATGTAGCCTACACTGCCTCCCGTGGCGCTAGAGGGTGGTAGTTGAATTCAGAATAGTCATTTACAGTCAAAAGATTAAACATTACAAAATCACCATTACTGACCATCTGGAGAAAGTTCAACAGAAAATTTATTTTTTGGACTGTACAAAAAATGATTCAAAATGTCAATTGGATCGTGCCTCATGTTGAATAACCACTTTTTAAAGCCTCACAGTGATCAAAATTGCCATTTTTACCGACTTTTCCTCCTACTGAGAAGCTTCTATTTTGACGTATTTCGGGCAGGAAAATGACTCTAAACACAATTATTTTAGTTCGAAAAGTGATAATTCATATGCAGTAGTTATTTACAGTCAAAAAATTGAACAATAAAAAATCACCATTCCTGACCATCTGGAGAAAGTTCGACAGGTCCGGGGTCATTTCACCAGAAAATTGACTTTTTTGGGCTGTACAAAAAATGTTTCAAAATGTCAATTGGATCGTGCCTTAAGTTGAATAACCACTTTTTAAAGCCTCACAGTGACCAAAATTGCCATTTTTCAGACATTTCCTCCTACTCAGAAGCTTATATTTTGACCAATTTCGGGCAGGAAAATGACTCTAAACACACTTATTTTAGTTCCAAAAGTGATAATTCACATGCAATAGTTATTTACAGTGAAAAGATTAAACATTAAAAAATCACCATTCCTGAAAACCTGGAAAAGGTTCAACATTACCGGGTCATCGTTTTTCATCAGAAAATTGATTTTTGGGACTGAACAAGAAATGATTCAAAATGTCAATTGGAGCGTGCCTCATGTTGAATAACCACTTTTTAAAGCCTCACATTGACCAAAATTGCCATTTTTACAGACTTTCCCTCGTACTCAGAAGCTTCTATTTTGAATAATTTCAGCCAGGAAAATGACTCTAAACACGCTTATTTTAGTTCAAAAATTTATAATTCACATGCAATAGTCATTTACAGTCAAAAGATTTAACATTAAAAAATCACCATTACTGACCATCTGGAGAAAGTTCGACAGGTCTGGGGTCTTTGTTTTTCATCAGAAAATAGATTGTTTGGACTCTATAAAAAATTATTCAAAATGTCAATTGGAGTGTGCCTCATGTTGAATAACCTCTTTTAAAAGCCTCACAGTGACCAAAATCGCCATTTTTACAGACTTTTCCTCCTACTCAGAAGCTTCTATTTTGACCAATTTAGGGCAGGAAAATTACTCTAAATACTCTTATTTTTGTTCCAAAAGTTGATTCAAATGCAATAGTCATTTACAGTCAAAAGATAAAATATTAAAAAATCACCATTACTGACCATTTGAAGAAAGTTCGACAGGTCATCGTTTTTCATTAGAAAATTTATTTTTTGGATTGTACAAAAAATCTTTCAAAATGTCAATTGGATCGTGCCTCATGTTGAATAACCACTTTTTAAAGCCTCACAGTGACCAAAATTGCCATTTTTACAGACTTTTTCTCCTACGCAGAAGCTTCTATTTTGACTGATTTCAAGCAGGAAAATTACTCTAAACACACTTATTTTAGTTTCAAAAGTGATAATTCACATGCAATAGCTATTTACAGTCAAAAGTATAAACATTCAAAAATCACCATTACTGACCATCTGGAGGAAGTTCGACAGGTCCGGGGACTTCGTTTTTCATCAGAAAATTGACTTTTGGATTGTACAATTTTTTTTCAAAGTGTCAATTGGATCGTCCCTCATGTTGAATAACCACTTTTTAAAGCCTCACAGTGACCAAAATTGCCATTTTTACAGACTTTCCCTCCTACTCAGAAGCTTCTATTTTGAATAATTTCAGGCAGGAAAATGACTTTAATCACACTTATTTTAGTTCCAAACGTTATAATTCACATGCAATAGTCATTTACTGTCAAAAGATTCAACATTAAAAAATCACCATTACTGACCATCTGGAGAAAGTTCAACAGATCATCGTTTTTCATCAGAAAATTGATTTTTTGGACTGTACAAAAAATGTTTCAAAATGTCAATTGGATCGTGCCTCATGTTGAAAAACCACTTTTTAAAGCCTCACAGTGACCAAAATTGCCATCTTTACAGACTTTTCCTCCTTGTCAGAAGCTTCTATTTTGACGGATTTTGGGCATGAAAATGACTCTAAACACACTTATTTTAGTTCAAAACGTTATAATTCACAATCAATAGTCATTTACAGTCAAAAGGTCAAGTATTAAAAAATCACCATTACTGACCATATGGAGAAAGTTCGAGAGGTCCGGGTCATCGTTATTCATTAGTAAATTGATTTTTGGGACTCAACAAAAAATGATTCAAAATGTCAATTGGATTGTGCCTCCTGTTGAATAACCACTTTTTAAAGCCTCACAGTGACCAAAATTGCCATTTTTACAGACTTTTCCTCCTACTCAGAAACTTCTATATTCAACGATTTCTGGCAGGAAAATGACTCTAAACACACTTATTTTAGTTCCAAAAGTGATAATTCACATGCAATAGTTATTTACTGTCAAAAGATTAAATATTTAAAAAATCACCATTACTGACCATCTGGAGAAAGTTCGAGAGGTCCGGGGTCATCGATTTTTATCAGAAAATTGATTTTTTGGAATCTACAAAAAATGATTCAAAATGTCAATTGGATCGTGCCTCATGTTGAATAACCACTTTTTAAAGCCTCACAGTGACCAAAATTGCCATTTTTACAGACTTTTCCTCCTTCTCAGAAGCTTCTATTTTAACCTATTTAGGGCAGTAAAATTACTCTAAACACACATATTTTAGTTCCAAACTTTATAATTCACATGCAATAGTCAAGTACAGTCAAAAGATTAAACATTAAAAAATCACCATTGCTGACCATCCGGAGAAAATTTGACAGGTCCGGGGTCCTCCTTTTTCATCAGATAATTCATTTTTTGGACTGTACAAAAAATGTTTCAACATGTCAATTGGATCGTGCTTCATGTTGAAAAAACACTTTTTAAAGCCTCACAGTGACCAAAATTGCCATCTTTACAGACTTTTCCTCCTTCTCAGAAGCTTCTGTTTTGACCTATTTAGGGCAGGAAAATTACCCTAAACACACTTATTTTAGTCCTAAAAGTGATAATTCACATGCAATAGTTATTTACAGTCAAAATATTAAACTTTAAAAAATCACCATGACTGACCATCTGGAGAAAGTTCAACAGATCCGGGGTCATCGTTTTTCATCAGAAAATTGATTTTTTGGACTGTAAAAAAAATGTTTCAAAATGTCAATTGGATCGTGCCTCATGTTGAAAAACCACTTTTTAAAGCCTCACAGTGACCAAAATTGCCATCTTTACAGACTTTTCCTCCTTGTCAGAAGCTTCTATTTTGACCTATTTAGGGCAGGAAAATTACTCTAAACACACTTATTTTAGTTCCAATCATTATAATTCACATGCAATAGTCATTTACTGTCAAAAGATTAAACATTAAAATATCACCATTACTGACCATCTGGAGAAAGTTCGACAGGTCCGGGGTCATCGTTTTTCATCAGAAAATTGATTTTTTGGACTGTACAAAAATGTTTCAAAATGTCAATTGGATCATGCCTTATGTTGAATAACCACTTTTTAAAGCCTCACAGTGACCAAAATTGCCATTTTTATAGACTTTTCCTCCAATTCAGAAGCTTCTATTTTGACGGATTTTGGGCAGGAAAATGACTCTAAACACACTTATTTTAGTTCAAAACGTTATAATTCACAATCAATAGTCATTTACAGTCAAAAGGTCAAGTATTAAAAAATCACCATTACTGACTATATGGAGAAAGTTCGAGAGGTCCGGGTCATCGTTATTCATTAGTAAATTGATTTTTTGGGACTCAACAAAAAATGATTCAAAATGTCAATTGGATTGTGCCTCCTGTTGAATAACCACTTTTTAAAGCCTCACAGTGACCAAAATTGTCATTTTTACAGACTTTTCCTCCTACTCAGAAACTTCTATATTGAACGATTTCTGGCAGGAAAATGACTCTAAACACTCTTATTTTAGTTCTAAAAGTGATAATTCACATGCAATAGTTATTTACTGTCAAAAGATTAAATATTTAAAAAATCACCATTACTGACAATCTGGAGAAAGTTCGACAGGTCTGGGGTCTTTGTTTTTCATCAGAAAATAGATTGTTTGGACTCTATAAAAAATTATTCAAAATGTCAATTGGAGTCGTGCCTCATGTTGAATAACCTCTTTTTAAAGCCTCACAGTGACCAAAATCGCCATTTTTACAGACTTTTCCTCCTACTCAGAAGCTTCTATTTTGACCAATTTAGGGCAGGAAAATTACTCTAAATACTCTTATTTTAGTTCCAAACGTTGTAATTCAAATGCAATAGTCATTTACAGTCAAAAGATAAAATATTAAAAATCACCATTACTGACCATCTGGAGAAAAGTTCGACAGGTCATCGTTTTTCATTAGAAAATTTATTTTTGGACTGTACAAAAATGTTTCAACATGTCAATTGGATCATGCCTCATGTTGAATTAACACTTTTTAAAGCCTCACAGTGACCAAAATTGCCATTTTTACAGACTTTTTCTCCTTCTCAGAAGCTTCTATTTTGACCTGATTTCGGGCAGGAAAATGACTCTAAACACACTTATTTTAGTTTCATAAGTGATAATTCACATGCAATAGTTATTTACAGTCAAAAGTATTAAACATTCAAAAATCACCATTACTGACCATCTGGAGAAAGTTCGACAGGTCCGGGGACTTCGTTTTTCATCAGAAAATATGATTTTTGGATTGTACAAATATGTTTCAAAGTGTCAATTGGATCGTGCCTCATGTTGAATAACCACTTTTAAAGCCTCACAGTGACCAAAATTGCCATTTTTACAGACTTTTCCTCCTACTCAGAAGCTTCTATTTTGACCTAATTTCAGGACAGGAAAATGACTCTAAACACTCTTATTTTAGTTCCAAACATTATAATTCACATGCAATAGTCATTTACAGTCAAAAGATTAAACATTAAAAATCACCATTCCTGACCATCTGGAGAAAGTTCAACAGGTCCAGGTCATCGTTTTTATCAGATAATTGATTTTTTGGACTGTACAAAAAATGTTTCAAAATGTCAATTGGATCGTGCCTCATGTTGAAAAACCACTTTTTAAAGCCTCACAGTGACCAAAATTGCCATCTTTACAGACTTTTCCTCCTTCTCAGAGGATTCTATTTTGACCTATTTAGGGCAGGAAAATTACTCTAAACACTCTTATTTTAGTTCCAAACGTTATAATTCACAATGCAATAGGCATTTACAGTCAAAAGATTAAACATTAAAAAATCACCATTGCTGACCATCTGGAGAAAGTTTGACAGGTCCGGGTCATCGTTATTCATCAGTAAATTGATTTTTTGGGACTGCAACAAAAAGTGATTCAAAATGTCAATTGGATCGTGCCTCATGTTGAATAACCACTTTTTAAAGCCTCACAGTGACCAAAATTGCCATTTTTACAGACTTTTCCTCCTTCTCAGAAGCTTCTATATTTGACCTATTTCAGGCAGGAAAATTACTCTAAACACACTTATTTTAGCTCCAAACGTGATAATTGACATGCAATAGTTATTTACATGTCAAAAGATTAAATATTTAAAAAATCTGTATTACTGACCATCTGGAGAAAGTTCGACAGGTCCGGGGTCATCGTTTTTCATCAGAAAATTGATTTTTTGGACTGTTCAAAAAATGATTCAAAATGTCAATTGGATCGTGCCTCATGTTGAATAACCAATTTTTAAACCCTCACAGTGACCAAAATTGCCATTTTTACAGACTTTTCCTCCTACTCAGAAGCTTCTATTTTGACTCATTTTGGGCAGGAAAATTACTCCTGACACACTTATTTTACTTTCAAACGTGATAATTCACATGCAGTAGTCATTTACAGTCAAAAGATTAAACATGTAAAAATCACCATTACTGACCATCTGGAGAAAGTTTGACAGGTCCGGGGTCATCGTTTTTCATCAGAAAATTGATTTTTTGGACTGCACAAAAAAGTATTCAAAATGTCAATTGGATCATGCCTCATGTTGAATAACCAATTTTTAAGCCTCACAGTGACCAAAATTGCCATTTTTACAGACTTTTCCTGCTACTCAGAAGCTTCTATATTGACCTATTTCAGGCAGGAAAATGGCTCTAAAAACACTTATTTTAGTCCTAAAAGTGATAATTCACATGCAATAGTTATTTACAGTCAAAATATTAAACTTTAAAAATCACCATGACTGACCATCTGGAGAAAGTTCAACAGATCCGGGGTCATCGTTTTTCATCAGAAAATTGATTTTTGGACTGTAAAAAAATGTTTCAAAATGTCAATTGGATCGTGCCTCATGTTGAAAAACCACTTTTTAAAGCCTCACAGTGACCAAAATTGCCATCTTTACAGACTTTTCCTCCTTGTCAGAAGCTTCTATTTTGACCTTTTTAGGGCAGGAAAATTACTCTAAACACACTTATTTTAGTTCCAATCATTATAATTCACATGCAATAGTCATTTACTGTCAAAAGATTAAACATTAAAATATCACCATTACTGACCATCTGGAGAAAGTTCGACAGGTCCGGGGACATCGTTTTTCATCAGAAAATTGATTTTTTGGACTGTACAAAAATGTTTCAAAATGTCAATTGGATCATGCCTTATGTTGAATAACCACTTTTTAAAGCCTCACAGTGACCAAAATTGCCATTTTTATAGACTTTTCCTCCAACTCAGAAGCTTCTATTTTGACGGATTTTGGGCAGGAAAATGACTCTAAACACACTTATTTTAGTTCAAAACGTTATAATTCACAATCAATAGTCATTTACAGTCAAAAGGTCAAGTATTAAAAATCACCATTACTGACCATATGGAGAAAGTTCGAGAGGTCCGGGTCATCGTTATTCATTAGTAAATTGATTTTTGGGACTCAACAAAAAATGATTCAAAATGTCAATTGGATTGTGCCTCCTGTTGAATAACCACTTTTTAAAGCCTCACAGTGACCAAAATTGCCATTTTTACAGACTTTTCCTCCTACTCAGAAACTTCTATATTGAACGATTTCTGGCAGGAAAATGACTCTAAACACACTTATTTTAGTTCCAAAAGTGATAATTCACATGCAATAGTTATTTACTGTCAAAAGATTAAATATTTAAAAATCACCATTGCTGACCATCTGGAGAAAATTCGACAGGTCCGGGGTCCTCGTTTTCATCAGATAATTCATTTTTGGACTGTACAAAAAATGTTTCAACATGTCAATTGGATCGTGCCTCATGTTGAAAAACCACTTTTTAAAGCCTCACAGTGACCAAAATTGCCATCTTTACAGACTTTTCCTCCTTCTCAGAAGCTTCTATTTTGACCTATTTAGGACAGGAAAATTACTCTAAACACTCTTATTTTAGTTCCAAACATTATAATTCACATGCAATAGGCATTTACAGTCAAAAGATTAAATATTAAAAATCACCATTCCTGACCATCTGGAGAAAGTTCAACAGGTCCGGGGTCATCGTTTTTATCAGATAATTCATTTTTGGACTGTACAAAAATGTTTCAAAATGTCAATTGGATCGTGCCTCATGTTGAAAAACCACTTTTAAAGCCTCACAGTGACCAAAATTGCCATCTTTACAGACTTTTCCTCCTTCTCAGAGGCTTCTATTTTGACCTATTTAGGGCAGGAAAATTACTCTAAACACTCTTATTTTAGTTCCAAACATAATTCACATGCAATAGGCATTTACAGTCAAAAGATTAAACATTAAAAAATCACCATTGCTGACCATCTGGAGAAAGTTTGACAGGTCCGGGGTCATCGTTTTTCATCAGAAAATTGATTTTTTTGGACTGCACAAAAAAGTATTCAAAATGTCAATTGGATCGTGCCTCATGTTGAATAACCAATTTTTAAAGCCTCACAGTGACCAAAATTGCCATTTTTACAGACTTTTCCTGCTACTCAGAAGCTTCTATATTGACCTATTTCAGGCAGGAAAATGGCTCTAAAAACACTTATTTTAGTCCTAAAAGTGATAATTCACATGCAATAGTTATTTACAGTCAAAATATTAAACTTTAAAAAATCACCATGACTGACCATCTGGAGAAAGTTCAACAGATCAGGGGTCATCGTTTTTCATCAGAAAATTGATTTTTTGGACTGTACAAAAAATGTTTCAAAATGTCAATTGGATCGTGCCTCATGTTGAAAAACCACTTTTTAAAGCCTCACAGTGACCAAAATTGCCATTTTTACAGACTTTTCCTCCTACTCAGAAGCTTCTATTTTGACCTATTTAGGGCAGGAAAATTACTCTAAACACTCTTATTTTAGTTCCAAACATTATAATTCACATGCAATAGGCATTTACAGTCAAAAGATTAAACATTAAAAATCACCATTCCTGACCATCTGGAGAAAGTTCAACAGGTCCGGGGTCATCGTTTTTATCACATAATTCATTTTTTGGACTGTACAAAAATGTTTCAAAATGTCAATTGGATCGTGCCTCATGTTGAAAAACCACTTTTTAAAGCCTCACAGTGACCAAAATTGCCATCTTTACAGACTTTTCCTCCTTCTCAGAGGATTCTATTTTGACCTATTTAGGGCAGGAAAATTACTCTAAACACTCTTATTTTAGTTCCAAACATAATTCACATGCAATAGGCATTTACAGTCAAAAGATTAAACATTAAAAATCACCATTGCTGACCATCTGGAGAAAGTTTGACAGGTCCAGGGTCATCGTTTTCATCAGAAAATTGATTTTTTGGACTGCACAAAAAAGTATTCAAAATGTCAATTGGATCGTGCCTCATGTTGATTAACCAATTTTTAAACCCTCACAGTGACCAAAATTGCCATTTTTACAGACTTTTTCTCCTACTCAGAAGCTTCTATTTTGACCTATTTAGGCAGGAAAATTACTCTAAACACACTTATTTTAGCTCCAAACGTTATAATTGACATGCAATAGTCATTTACATTCAAAAGATTAAATATTAAAAAATCTGTATTACTGACCATCTGGAGAAAGTTCGACAGGTCCGGGGTCATCGTTTTCCATCAGAAAAGTGATTTTTTTGGACTGTTCAAAAAATGATTCAAAATGTCAATTGGATCGTGCCTCATGTTGAATAACCAATTTTTAAAGCCTCACAGTGACCAAAATTGCCATTTTTACAGACTTTCCCTCCTACTCAGAAGCTACTATTTTGACCAATTTAGGGCAGGAAAATTACTCTAAACACACTTATTTAAGTTCCAAAAGTGATAATTCACATGCAGTAGTCATTTACAGTCAAACGATTAAAGATTAAAAAATCACCATTACTGACCATCTGGAGAAAGTTTGACAGGTCCGGGGGTCATCGTTTTTCATCAGAAAATTGATTTTTTTGGACTGCACAAAAAAGTATTCAAAATGTCAATTGGATCATGCCTCATGTTGAATAACCAATTTTTTAAGCCTCACAGTGACCAAAATTGCCATTTTTACAGACTTTTCCTGCTACTCAGAAGCTTCTATATTGACCTATTTCAGGCAGGAAAATGGCTCTAAAAACACTTATTTTAGTCCTAAAAGTGATAATTCACATGCAATAGTTATTTACAGTCAAAATATTAAACTTTAAAAATCACCATGACTGACCATCTGGAGAAAGTTCAACAGATCCGGGGTCATCGTTTTTCATCAGAAAATTGATTTTTTGGACTGTAAAAAAAATGTTTCAAAATGTCAATTGGATTGTGCCTCATGTTGAAAAACCACTTTTTAAAGCCTCACAGTGACCAAAATTGCCATCTTTACAGACTTTTCCTCCTTGTCAGAAGCTTCTATTTTGACCTTTTTAGGGCAGGAAAATTACTCTAAACACACTTATTTTAGTTCCAATCATTATAATTCACATGCAATAGTCATTTACTGTCAAAAGATTAAACATTAAAATATCACCATTACTGACCATCTGGAGAAAGTTCGACAGGTCCGGGACATCGTTTTTCATCAGAAAATTGATTTTTGGACTGTACAAAAATGTTTCAAAATGTCAATTGGATCATGCCTTATGTTGAATAACCACTTTTTAAAGCCTCACAGTGACCAAAATTGCCATTTTTATAGACTTTTCCTCCAACTCAGAAGCTTCTATTTTGACGGATTTTGGGCAGGAAAATGACTCTAAACACACTTATTTTAGTTCAAAACGTTATAATTCACAATCAATAGTCATTTACAGTCAAAAGGTCAAGTATTAAAAATCACCATTACTGACCATATGGAGAAAGTTCGAGAGGTCCGGGTCATCGTTATTCATTTGTAAATTGATTTTTGGGACTCAACAAAAAATGATTCAAAATGTCAATTGGATTGTGCCTCCTGTTGAATAACCACTTTTAAAGCCTCACAGTGACCAAAATTGCCATTTTTACAGACTTTTCCTCCTACTCAGAAACTTCTATATTGAACGATTTCTGGCAGGAAAATGACTCTAAACACACTTATTTTAGTTCCAAAAGTGATAATTCACATGCAATAGTTATTTACTGTCAAAAGATTAAATATTTAAAAAATCACCATTGCTGACCATCTGGAGAAAATTCGACAGGTCCGGGGTCCTCGTTTTTCATCAGATAATTCATTTTTTGGACTGTACAAAAAATGTTTCAACATGTCAATTGGATCGTGCCTCATGTTGAAAAACCACTTTTTAAAGCCTCACAGTGACCAAAATTGCCATCTTTACAGACTTTTCCTCCTTCTCAGAAGCTTCTATTTTGACCTATTTAGGGCAGGAAAATTACACTAAACACACTTATTTTAGTTCCATAAGTGATAATTCACATGCAATAGTTATTTACAGTCAAAAGATTAAACATAAAAAATCACCATCACTGACCATCTGGAGAAAGTTCGACAGGTCAGGGGTCTTCGCTTTTCATCAGAAAATAAATGTTTTGGACTGTACAAAAATGTTTCAAAATGTCAATTGGATCGTGCCTCATGTTGAAAAACCACTTTTTAAAGCCTCACAGTGACCAAAATTGCCATTTTTACAGACTTTTCCTCCTACTCAGAAGCTTCTATTTTGACCTATTTAGGACAGGAAAATTACTCTAAACACTCTTATTTTAGTTCCAAACATTATAATTCACATGCAATAGGCATTTACAGTCAAAAGATTAAACATTAAAAAATCACCATTCCTGACCATCTGGAGAAAGTTCAACAGGTCCGGGGTCATCGTTTTTATCAGATAATTCATTTTTTGGACTGTACAAAAAATGTTTCAAAATGTCAATTGGATCGTGCCTCATGTTGAAAAACCACTTTTTAAAGCCTCACAGTGACCAAAATTGCCATCTTTACAGACTTTTCCTCCTTCTCAGAGGCTTCTATTTTGACCTATTTAGGGCAGGAAAATTACTCTAAACACTCTTATTTTAGTTCCAAACATAATTCACATGCAATAGGCATTTACAGTCAAAAGATTAAACATTAAAAATCACCATTGCTGACCATCTGGAGAAAGTTTGACAGGTCCGGGGTCATCGTTTTTCATCAGAAAATTGATTTTTTTGGACTGTAGAAAAATTATTCAAAATGTCAATTGGATCGTGCCTCATGTTGAATAACCAATTTTTAAAGCCTCACAGTGGCCAAAATTGCCATTTTTACAGACTTTTCCTGCTACTCAGAAGCTTCTATATTGACCTATTTCAGGCAGGAAAATGGCTCTAAAAACACTTATTTTAGTCCTAAAAGTGATAATTCACATGCAATAGTTATTTACAGTCAAAATATTAAACTTTAAAAAATCACCATGACTGACCATCTGGAGAAAGTTCAACAGATCAGGGGTCATCGTTTTTCATCAGAAAATTGATTTTTTGGACTGTACAAAAAATGTTTCAAAATGTCAATTGGATCGTGCCTCATATTGAAAAACCACTTTTTAAAGCCTCACAGTGACCAAAATTGCCATCTTTACAGACTTTTCCTCCTTGTCAGAAGCTTCTATTTTGACCTATTTAGGGCAGGAAAATTACTCTAAACACACTTATTTTAGTTCCAATCATTATAATTCACATGCAATAGTCATTTACTGTCAAAAGATCAAACATTAAAATATCACCATTACTGACCATCTGGAGAAAGTTCGACAGGTCCGGGGTCATCATTTTTCATCAGAAAATTGATTTTTGGACTGTACAAAAATGTTTCAAAATGTCAATTGGATCATGACTTATGTTGAATAACCACTTTTTAAAGCCTCACAGTGACCAAAATTGGCATTTTTATAGACTTTTCCTCCAACTCAGAAGCTTCTATTTTGACGGATCTTGGGCAGGAAAATGACTCTAAACACACTTATTTTAGTTCAAAACATTATAATTCACAACCAATAGTCATTTACAGTCAAAAGGTCAAGTATTAAAAAGTCACCATTACTGACCATATGGAGAAAGTTCGAGAGGTCCGGGTCATCGTTATTCATTAGTAAATTGATTTTTGGGACTCAACAAAAAATGATTCAAAATGTCAATTGGATTGTGCCTCCTGTTGAATAACCACTTTTTAAATCCTCACAGTGACCAAAATTGCCATTTTTACAGACTTTTCCTCCTACTCAGAAACTTCTATATTGAACGATTTCTGGCAGGAAAATGACTCTAACACACTTATTTTAGTTCCAAAAGTGATAATTCACATGCAGTAGTTATTTACTGTCAAAAGATTAAATATTTAAAAATCACCATTACTGACAATCTGGAGAAAGTTCGAGAGGTCCGGGGTCATCAATTTTTATCAGAAAATTGATTTTTGGAGTCTACAAAAAATGATTCAAAATGTCAATTGGATCGTGCCTCATGTTGAATAACCACTTTTTAAAGCCTCACAGTGACCAAAATTGCCATTTTTACATCCTTTTCCTCCTTCTCAGAAGCTTCTATTTTAACCTATTTAGGGCAGTAAAATTACTCTAAACACACATATTTTAGTTCCAAACTTTATAATTCACATGCAATAGTCATGTACAGTCAAAAGATTAAACATAAAAAATCACCATTGCTGACCATCTGGAGAAAATTCGACAGGTCCGGGGTCCTCGTTTTTCATCAGATAATTCATTTTTGGACTGTACAAAAAATGTTTCAACATGTCAATTGGATCGTGCCTCATGTTGAAAAACCACTTTTTAAAGCCTCACAGTGACCAAAATTGCCATCTTTACAGACTTTTCCTCCTTCTCAGAAGCTTCTATTTTGACCTATTTAGGGCAGGAAAATTACTCTAAACACACTTATTTTAGCTCCAAACATTATAATTGACATGCAATAGTCATTTACATTCAAAAGATTAAATATTAAAAAATCTGTATTACTGACCATCTGGAGAAAGTTCGACAGGTCCGGGGTCATCGTTTTCCATCAGAAAAGTGATTTTTTTGGACTGTTGAAAAAATGATTCAAAATGTCAATTGGATCGTGCCTCCTGTTGAATAACCAATTTTTATAGCCTCACAGTGACCAAAATTGCCATTTTTACCGACTTTTCCTCCTACTCAGAAGCTTCTATTTTGACCTATTTCGGGCAGGAAAATGACTCTAAACACACTTATTAAAGTTCCAAACTTTATAATTCACATGCAATAGTCATGTACAGTCAAAAGATTAAACATTAAAAAATCACCATTCGTGACCATCTGGAGAAAGTTTGACAGGTCCGGGGTCATCATTTTTCATCAGATAATTGATTTTTGGACTGTACAAAAAATGTTTCAAAATGTCAATTGGATTGTGCCTCATGTTGAAAAACCACTTTTTAAAGCCTCACAGTGACCAAAATTGCCATCTTTACAGACTTTCCCTCCTACTCAGAAGCTTCTGTTTTGAATAATTTCAGGCAGGAAAATGACTTTAATCACACTTATTTTAGTTCCAAGCGTTATAATTCACATGCAATAGTCATTTACAGTCAAAAGATTCAACATTAAAATATCACCATTACTGACCATCGGGAGAAAGTTCGACAGGTCCAGGGTCATAGTTTTTCATCAGAAAATTGATTTTTTGGACTGTAGAAAAAAGATGATAAAAAAAGACAATTGGATCGTGCCTCATGTTGAATAACCACTTTTTAAAGCCTCACAGTGAACAAAATTGCCATTTTTACAGATGTTCCCTCCTACTCAGAAGCTACTATTTTGACCAATTTAGGGCAGGAAAATTACTCTAAACAAACTTATTTTAGTTCCAAAAGTGATAATTCACATGCAGTAGTCATTTACAGTCAAAATATTAAACTTTAAAAATCACCATGACTGACCATCTGGAGAAAGTTCAACAGATCCGGGGTCATCGCTTTTCATCAGAAAATTGATTTTTGGACTGTACAAAAATGTTTCAAAATGTCAATTGGATCGTGCCTCATGTTGAAAAACCACTTTTTAAAGCCTCACAGTGACCAAAATTGCCATCTTTACAGACTTTTCCTCCTTGTCAGAAGCTTCTATTTTGACCTATTTAGGGCAGGAAAATTACTCTAAACACACTTATTTTAGTTCCAATCATTATAATTCACATGCAATAGTCATTTACTGTCAAAAGATTAAACATTAAAATATCACCATTACTGACCATCTGGAGAAAGTTCGACAGGTCCGGGGTCATCGTTTTTCATCAGAAAATTGATTTTTTGGACTGTACAAAAATGTTTCAAAATGTCAATTGGATCATGCCTTATGTTGAATAACCACTTTTTAAAGCCTCACAGTGACCAAAATTGCCATTTTTATAGACTTTTCCTCCAACTCAGAAGCTTCTATTTTGACGGATTTTGGGCAGGAAAATAACTCTAAACACACTTATTTTAGTTCAAAACGTTATAATTCACAATCAATAGTCATTTACAGTCAAAAGGTCAAGTATTAAAAATCACCATTACTGTCCATATGGAGAAAGTTCGAGAGGTCCGGGTCATCGTTATTCATTAGTAAATTGATTTTTGGGACTCAACAAAAAATGATTCAAAATGTCAATTGGATTGTGCCTCCTGTTGAATAACCACTTTTTAAAGCCTCACAGTGACCAAAATTGCCATTTTTACAGACTTTTCCTCCTACTCAGAAACTTCTATATTGAACGATTTCTGGCAGGAAAATGACTCTAAATACACTTATTTTAGTACCAAAACTGATAATTCATATGCAATAGTTATTTACAGTCAAAAGATTAAACATTAAAAAATCACCATCACTGACCATCTGGAGAAAGTTCGACAGGTCAGGGGTCTTCGTTTTTAATCAGAAATTTAATTTTTTGGACTGTACAAAAATGTTTCAAAATGTCAATTGGATCGTGCCTCATGTTGAAAAACCACTTTTTAAAGCCTCACAGTGACCAAAATTGCCATTTTTACAGTCTTTTCCTCCTTCTCAGAAGCTTCTATTTTGACCTATTTAGGGCAGGAAAATTACTCTAAACACACTTATTTTAGTTCCAAATGTTATAATTCACATGCAATAGTCATTTACAGTCAAAAGGTCAAGTATTAAAAAATCACCATTACTGACCATATGGAGAAAGTTTGAGAGGTCCGGGTCATCGTTATTCATTAGTAAATTGATTTTTTGGGACTCAACAAAAAATGATTCAAAATGTCAATTGGATTGTGCCTCCTGTTGAATAACCACTTTTTAAAGCCTCACAGTAAGGCCAAATCTGCCACAAAGGAACGTTTTAAAACTATTTCTAAACTCACAACTCCCACCAGTGCTAAACCACGGAATGGCCCTGAAATCTGTGAAACCTTAGCATCTTTCTTCAGGGAAAAAGTGGATATCATTTTTTCATCTTTCAGGATTTCACAAAAGGAGGGCTCCAAGATGGAAGTATGGGGCCCGGCGAAGGACGTCAAGAGAATTCCGATTCTAGATAGCTTTGTCACAGTGGAGGCCCATGATGTCATAAAGCTCCTGTTGGGTATCCAATCTGGCTCTCCTTTAGATCCCTGCCCAGCCTCAGTGGCCAAACTTGTTCCTAACACCATTGGGGCGGCCCTTGCCCCGGTTTTTAATATCATCTTTAAGTCAGGTCGATTTCCCAAGGTGTGGAAGGAAGCCTCAATTCTCCCTCTCCTGAAGAAAGCAAATTTGGACTCGAACGAGCCAAGCAATTACAGACCCATCTCTCGTCTCCCCCTGCCGGCCAAGTTGATTGAAAAGGAAATGAATTCCCAACTAAGTTCCTTTCTCAAAACTAATGGCCTGCTAGATCCAACACAATTCGGCTTTCGTGCTGATCACAGCACCGAGCTGGCTCTGATTAAATCAACTGAAGAAATCAGAGAGGCATTAGATCAGGGAGGAGCTGCAATTCTGGTTATGTTGGATCTGTCTGCGGCCTTCGATACGGTCCACCACGAAGTGTTGTTGGACCGGTTAGCCGAAAGGGGGGTTTCCGGCAATGCCCATACCCTTTTAAAATCTTTTCTTACTGATAGAATCCAAACAGTGGACTTGGGAAAGGATCGATTGAGACCTTTTTCTCTGCCCTGTGGGGTCCCACAAGGATCGGCACTTAGCCCTACACTATTTAACATGTATGTATCCCCGCTGGCAGTCCTTATTCGATCCTTTGGGTTCCAGCTGACCTCCTATGCCGATGACACACAAATTGTGTTGTCAATCCAGAAGGGCAAAGAGGTTAAGACAGGGCGCGATTGTCACAATTGCATGCAGGCCATCGCAAGCTGGATGACAGCAAACTGTCTTAAGTTGAACGCTGGGAAAACTGAGGTGATCATCTTCGGTAATTCCTCGAACCTTTGGTCACCCGATTGGTGGTCGGTAATCTTGGGTCCACTACCAGTTCCTTCCACCAAGGTGAAGAACTTGGGGGTGATCATTGATGTCAAACTATCCTTGGGGGATCAGATCAGCCGAGTCGTTTCCTCCTGTTTCCATCTTCTGAGGATACTGAGGAAAATCAAATTCCTATTGCCCGAAGACAGCCTTAGGATAGTAATCACTGCTCTCATTATTTCTCGCCTGGATTATTGCAACGGCCTTTATCTTAACATCCAAAAAAGACATCTTAGCCGATTGCAGGTCGTGCAGAATGCAGCAGCCAGGCTTCTCTTGGGCATCCCAAGGTTTGTCTCGGTCAAGAAGGGACTTGGGAAGCTTCACTGGCTCCCGGTGAAACAACGGGTGGATTTTAAGGCCCTCTGCACGGTCTTTAAAGCCCTTACAGGCTCTGGCCCGGCCTATATGAGACAACATCTTCAATGGTATGTTCCCGGCAGAGCATTGCGCTCTGCCGAGGCAAAACTTATAAAAATTCCACGGGCAAAGACAGCCAGTTGGGGGGTAGGAGTTTTTCTGCTGTGCTGCAAAAGCATGGAACAGCCTTCCCCTCCACCTCAGAAGTGCTACCGAGCTCCTCTCCTTTAGAAGGGGGCTGAAAACCTGGCTTTTCCCCTGAATCCATCCCTCTTCCGGCAACCAAGTTGGCAACTCCTAGCACCAGGACACCTTAGGGTAGCAGTGCGCTTTACAAGCCTTATTAACATAACATAACATAACACAGTGACCAAAATTGCCATTTTTACAAACTTTTCCTCCGACTCAGAAACTTCTATATTGAACGATTTCTGGCAGGAAAATGACTCTAAACACACTTATTTTAGTTCCAAAAGTGATAATTCACATGCAATAGTTATTTACTGTCAAAAGATTAAATATTAAAAAATCACCATTACTGACCATCTGGAGAAAGTTCGAGAGGTCCAGGGTCATCGATTTTTATCAGAAAATTGATTTTTGGAGTCTACAAAAAATGATTCAAAAAGTCAATTGGATCGTGCCTCATGTTGAATAACCAATTTTTAAAGCCTCAGAGTGACCAAAATTGCCATTTTCACAGACTTTTCCTCCTACTCAGAAACTTCTATTTTGACTAATTTAGGGCAGGAAAATTACTCTAAACACACTTATTTTAGTTCCAAAACTTATAATTCACATGCAATAGTCATTTACAGTCAAAAGATTAAACATGAAAAAATCACCATTACTGACCATCTGGAGAAAGTTTGACACTTTCGGGGTCATCATTTTCATCAGAAAATTGATTTTTGGACTGTACAAAAATAATTCAAAATGTCAATTGGATCGTGCCTCATATTGAATAAAAATTTTTTAAAGACTCACTGTGACCAAAATTGCCATTTTTACAGACTTTTCCTCCTACTCAGAAACTTCTATATTGAACGATTTCTGGCAGGAAAATGACTCTAAACACACTTATTTTAGTTCCAAAAGTGATAATTCACATGCAATAGTTATTTACTGTCAAAAGATTAAATATTTAAAAAATCACCATTACTGACAATCTGGAGAAAGTTCGAGAGGTAAGGGGTCATCGATTTTTATCAGAAAATTGATTTTTGGAGTCTACAAAACATTATTCAAAATGTCAATTGGATCGTGCCTCATGTTGAATAACCACTTTTTAAAGCCTCATAGTGACCAAAATTGCCATTTTTACATCCTTTTCCTCCTTCTCAGAAGCTTCTATTTTAACCTATTTAGGGCAGTAAAATTACTCTAAACACACATATTTTAGTTCCAAACTTTATAATTCACATGCAATAGTCATGTACAGTCAAAAGATTAAACATAAAAATCACCATTGCTGACCATCTGGAGAAAATTCGACAGGTCCGGGGTCCTCGTTTTTCATCAGATAATTCATTTTTGGACTGTACAAAAAATGTTTCAACATGTCAATTGGATCGTGCCTCATGTTGAAAAACCACTTTTTAAAGCCTCACAGTGACCAAAATTGCCATCTTTACAGACTTTTCCTCCTTCTCAGAAGCTTCTATTTTGACCTATTTAGGGCAGGAAAATTACACTAAACACACTTATTTTAGTTCCATAAGTGATAATTCACATGCAATAGTTATTTACAGTCAAAAGATTAAACATAAAAAAATCACCATCACTGACCATCTGGAGAAAGTTCGACAGGTCAGGGGTCTTCGTTTTTCATCAGAAAATAAATTTTTTGGACTGTACAAAAATGTTTCAAAATGTCAATTGGATCGTGCCTCATGTTGAAAAACCACTTTTTAAAGCCTCACAGTGACCAAAATTGCCATTTTTACAGACTTTTCCTCCTACTCAGAAGTTTCTATTTTGACCTATTTAGGACAGGAAAATTACTCTAAACACTCTTATTTTAGTTCCAAACATTATAATTCACATGCAATAGGCATTTACAGTCAAAAGATTAAACATTAAAAAATCACCACTCCTGACCATCTGGAGAAAGTTCAACAGGTCCGGGGTCATCGTTTTTCATCAGAAAATTGATTTTTTGGACTGTACAAAAAAGTATTCAAAATGTCAATTGGATCGTGCCTCATGTTGAATAACCAATTTTTAAACCCTCACAGTGACCAAAATTGCCATTGTTACAGACTTTTCCTCCTACTCAGAAGCTTCTATTTTGACTATTTCAGGCAGGAAAATGGCTCTAAAAACACTTATTTTAGTCCTAAAAGTGATAATTCACATGCAATAGTTATTTACAGTCAAAATATTAAACTTTAAAAATCACCATGACTGACCATCTGGAGAAAGTTCAACAGATCAGGGGTCATCGTTTTTCATCAGAAAATTGATTTTTTGGACTGTACAAAAAATGTTTCAAAATGTCAATTGGATCGTGCCTCATGTTGAAAAACCACTTTTTAAAGCCTCACAGTGACCAAAATTGCCATCTTTACAGACTTTTCCTCCTTGTCAGAAGCTTCTATTTTGACCTATTTAGGGCAGGAAAATTACTCTAAACACACTTATTTTAGTTCCAATCATTATAATTCACATGCAATAGTCATTTACTGTCAAAAGATCAAACATTAAAATATCACCATTACTGACCATCTGGAGAAAGTTCGACAGGTCCGGGGTCATCATTTTTCATCAGAAAATTGATTTTTGGACTGTACAAAAATGTTTCAAAATGTCAATTGGATCATGACTTATGTTGAATAACCACTTTTTAAAGCCTCACAGTGACCAAAATTGGCATTTTTATAGACTTTTCCTCCAACTCAGAAGCTTCTATTTTGACCTATTTAGGGCAGGAAAATTACTCTAAACACACTTATTTTAGTTCCAATCATTATAATTCACATGCAATAGTCATTTACTGTCAAAAGATCAAACATTAAAATATCACCATTACTGACCATATGGAGAAAGTTCGAGAGGTCCGGGTCATCGTTATTCATTAGTAAATTGATTTTTTGGGACTCAACAAAAAATGATTCAAAATGTCAATTGGATTGTGCCTCCTGTTGAATAACCACTTTTTAAATCCTCACAGTGACCAAAATTGCCATTTTTACAGACTTTTCCTCCTACTCAGAAACGTCTATATTGAACGATTTCTGGCAGGAAAATGACTCTAACACACTTATTTTAGTTCCAAAAGTGATAATTCACATGCAGTAGTTATTTACTGTCAAAAGATTAAATATTTAAAAAATCACCATTACTGACAATCTGGAGAAAGTTCGAGAGGTCCGGGGTCATCAATTTTTATCAGAAAATTGATTTTTTGGAGTCTACAAAAAATGATTCAAAATGTCAATTGGATCGTGCCTCATGTTGAATAACCACTTTTTAAAGCCTCACAGTGACCAAAATTGCCATTTTTACATCCTTTTCCTCCTTCTCAGAAGCTTCTATTTTAACCTATTTAGGGCAGTAAAATTACTCTAAACACACATATTTTAGTTCCAAACTTTATAATTCACATGCAATAGTCATGTACAGTCAAAAGATTAAACATAAAAAATCACCATTGCTGACCATCTGGAGAAAATTCGACAGGTCCGGGGTCCTCGTTTTTCATCAGATAATTCATTTTTTGGACTGTACAAAAAATGTTTCAACATGTCAATTGGATCGTGCCTCATGTTGAAAAACCACTTTTTAAAGCCTCACAGTGACCAAAATTGCCATCTTTACAGACTTTTCCTCCTTCTCAGAAGCTTCTATTTTGACCTATTTAGGGCAGGAAAATTACTCTAAACACACTTATTTTAGCTCCAAACATTATAATTGACATGCAATAGTCATTTACATTCAAAAGATTAAATATTAAAAAATCTGTATTACTGACCATCTGGAGAAAGTTCGACAGGTCCGGGGTCATCGTTTTCCATCAGAAAAGTGATTTTTTGGACTGTTGAAAAAATGATTCAAAATGTCAATTGGATCGTGCCTCCTGTTTAATAACCAATTTTTAAAGCCTCACAGTGACCAAAATTGCCATTTTTACCGACTTTTCCTCCTACTCAGAAGCTTCTATTTTGACCTATTTCGGGCAGGAAAATGACTCTAAACACACTTATTAAAGTTCCAAACTTTATAATTCACATGCAATAGTCATGTACAGTCAAAAGATTAAACATTAAAAAATCACCATTCCTGACCATCTGGAGAAAGTTCGACAGGTCCGGGGTCATCGTTTTTCATCAGATAATTCATTTTTGGACTGTACAAAAAATGTTTCAAAATGTCAATTGGATTGTGCCTCATGTTGAAAAACCACTTTTAAAGCCTCACAGTGACCAAAATTGCCATCTTTACAGACTTTCCCTCCTACTCAGAAGCTTCTGTTTTGAATAATTTCAGGCAGGAAAATGACTTTAATCACACTTATTTTAGTTCCAAGCGTTATAATTCACATGCAATAGTCATTTACAGTCAAAAGATTCAACATTAAAATATCACCATTACTGACCATCGGGAGAAAGTTCGACAGGTCCAGGGTCATAGTTTTTCATCAGAAAATTGATTTTTGGACTGTAGAAAAAAGATGATAAAAAAGACAATTGGATCGTGCCTCATGTTGAATAACCACTTTTTAAACCCTCACAGTGACCAAAATTGCCATTTTTATAGACTTTTCCTCCAACTCAGAAGCTTCTATTTTGACGGATTTTGGGCAGGAAAATAACTCTAAACACACTTATTTTAGTTCAAAACGTTATAATTCACAATCAATAGTCATTTACAGTCAAAAGGTCAAGTATTAAAAAATCACCATTACTGTCCATATGGAGAAAGTTCGAGAGGTCCGGGTCATCGTTATTCATTAGTAAATTGATTTTTGGGACTCAACAAAAAATGATTCAAAATGTCAATTGGATTGTGCCTCCTGTTGAATAACCACTTTTTAAAGCCTCACAGTGACCAAAATTGCCATTTTTACAGACTTTTCCTCCTACTCAGAAACTTCTATATTGAACGATTTCTGGCAGGAAAATGACTCTAAACACACTTATTTTAGTTCCAAAAGTGATAATTCACATGCAATAGTTATTTACTGTCAAAAGATTAAATATTTAAAAAATCACCATTACTGACCATCTGGAGAAAGTTCGAGAGGTCCGGGGTCATCGATTTTTATCATAAAATTGATTTTTGGAGTCTACAAAAAATGATTCAAAATGTCAATTGGATCGTGCCTCATGTTGAATAACCACTTTTTAAAGCCTCATAGTGACCAAAATTGCCATTTTTACAGACTTTTCCTCCTTCTCAGAAGCTTCTATTTTAACCTATTTAGGGCAGTAAAATTACTCTAAACACATATTTTAGTTCCAAACTTTATAATTCACATGCAATAGTCATGTATAGTCAAAAGATTAAACATAAAAAATCACCATTGCTGACCATCTGGAGAAAATTCGACAGGTCCGGGGTCCTCGTTTTTCATCAGATAATTCATTTTTTGGACTGTACAAAAAATGTTTCAACATGTCAATTGGATCGTGCCTCATGCTGAAAAACCACTTTTAAAGCCTCACAGTGACCAAAATTGCCATCTTTACAGACTTTTCCTCCTTCTCAGAAGCTTCTATTTTGACCTATTTAGGGCAGGAAAATTACTCTAAACACACATATTTTAGTTCCATAAGTGATAATTCATATGCAATAGTTATTTACAGTCAAAAGATTAAACATTAAAAAATCACCATCACTGACCATCTGGAGAAAGTTCGACAGGTCAGGGGTCTTCGTTTTTAATCAGAAATTTAATTTTTGGACTGTACAAAAATGTTTCAAAATGTCAATTGGATCGTGCCTCATGTTGAAAAACCACTTTTAAAGCCTCACAGTGACCAAAATTGCCATTTTTACAGTCTTTTCCTCCTTCTCAGAAGCTTCTATTTTGACCTATTTAGGGCAGGAAAATTACTCTAAACACACTTATTTTAGTTCCAAATGTTATAATTCACATGCAATAGGCATTTACAGTCAAAAGATTAAACATTAAAAAATCACCATTTCTGACCATCTGGAGAAAGTTCGACAGGTCCGGCCGAGGTCATCGTTTTTCATCAGAAAATTGATTTTGGGACTGTACAAAAAATGTTTCAAAATGTCAATTGGATCGTGCCTCATGTTGAAAAACCACTTTTAAAGCCTCACAGTGACCAAAATTGCCGTTTTTATAGACTTTTCCTCCAACTCAGAAGCTTCTATTTTGATGGATTTTGGGCAGGAAAATGACTCTAAACACACTTATTTTAGTTCCAAACGTTATAATTCACAATCAATAGTCATTTACAGTCAAAAGGTCAAGTATTAAAAAACCACCATTACTGACCATATGTAGAAAGTTTGAGAGGTCCGGGTCATCGTTATTCATTAGTAAATTGATTTTTTGGGACTCAACAAAAAATGATTCAAAATGTCAATTGGATTGTGCCTCCTGTTGAATAACCACTTTTTAAAGCCTCACAGTAAGGCCAAATCTGCCACAAAGGAACGTTTTAAAACTATTTCTAAACTCACAACTCCCACCAGTGCTAAACCACGGAATGGCCCTGAAATCTGTGAAACCTTAGCATCTTTCTTCAGGGAAAAAGTGGATATCATTTTTTCATCTTTCAGGATTTCACAAAAGGAGGGCTCCAAGATGGAAGTATGGGGCCCGGCGAAGGACGTCAAGAGAATTCCGATTCTAGATAGCTTTGTCACAGTGGAGGCCCATGATGTCATAAAGCTCCTGTTGGGTATCCAATCTGGCTCTCCTTTAGATCCCTGCCCAGCCTCAGTGGCCAAACTTGTTCCTAACACCATTGGGGCGGCCCTTGCCCCGGTTTTTAATATCATCTTTAAGTCAGGTCGATTTCCCAAGGTGTGGAAGGAAGCCTCAATTATCCCTCTCTTGAAGAAAGCAAATTTGGACTCGAACGAGCCAAGCAATTACAGACCCATCTCTCGTCTCCCCCTGCCGGCCAAGTTGATTGAAAAGGAAATGAATTCCCAACTAAGTTCCTTTCTCAAAACTAATGGCCTGTAGATCCAACACAATTCGGTTTTCGTGCTGATCACAGCACCGAGCTGGCTCTGATTAAATCAACTGAAGAAATCAGAGAGGCATTAGATCAGGGAGGAGCTGCAATTCTGGTTATGTTGGATCTGTCTGCGGCCTTCGATACGGTCCACCACGAAGTGTTGTTGGACCGGTTAGCCGAAAGGGGGGTTTCCGGCAATGCCCATACCCTTTTAAAATCTTTTCTTACTGATAGAATCCAAACAGTGGACTTGGGAAAGGATCGATTGAGACCTTTTTCTCTGCCCTGTGGGGTCCCACAAGGATCGGCACTTAGCCCTACACTATTTAACATGTATGTATCCCCGCTGGCAGTCCTTATTCGATCCTTTGGGTTCCAGCTGACCTCCTATGCGATGACACACAAATTGTGTTGTCAATCCAGAAGGGCAAAGAGGTTAAGACAGGGCGCGATTGTCACAATTGCATGCAGGCCATCGCAAGCTGGATGACAGCAAACTGTCTTAAGTTGAACGCTGGGAAAACTGAGGTGATCATCTTCGGTAATTCCTCGAACCTTTGGTCACCCGATTGGTGGTCGGTAATCTTGGGTCCACTACCAGTTCCTTCCACCAAGGTGAAGAACTTGGGGGTGATCATTGATGTCAAACTATCCTTCGGGGATCAGATCAGCCGAGTCGTTTCCTCCTGTTTCCATCTTCTGAGGATACTGAGGAAAATCAAATTCCTATTGCCCGAAGACAGCCTTAGGATAGTAATCACTGCTCTCATTATTTCTCGCCTGGATTATTGCAACGGCCTTTATCTTAACATCCAAAAAAGACATCTTAGCCGATTGCAGGTCGTGCAGAATGCAGCAGCCAGGCTTCTCTTGGGCATCCCAAGGTTTGTCTTGGTCAAGAAGGGACTTGGGAAGCTTCACTGGCTCCCGGTGAAACAACGGGTGGATTTTAAGGCCCTCTGCACGGTCTTTAAAGCCCTTACAGGCTCTGGCCCGGCCTATATGAGACAACATCTTCAATGGTATGTTCCCGGCAGAGCATTGCGCTCTGCCGAGGCAAAACTTATAAAAATTCCACGGGCAAAGACAGCCAGTTGGGGGTAGGAGTTTTTCTGCTGTGCTGCAAAAGCATGGAACAGCCTTCCCCTCCACCTCAGAAGTGCTACCGAGCTCCTCTCCTTTAGAAGGGGCTGAAAACCTGGCTTTTCCCCTGAATCCATCCCTCTTCCGGCAACCAAGTTGGCAACTCCTAGCACCAGGACACCTTAGGGTAGCAGTGCGCTTTACAAGCCTTATTAACATAACATAACATAACACAGTGACCAAAATTGCCATTTTTACAGACTTTTCCTCCTACTCAGAAACTTCTATATTGAACGATTTCTGGCAGGAAAATGACTCTAAACACACTTATTTTAGTTCCAAAAGTGATAATTCACATGCAATAGTTATTTACTGTCAAAAGATTAAATATTAAAAAAATCACCATTACTGACCATCTGGAGAAAGTTCGAGAGGTCCAGGGTCATCGATTTTTATCAGAAAATTGATTTTTGGAGTCTACAAAAAATGATTCAAAAAGTCAATTGGATCGTGCCTCATGTTGAATAACCAATTTTTAAAGCCTCAGAGTGACCAAAATTGCCATTTTCACAGACTTTTCCTCCTACTCAGAAACTTCTATTTTGACTAATTTAGGGCAGGAAAATTACTCTAAACACACTTATTTTAGTTCCAAAATTTATAATTCACATGCAATAGTCATTTACAGTCAAAAGATTAAACATGAAAAAATCACCATTACTGACCATCTGGAGAAAGTTTGACACTTTCGGGGTCATCATTTTCATCAGAAAATTGATTTTTTGGACTGTACAAAAAATAATTCAAAATGTCAATTGGATCGTGCCTCATATTGAATAAAAATTTTTTAAAGACTCACTGTGACCAAAATTGCCATTTTTACAGACTTTTCCTCCTACTCAGAAACTTCTATATTGAACGATTTCTGGCAGGAAAATGACTCTAAACACACTTATTTTAGTTCCAAAAGTGATAATTCACATGCAATAGTTATTTACTGTCAAAAGATTAAATATTTAAAAAATCACCATTACTGACAATCTGGAGAAAGTTCGAGAGGTCCGGGGTCATCGATTTTTATCAGAAAATTGATTTTTTGGAGTCTACAAAAAATGATTCAAAATGTCAATTGGATCGTGCCTCATGTTGAATAACCACTTTTTAAAGCCTCACAGTGACCAAAATTGCCATTTTTACATCCTTTTCCTCCTTCTCAGAAGCTTCTATTTTAACCTATTTAGGGCAGTAAAATTACTCCAAACACACATATTTTAGTTCCAAACTTTATAATTCACATGCAATAGTCATGTACAGTCAAAAGATTAAACATAAAAAATCACCATTGCTGACCATCTGGAGAAAATTCGACAGGTCCGGGGTCCTCGTTTTTCATCAGATAATTCATTTTTGGACTGTACAAAAATGTTTCAACATGTCAATTGGATCGTGCCTCATGTTGAAAAACCACTTTTTAAAGCCTCACAGTGACCAAAATTGCCATCTTTACAGACTTTTCCTCCTTCTCAGAAGCTTCTATTTTGACCTATTTAGGGCAGGAAAATTACACTAAACACACTTATTTTAGTTCCATAAGTGATAATTCACATGCAATAGTTATTTACAGTCAAAAGATTAAACATAAAAAAATCACCATCACTGACCATCTGGAGAAAGTTCGACGGGTCAGGGGTCTTCGTTTTTCATCAGAAAATAAATTTTTGGGACTGTACAAAAATGTTTCAAAATGTCAATTGGATCGTGCCTCATGTTGAAAAACCACTTTTTAAAGCCTCACAGTGACCAAAATTGCCATTTTTACAGACTTTTCCTCCTACTCAGAAGTTTCTATTTTGACCTATTTAGGACAGGAAAATTACTCTAAACACTCTTATTTTAGTTCCAAACATTATAATTCACATGCAATAGGCATTTACAGTCAAAAGATTAAACATTAAAAAATCACCATTCCTGACCATCTGGAGAAAGTTCAACAGGTCCGGGGTCCTCGTTTTTCATCAGATAATTCATTTTTTGGACTGTACAAAAAATGTTTTAACATGTCAATTGGATCGTGCCTCATGTTGAAAAACCACTTTTTAAAGCCTCACAGTGACCAAAATTGCCATCTTTACATACTTTTCCTCCTTCTCAGAGGCTTCTATTTTGACCTATTTAGGGCAGGAAAATTACTCTAAACACACTTATTTTAGTTCCAATCATTATAATTCACATGCAATAGTCATTTACAGTCAAAAGATTAAACATTAAAAAATCACCATTGCTGACCATCTGGAGAAAGTTTGACAGGTCCGGGGTCATCGTTTTTCATCAGAAAATTGATTTTTTTGGACTGCACAAAAAAGTATTCAAAATGTCAATTGGAACGTGCCTCATGTTGAATAACCAATTTTTAAAGCCTCACAGTGACCAAAATTGCCATTTTTATAGACTTTTCCTCCAACTCAGAAGCTTCTATTTTGACGGATTTTGGGCAGGAAAATGACTCTAAACACACTTATTTTAGTTCAAAACATTATAATTCACAACCAATAGTCATTTACAGTCAAAAGGTCAAGTATTAAAAAATCACCATTACTGACCATATGGAGAAAGTTCGAGAGGTCCGGGTCATCGTTATTCATTAGTAAATTGATTTTTTGGGACTCAACAAAAAATGATTCAAAATGTCAATTGGATTGTGCCTCCTGTTGAATAACCACTTTTTAAAGCCTCACAGTGACCAAAATTGCAATTTTTACAGACTTTTCCTCCTACTCAGAAACTTCTATATTGAACGATTTCTGGCAGGAAAATGACTCTAACACACTTATTTTAGTTCCAAAAGTGATAATTCACATGCAATAGTTATTTACTGTCAAAAGATTAAATATTTAAAAAATCACCATTACTGACAATCTGGAGAAAGTTCGAGAGGTCCGGGGTCATCAATTTTTATCAGAAAATTGATTTTTGGAGTCTAAAAAAATGATTCAAAATGTCAATTGGATCGTGCCTCATGTTGAATAACCACTTTTTAAAGCCTCACAGTGACCAAAATTGCCATTTTTACATCCTTTTCCTCCTTCTCAGAAGCTTCTATTTTAACCTATTTAGGGCAGTAAAATTACTCTAAACACACATATTTTAGTTCCAAACTTTATAATTCACATGCAATAGTCATGTACAGTCAAAAGATTAAACATAAAAAATCACCATTGCTGACCATCTGGAGAAAATTCGACAGGTCCGGGGTCCTCGTTTTTCATCAGATAATTCATTTTTTGGACTGTACAAAAAATGTTTTAACATGTCAATTGGATCGTGCCTCATGTTGAAAAACCACTTTTTAAAGCCTCACAGTGACCAAAATTGCCATCTTTACAGACTTTTCCTCCTTCTCAGAAGCTTCTATTTTGACCTATTTAGGGCAGGAAAATTACTCTAAACACACTTATTTTAGCTCCAAACATTATAATTGACATGCAATAGTCATTTACATTCAAAAGATTAAATATTAAAAAATCTGTATTACTGACCATCTGGAGAAAGTTCGACAGGTCCGGGGTCATCGTTTTCCATCAGAAAAGTGATTTTTTGGACTGTTGAAAAAATGATTCAAAATGTCAATTGGATCGTGCCTCCTGTTGAATAACCAATTTTTATAGCCTCACAGTGACCAAAATTGCCATTTTTACCGACTTTTCCTCCTACTCAGAAGCTTCTATTTTGACCTATTTCGGGCAGGAAAATGACTCTAAACACACTTATTAAAGTTCCAAACTTTATAATTCACATGCAATAGTCATGTACAGTCAAAAGATTAAACATTAAAAAATCACCATTCCTGACCATCTGGAGAAAGTTCGACAGGTCCGGGGTCATCGTTTTTCATCAGATAATTCATTTTTTGGACTGTACAAAAAATGTTTCAAAATGTCAATTGGATTGTGCCTCATGTTGAAAAACCACTTTTTAAAGCCTCACAGTGACCAAAATTGCCATCTTTACAGACTTTCCCTCCTACTCAGAAGCTTCTGTTTTGAATAATTTCAGGCAGGAAAATGACTTTAATCACACTTATTTTAGTTCCAAGCGTTATAATTCACATGCAATAGTCATTTACAGTCAAAAGATTCAACATTAAAATATCACCATTACTGACCATCGGGAGAAAGTTCGACAGGTCCAGGGTCATAGTTTTTCATCAGAAAATTGATTTTTTGGACTGTAGAAAAAGATGATAAAAAAGACAATTGGATCGTGCCTCATGTTGAATAACCACTTTTTAAAGCCTCACAGTGAACAAAATTGCCATTTTTACAGATGTTCCCTCCTACTCAGAAGCTACTATTTTGACCAATTTAGGGCAGGAAAATTACTCTAAACAAACTTATTTTAGTTCCAAAAGTGATAATTCACATGCAGTAGTCATTTACAGTCAAAATATTAAACTTTAAAAAATCACCATGACTGACCATCTGGAGAAAGTTCAACAGATCCGGGGTCATCGCTTTTCATCAGAAAATTGATTTTTTGGACTGTACAAAAAATGTTTCAAAATGTCAATTGGATCGTGCCTCATGTTGAAAAACCACTTTTTAAAGCCTCACAGTGACCAAAATTGCCATCTTTACAGACTTTTCCTCCAACTCAGAAGCTTCTATTTTGACGGATTTTGGGCAGGAAAATAACTCTAAACACACTTATTTTAGTTCAAAACGTTATAATTCACAATCAATAGTCATTTACAGTCAAAAGGTCAAGTATTAAAAAATCACCATTACTGTCCATATGGAGAAAGTTCGAGAGGTCCGGGTCATCGTTATTCATTAGTAAATTTATTTTTTGGGACTCAACAAAAAATGATTCAAAATGTCAATTGGATTGTGCCTCCTGTTGAATAACCACTTTTTAAAGCCTCACAGTGACCAAAATTGCCATTTTTACAGACTTTTCCTCCTACTCAGAAACTTCTATATTGAACGATTTCTGGCAGGAAAATGACTCTAAACACACTTATTTTAGTTCCAAAAGTGATAATTCACATGCAATAGTTATTTACTGTCAAAAGATTAAATATTTAAAAAATCACCATTACTGACCATCTGGAGAAAGTTCGAGAGGTCCGGGGTCATCGATTTTTATCATAAAATTGATTTTTGGAGTCTACAAAAAATGATTCAAAATGTCAATTGGATCGTGCCTCATGTTGAATAACCACTTTTTAAAGCCTCACAGTGACCAAAATTGCCATTTTTACAGACTTTTCCTCCTTTTCAGAAGCTTCTATTTTAACCTATTTAGGGCAGTAAAATTACTCTAAACACACATATTTTAGTTCCAAACTTTATAATTCACATGTAATAGTCATGTATAGTCAAAAGATTAAACATAAAAAATCACCATTGCTGACCATCTGGAGAAAATTCGACAGGTCCGGGGTCCTCGTTTTTCATCAGATAATTCATTTTTTGGACTGTACAAAAAATGTTTCAACATGTCAATTGGATCGTGCCTCATGCTGAAAAACCACTTTTTAAAGCCTCACAGTGACCAAAATTGCCATCTTTACAGACTTTTCCTCCTTCTCAGAAGCTTCTATTTTGACCTATTTAGGGCAGGAAAATTACTCTAAACACACATATTTTAGTTCCATAATTGATAATTCATATGCAATAGTTATTTACAGTCAAAAGATTAAACATTAAAAAATCACCATCACTGACCATCTGGAGAAAGTTCAACAGGTCAGGGGTCTTCGTTTTTAATAAGAAATTAAATTTTTGGACTGTACAAAAATGTTTCAAAATGTCAATTGGATCGTGCCTCATGTTGAAAAACCACTTTTTAAAGCCTCACAGTGACCAAAATTGCCATTTTTACAGTCTTTTCCTCCAACTCAGAAGCTTCTATTTTGACGGATTTTGGGCAGGAAAATGACTCTAAACACACTTATTTTAGTTCCAAACGTTATAATTCACAATCAATAGTCATTTACAGTCAAAAGGTCAAGTATTAAAAAATCACCATTACTGACCATATGGAGAAAGTTTGAGAGGTCCGGGTCATCGTTATTCATTAGTAAATTGATTTTTTGGGACTCAACAAAAAATGATTCAAAATGTCAATTGGATTGTGCCTCCTGTTGAATAACCACTTTTTAAAGCCTCACAGTAAGGCCAAATCTGCCACAAAGGAACATTTTAAAACTATTTCTAAACTCACAACTCCCACCAGTGCTAAACCATGGAATGGCCCTGAAATCTGTGAAACCTTAGCATCTTTCTTCAGGGAAAAAGTGGATATCATTTTTTCATCTTTCAGGATTTCACAAAAGGAGGGCTCCAAGATGGAAGTATGGGGCCCGGCGAAGGACGTCAAGAGAATTCCGATTCTAGATAGCTTCGTCACACTGGAGGCCCATGATGTCATAAAGCTCCTGTTGGGTATCCAATCTGGCTCTCCTTTAGATCCCTGCCCAGCCTCAGTGGCCAAACTTGTTCCTAACACCATTGGGGCGGCCCTTGCCCCGGTTTTTAATATCATCTTTAAGTCAGGTCGATTTCCCAAGGTGTGGAAGGAAGCCTCAATTCTCCCTCTCCTGAAGAAAGCAAATTTGGACTCGAACGAGCCAAGCAATTACAGACCCATCTCTCGTCTCCCCCTGCCGGCCAAGTTGATTGAAAAGGAAATGAATTCCCAACTAAGTTCCTTTCTCAAAACTAATGGCCTGCTAGATCCAACACAATTCGGCTTTCGTGCTGATCACAGCACCGAGCTGGCTCTGATTAAATCAACTGAAGAAATCAGAGAGGCATTAGATCAGGGAGGAGCTGCAATTCTGGTTATGTTGGATCTGTCTGCGGCCTTCGATACGGTCCACCACGAAGTGTTGTTGGACCGGTTAGCCGAAGGGGGTTTCCGGCAATGCCCATACCCTTTTAAAATCTTTTCTTACTGATAGAATCCAAACAGTGGACTTGGGAAAGGATCGATTGAGACCTTTTTCTCTGCTCTGTGGGGTCCCACAAGGATCGGCACTTAGCCCTACACTATTTAACATGTATGTATCCCCGCTGGCAGTCCTTATTCGATCCTTTGGGTTCCAGCTGACCTCCTATGCCGATGACACACAAATTGTGTTGTCAATCCAGAAGGGCAAAGAGGTTAAGACAGGGCGCGATTGTCACAATTGCATGCAGGCCATCGCAAGCTGGATGACAGCAAACTGTCTTAAGTTGAACGCTGGGAAAACTGAGGTGATCATCTTCGGTAATTCCTCGAACCTTTGGTCACCCGATTGGTGGTCGGTAATCTTGGGTCCACTACCAGTTCCTTCCACCAAGGTGAAGAACTTGGGGGTGATCATTGATGTCAAACTATCCTTCGGGGATCAGATCAGCCGAGTTGTTTCCTCCTGTTTCCATCTTCTGAGGATACTGAGGAAAATCAAATTCCTATTGCCCGAAGACAGCCTTAGGATAGTAATCACTGCTCTCATTATTTCTCGCCTGGATTATTGCAACGGCCTTTATCTTAACATCCAAAAAAGACATCTTAGCCGATTGCAGGTCGTGCAGAATGCAGCAGCCAGGCTTCTCATGGGCATCCCAAGGTTTGTCTCGGTCAAGAAGGGACTTGGGAAGCTTCACTGGCTCCCGGTGAAACAACGGGTGGATTTTAAGGCCCTCTGCACGGTCTTTAAAGCCCTTACAGGCTCTGGCCCGGCCTATATGAGACAACATCTTCAATGGTATGTTCCCGGCAGAGCATTGCGCTCTGCCGAGGCAAAACTTATAAAAATTCCACGGGCAAAGACAGCCAGTTGGGGGGGTAGGAGCTTTTCTGCTGTGCTGCAAAAGCATGGAACAGCCTTCCCCTCCACCTCAGAAGTGCTACCGAGCTCCTCTCCTTTAGAAGGGGCTGAAAACCTGGCTTTTCCCCTGAATCCATCCCTCTTCCGGCAACCAAGTTGGCAACTCCTAGCACCAGGACACCTTAGGGTAGCAGTGCGCTTTACAAGCCTTATTAACATAACATAACATAACACAGTGACCAAAATTGCCATTTTTACAGACTTTTCCTCCTACTCAGAAACTTCTATATTGAACGATTTCTGGCAGGAAAATGACTCTAAACACACTTATTTTAGTTCCAAAAGTGATAATTCACATGCAATAGTTATTTACTGTCAAAAGATTAAATATTTAAAAAATCACCATTACTGACCATCTGGAGAAAGTTCGAGAGGTCCGGGGTCATCGATTTTTATCAGAAAATTGATTTTTTGGAGTCTACAAAAAATGATTCAAAAAGTCAATTGGATCGTGCCTCATGTTGAATAACCAATTTTTAAAGCCTCAGAGTGACCAAAATTGCCATTTTCACAGACTTTTCCTCCTACTCAGAAACTTCTATTTTGACTAATTTAGGGCAGGAAAATTACTCTAAACACACTTATTTTAGTTCCAAAATTTATAATTCACATGCAATAGTCATTTACAGTCAAAAGATTAAACATGAAAAAATCACCATTACTGACCATCTGGAGAAAGTTTGACACTTTCGGGGTCATCATTTTCATCAGAAAATTGATTTTTTGGACTGTACAAAAAATAATTCAAAATGTCAATTGGATCGTGCCTCATATTGAATAAAAAAATGTTAAAGACTCACTGTGACCAAAATTGCCATTTTTACAGAACTTTCCTCCTACTCAGAAGCTTCTATTTTGACCGATTTCAGGCCAAAAATGACTCTAAACACACTTATTTTAGTTCCAAAAGTGATAATTCACATGCAATAGTTATTTACAGTCAATAGATTAAATATTTAAAAAATCACCATTACTGACCATCTGGAGAAAGTTAGACACTTTCGGGGTCATCGTTTTTCATCAGAAAATTGATTTTTTGGACCGTACAAAAAATGTTTCAAAATGTCAATTGGATCGTGCCTCATGTTGAAAAACCACTTTTTAGAGCCTCACAGTGACCAAAATTGCCATCTTTACAGACTTTTCCTCCTTCTCAGAAGCTTCTATTTTGACCTATTTAGGGCAAGAAAATTACTCTAAACACACTTATTTTAGTTCCAAATGTGATAATTAACATGCAATAGTCAGTTACAGTCAAAAGATTAAACATTAAAAAATCACCATTACTGACCATCTGGAGAAAAGTCGACAGGTCCAGGGTCATCGTTTTTCATCAGAAAATAGATTTTTTGGACTGTACAAAAAATGATTCAAAATGTCAATTGCATCGTGAATCATGTTGAATAACCAACTTTTTAAAGCCTCACATTGACCAAAATTGCCATTTTTACAGACTTTTCCTCCTCCTCAGAAGCTTCTATTTCGACCAATTTAGGGCAGGAAAATTACTCTAAACACACTTATTTAAGTTCCAAATGTGAAAATTCCCACATGCAATAGTTATTTACAGTCAAAAGATTAAGGGGCCGATTCCGATCTCGGTCGGAAGCTCCCCGAACGGGATCCAGCCGGAAAAAGTACGAGCCGTACGCGTTTTTTCCGACCGACTCGTACAGCTGTCCGACCGAGCGAGTACGATGCGAATGTACGCGTGTGTTCCGACCGAACGGTTTCCGGATCCGAACCGCTCCGACCGACTCATACAGAAACGAATCGCACCACGCAATGGAGACGTTATCCGACCGAACGAGTACGATGGACGCGTCGGACAGCCGGATCGAGTCGGAGCGTCCGGCTCAAAAAAGCTCCCGGAGCCAGACTTGAGGGTCCGGTACGGACCCCCCTGCACCCGTAGCCATACGAGTCGAACACAGGGGGGACCCAGGGGTCCCCCCTACACATGCATGTATGGTGCAAGTTGCACCGACGCATACACACTGTAGGGAGCGCACTTGTTCGCGACGTACCCATTCAGTCAATGGGAGCCCATGTATGCGTCATACGACCGGCTCCCATTGACTTCAATGGGAGTCCGACCGAGTCGAGTCCGGCAGCATGCAGCCGCATCGTACTCGCTCGGTCGGACTGCAGGAGTCCGGCTCGGTCGGAAATCTCTCCGGATCCGGCTCGGTCGGAGAGTTTTCCGACCCAGATCGGAATCGGCCCCTATGCATTAAAAAATCACCATACCTCACCATCTGGAGAAAGTTCGACAGGTCCGGGGTCATCGTTTTTCATTAGAAAATTGATTTTTTTGGACTGTACAAAAATGTTTCAAAATGTCAATTGGATCGTGCCTCATGTTGAAAAACCACTTTTTAAAGCCTCAGAGTGACCAAAATTGCCATTTTTACAGACTTTTCCTGTATCTCAGAAGCTTCTATTTTGACCTATTTAGGGAAGGAAATTACTCTAAACACACTTATTTTAGTTCCAAACATTATAATTCACATACAATAGTCATTTACAGTCAAAAGATTAAACATTAAAAAATCACCATTACTGACCATCTGGAGAAAGTTCGACAGGTCCAGGGTCATCGTTTTTCATGAGAAAATTGATTTTTGGACTGTACAAATATTTCAAAATGTCAATTGGATCATGCCTTATGTTGAATAATCACATTTTAAAGCCTCACAGTGACCACAATTGCAGTTTTAAAAGACTTTTCCTTCTATTCAGAAGCTTCTATTTTGACCAATTTAGGGCAGGAAAATTACTCTAAACACACTTATTTTAGTTCCAAAAGTCATAATTCACATGCAATAGTTATTTACAGTCAAAAGATTAAACATTAAAAAATCACCATTACTGACCATCTGGAGAAAGTTTGACAGGTCCGGCCGGGGTCATCGTTTTTCATCAGAAAATTGATTTTGTGGACTGTACAAAAATGTTTCAAAATGTCAATTGGATCGTGCCTTATGTTGAATAACCAATTTTTAAAGCATCACAGTGACCAAAATTGCCATTTTTACAGACCTTTCTTCCTACTCCGAAGCTTCTATTTTGACCAATTTAGGGCAGGAAAATTACTCTAAACACACTTATTTTAGTTCCAAAAGTGATAATTCACATGCAATAGTTATTTACAGTCAAAAGATTAAACATTAAAAAATCACCATTACTGACCATCTGGAGACAGTTTGACAGGTCCGGCCAAGGTCATCGTTTTTCATCAGAAAATTGATTTTCTGGACTGTACAAAAATGTTTCAGAATGTCAATTGGATCATACCTTATGTTGAATAACCACTTTTTAAAGCCTCACAGTGACCAAAATTGCCATATTTACAGACCTTTCCTCCTTCTCAGAAGGCCAATTTAGGGAAGGAAAATTACTCTAAACACACATATTTTAGTTCCAAACTTTATAATTCACATGCAATAGTCATGTACAGTCAAAAGATTAAACATTAAAAAATCACCATTCCTGACCATCTGGAGAGAGTTCGACAGGTCCGGGGTCATCGTTTTTCATCAGATAATTCATTTTTGGACTGTACAAAAAATGTTTCAACATGTCAATTGGATCGTGCCTCATGTTGAAAAAACACTTTTTAAAGCCTCACAGTGACCAAAATTGCCATTTTTATAGACTTTTCCTCCAACTCAGAAGCTTCTATTTTGACGGATTTTGGGCAGGAAAATGACTCTAAACACACTTATTTTAGTTCAAAACGTTATAATTCACAATCAATAGTCATTTACAGTCAAAAGGTCAAGTATTAAAAAATCACCATTACTGACCATATGGAGAAAGTTCGAGAGGTCCGGGTCATCGTTATTCATTAGTAAATTGATTTTTTGGGACTCAACAAAAAATGATTCAAAATGTCAATTGGATTGTGCCTCCTGTTGAATAACCACTTTTTAAAGCCTCACAGTGACCAAAATTGCCATTTTTACAGACTTTTCCTCCTACTCAGAAACTTCTATATTGAATGATTTCTGGCAGGAAAATGACTCTAAACACACTTATTTTAGTTCCAAAAGTGATAATTCACATGCAATAGTTATTTACTGTCAAAAGATTAAATATTTAAAAAATCACCATTACTGACAATCTGGAGAAAGTTCGAGAGGTCCGGGGTCATCGATTTTTATCAGAAAATGGATTTTTGGGAGTCTACAAAAATGTTTCAAAATGTCAATTGGATCGTGCCTCATGTTGAAAAACCACTTTTTAGAGCCTCACAGTGACCAAAATTGCCATCTTTACAGACTTTTCCTCCTTCTCAGAAGCTTCTATTTTGACCTATTTAGGGCAAGAAAATTACTCTAAACACACTTATTTTAGTTCCAAATGTGATAATTAACATGCAATAGTCAGTTACAGTCAAAAGATTAAACATTAAAAAATCACCATTCCTGACAATCTGGAGAAAGTTCGAGAGGTCCGGGGTCATCGTTTTTCATCAGAAAATTGATTTTTTGGACTGTACAAAAAATGATTAAAAATGTCAATTGCATCGTGAATCATGTTGAATAACCAACTTTTTAAAGCCTCACATTGACCAAAATTGCCATTTTTACAGACTTTTCCTCCTCCTCAGAAGCTTCTATTTCGACCAATTTAGGGCAGGAAAATTACTCTAAACACACTTATTTAAGTTCCAAATGTGAAAATTCCCACAAGCAATAGTTATTTACAGTCAAAAGATTAAGGGGCCGATTCCGATCTCGGTCGGAAGCTCCCCGAACGGGATCCAGCCGGAAAAAGTACGAGCCGTACGCGTTTTTTCCGACCGACTCGTACAGCTGTCCGACCGAGCGAGTACGATGCGAATGTACGCGTGTGTTCCGACCGAACGGTTTCCGGATCCGAACCGCTCCGACCGACTCATACAGAAACGAATCGCACCACGCAATGGAGACGTTATCCGACCGAACGAGTACGATGGACGCGTCGGACAGCCGGATCGAGTCGGAGCGTCCGGCTCAAAAAAGCTCCCGGAGCCAGACTTGGGGGTCCGGTACGGACCCCCCTGCACCCGTAGCCGTACGAGTCGAACACAGGGGGGACCCAGGGGTCCCCCCTACACATGCATGTATGGTGCAAGTTGCACCGACGCATACACACTGTAGGGAGCGCACTTGTTCGCGACGTACCCATTCAGTCAATGGGAGCCCATGTATGCGTCGTACGACCGGCTCCCATTGACTTCAATGGGAGTCCGACCGAGTCGAGTCCGGCAGCATGCAGCCGCATCGTACTCGCTCGGTCGGACTGCAGGAGTCCGGCTCGGTCGGAAATCTCTCCGGATCCGGCTCGGTCGGAGAGTTTTCCGACCCAGATCGGAATCGGCCCCTATGCATTAAAAAATCACCATACCTCACCATCTGGGGAAAATTCGACAGGTCCGGGGTCATCGTTTTTCATCAGAAAAATTGATTTTTTTGGACTATACAAAAATGTTTCAAAATGTCAATTGGATCGTGCCTCATGTTGAAAAACCACTTTTTAAAGCCTCACAGTGACCAAAATTGCCATTTTTACAGACTTTTCCTGTATCTCAGAAGCTTCTATTTTGACCTATTTAGGGAAGGGAAATTACTCTAAACACACTTATTTTAGTTCCAAACATTATAATTCACATACAATAGTCATTTACAGTCAAAAGATTAAACATTAAAAAATCACCATTACTGACCATCTGGAGAAAGTTCGACAGGTCCAGGGTCATCGTTTTTCATGAGAAAATTGATTTTTTGGACTGTACAAATATTTCAAAATGTCAATTGGATCATGCCTTATGTTGAATAATCACATTTTAAAGCCTCACAGTGACCACAATTGCAGTTTTAAAAGACTTTTCCTTCTATTCAGAAGCTTCTATTTTGACCAATTTAGGGCAGGAAAATTACTCTAAACACACTTATTTTAGTTCCAAACTTTATAATTCACATGCAATAGTCATGTACAGTCAAAAGATTAAACATTAAAAAATCACCATTGCTGATCATCTGGAGAAAATTCGACAGGTCCGGGGTCCTCGTTTTTCATCAGATAATTCATTTTTTGGACTGTACAAAAAATGTTTCAACATGTCAATTGGATCGTGCCTCATGTTGAAAAACCACTTTTTAAAGTCTCACAGTGACCAAAATTGCCATCTTTACAGACTTTTCCTCCTTCTCAGAAGCTTCTATTTTGACCTATTTAGCGCAGGAAAATTACTCTAAACACACTTATTTTAGTTCCATAAGTGATAATTCACATGCAATAGTTATTTACAGTCAAAAGATTAAACATTAAAAAATCACCATCACTGACCATCTGGAGAAAGTTCGACAGGTCAGGGGTCTTTGTTTTTCATCAGAAAATTAATTTTTTGGACTGTACAAAAATGTTTCAAAATGTCAATTGGATCGTGCCGCATGTTGAAAAACCACTTTTTAGAGCCTCACAGTGACCAAAATTGCCATTTTTACAGACTTTTCCTCCTTCTCGGAAGCTTCTATTTTGACCTATTTAGGGCAGTAAAATTACTCTAAACACACTTATTTTAGTTCCAAACTTTATAATTCACATGCAATAGTCATGTACAGTCAAAAGATTAAACATTAAAAAATCACCATTGCTGACCATCTGGAGAAAGTTCGACAGGTCCGGGAGTCATCGTTTTCCATCAGAAAATTGATTTTTTGGACTGTACAAAAAATGATTCAAAATGTCAATTGCATCGTCAATCATGTTGAATAACCAACTTTTTAAAGCCTAACAGTGACAAAAATTGCCATTTTTACAGACTTTTCCTCCTACTCAGAAACTTCTATTTTGACCAATGTAGGGCAGGAAAATGACTCTAAACACACTTATTTTAGTTCCGAAATTTATAATTCACATGCAATAGTCATTTACAGTCAAAAGCTACAACATAAAAAATCACTATAACTGACAATCTGGAGAAAGTTCGACAAGTCCGGGGTCATCGTTTTTAATCAGAAAACTGATTTTTGGACTGTACAAAAAATGTTTCAAAATGTCAATTGGTTCGTGCCTCATGTTGAAAAACCACTTTTTAAAGCCGCACAGTGACCAAAATGTTTTTTTTTACAGACTTTTCCTCCTTCTCAGAAGCTTCTATTTTGACCTATTTAGGGCAGGAAAATTACTATAAACACACTTATTTTAGTTCCAAATGTTATAATTCACATGCAATAGTCATTTACAGTCAAAAGTTTAAACATTAAAAAATCAACATTGCTGACCATCTGGAGAAAGTTCGACAGGTCCGGGGTCATCATTTTTAATCAGAAAATTGATTTTTTGGACTGTACAAATTTTTTTTCAAAATGTCAATTGGTTCGTGCCTCATGTAGAAAAAACACTTTTTAAAGCCTCACAGTGACCAAAATTGCCATTTTTAAAGACTTTTCCTCCTTCTCAGAAGCTTCTATTTTGACTTATTTAGGGCAGGAAAATTACTCTAAACACACTTATTTTAGTTCCAAAAGTGATAATTCACATGCAATAGTTATTTACAGTCAAAAGATTAAACATTAAAAAATCACCATTACTGACCATCTGGAGAAAGTTCGACAGGTCCGGGGTCATCGTTTTTCATCAGAAAATTGATTTTCTGGACTGTACAAAAATGTTTCAGAATGTCAATTGGATCATACCTTATGTTGAATAACCACTTTTTAAAGCCTCACAGTGTCCAAAATTGCCATATTTACAGACCTTTCCTCCTTCTCAGAAGGCCAATTTAGGGAAGGAAAATTACTCTAAACACACATATTTTAGTTCCAAACTTTATAATTCACATGCAATAGTCATGTACAGTCAAAAGATTAAACATTAAAAAATCACCATTCCTGACCATCTGGAGAGAGTTCGACAGGTCCGGGGTCATCGTTTTTCATCAGATAATTAATTTTTTGGACTGTACAAAAAATGTTTCAACATGTCAATTGGATCGTGCCTCATGTTGAAAAACCACTTTTTAAAGCCTCACAGTGACCAAAATTGCCATTTTTATAGACTTTCCTCCAACTCAGAAGCTTCTATTTTGACGGATTTTGGGCAGGAAAATGACTCTAAACACACTTATTTTAGTTCAAAACATTATAATTCACAATCAATAGTCATTTACAGTCAAAAGGTCAAGTATTAAAAAATCACCATTACTGACCATATGGAGAAAGTTCGAGAGGTCCGGGTCATCGTTATTCATTAGTAAATTGATTTTTTGGGACTCAACAAAAAATGATTCAAAATGTCAATTGGATTGTGCCTCCTGTTGAATAACCACTTTTTAAAGCCTCACAGTGACCAAAATTGCCATTTTTACAGACTTTTCCTCCTACTCAGAAACTTCTATATTGAATGATTTCTGGCAGGAAAATGACTCTAAACACACTTATTTTAGTTCCAAAAGTGATAATTCACATGCAATAGTTATTTACTGTCAAAAGATTAAATATTTAAAAAATCACCATTACTGACAATCTGGAGAAAGTTCGAGAGGTCCGGGGTCATCGATTTTTATCAGAAAATGGATTTTTGGAGTCTACAAAAAATGATTCAAAATGTCAATTGGATCGTGCCTCATGTTGAATAACCACTTTTTAAAGCCTCACAGTGACCAAAATTGCCATTTTTACATCCTTTTCCTCCTTCTCAGAAGCTTCTATTTTAACCTATTTAGGGCAGTAAAATTACTCTAAACACACATATTTTAGTTCCAAACTTTATAATTCACATGCAATAGTCATGTACAGTCAAAAGATTAAACATAAAAAATCACCATTGCTGACCATCTGGAGAAAATTCGACAGGTCCGGGGTCCTCGTTTTTCATCAGATAATTCATTTTTGGACTGTACAAAAAATGTTTCAACATGTCAATTGGATCGTGCCTCATGTTGAAAAACCACTTTTTAAAGCCTCACAGTGACCAAAATTGCCATCTTTATAGACTTTTCCTCCTTCTCAGAAGCTTCTATTTTGACCTATTTAGGGCAGGAAAAGTACACTAAACACACTTATTTTAGTTCCATAAGTGATAATTCACATGCAATAGTTATTTACAGTCAAAAGATTAAACATAAAAAATCACCATCACTGACCATCTGGAGAAAGTTCGACAGGTCAGGGGTCTTCGTTTTTCATCAGAAAATAAATTTTTTGGACTGTACAAAAATGTTTCAAAATGTCAATTGGATCCTGCCTCATGTTGAAAAACCACTTTTTAAAGCCTCACAGTGACCAAAATTGCCATTTTTACAGACTTTTCCTCCTTCTCAGAAGCTTCTATTTTGACCTATTTAGGACATGAAAATTACTCTAAACACTCTTATTTTAGTTCCAAACATTATAATTCACATGCAATAGGCATTTACAGTCAAAAGATTAAACATTAAAAAATCACCATTCCTGACCATCTGGGGAAAGTTCAACAGGTCCCGGGTCATCGTTTTTATCAGATAATTCATTTTTTGGACTGTACAAAAAATGTTTCAAAATGTCAATTGGATCGTGCCTCATGTTGAAAAACCACTTTTTAAAGCCTCACAGTGACCAAAATTGCCATCTTTACAGACTTTTCCTCCTTCTCAGAGGCTTCTATTTTGACCTATTTAGGGCAGGAAAATTACTCTAAACACTCTTATTTTAGTTCCAAACATAATTCACATGCAATAGGCATTTACAGTCAAAAGATTAAACATTAAAAAATCACCATTGCTGACCATCTGGAGAAAGTTCAACAGGTCCGGGGTCATCGTTTTTTATCAGAAAATTGATTTTTTGGACTCTAAAAAAATTATTCAAAATGTCAATTGGATCATGCCTCATGTTGAAAAACCACTTTTTAAAGTCTTACAGTAACCAAAATTGCCAATTTTACAGACTTTTTCTCCTTCTCAGAAGCTTCTATTTTGACCTATTTAGGCAGGAAAATTACTCTAAACACACTTATTTTAGCTCCAAACGTTATAATTGACATGCAATAGTCATTTACATTCAAAAGATTAAATATTAAAAAATCTGTATTACTGAACATCTGGAGAAAGTTCGACAGGTCCGGGGTCATCGTTTTCCATCAGAAAAGTGATTTTTTTGGACTGTTCAAAAAATGATTCAAAATGTCAATTGGATCGTGCCTCCTGTTGAATAAACAATTTTTAAAGCCTCACAGTGACCAAAATTGCCATTTTTACCGACTTTTCCTCCTACTCAGAAGCTTCTATTTTGACCTATTTCGGGCAGGAAAATGACTCTAAACACACTTATTAAAGTTCCAAACTTTATAATTCACATGCAATAGTCATGTACAGTCAAAAGATTAAACATTAAAAAATCACCATTACTGACCATCTGGAGGAAGTTCGACAGTTCCGGGGTCATCGTTTTTCATCCGAAAATGATTTTTTGGACTGTACAAAAAATGTTTAAAAATGTCAATTGGATCGTGCCTCATGTTGAAAAACCACTTTTTTAAAGCTTCACAGTGACCAATATTGCCATTTTTACAGACTTTTCCTCCTACTCATAAGCTTCTATTTTGACGTATTTAGGGCAGGAAAATTACTCTAAACACGCTTATTTTAGTTCCAAACGTTATAATTCACATGCAATAGTAATTTACAGTCAAAAGATTAAACATTAAAAAATCACCATTGCTGACCATCTGGAGAAAGTTCGACAGTTCCGGGGTCATCGTTTTTCATCCGAAAATGATTTTTTGGACTCTAAAAAATGATTCAAAATGTCAATTGGATCGTGCCTCATGTTAAATAATCAATTTTTAAAGCCTCACAGTGACCAAATTGCCATTTTTACAGGCTTTTACTCCTACTCAGAAGCTTCTATTTTGACTTATTTCGGGAAGGAAAATGACTCTAAACACAATTATTTTAGTTCCAAAAGTTATAATTCACATGCAATAGTCATTTACAGTCAAATGATTAAACATTAAAAAATCACCATTACTGACAATCTGGACAAAGTTCGACTGGTCATCGTTTTTCATCCGAAAATTGATTTTTTGGACTGTACAAAAAATGATTCAAAATGTCAATTGGATCATGCCTCATATTGAATAAAAACTTTTTAAAGCCTCACAGTGACCAAAATTGCCATTTTTACAGACTTTTCCTCCTACTCAGAAGCTTCTATTTTGACCAATTTAGGGCAGGAAAGTAACTCTAAACACACTTATTTTAGTTCCAAAAGTGATAATTCACATGCAATAGTTATTTACAGTCAAAAGATTAAACATTAAAAAATCATCATTACTTTCCATCTGGAGAAAGTTCGACGGGTCCGGGGTCATAGTTTTTCATCAGAAAATTGATTTTTTGGACTGTACAAAAAATGTTTCAAAATGTCAATTAGATATTGTCTCATGTTGAAAAACCACTTTTTAAAGCCTCACAGTGACCAAAATTGCCATTTTTACAGACTTTTCCTCCTTCTAAGAAGCTTCTATTTTGACCTATTTAGGCAGGAAAATTACTCTAAACACACTTATTTTAGTTCCAAACATTATAATTCACATGTAATAGTCATTTACAGTCAAAAGATAAAACATAAAAAAATCACCATTACTGACAATCTGGAGAAAGTTCGACAGGTCCGGTGTCATCGTTTTCATCAGAAAATTGATTTTTTGGACTGTACAAAAATGTTTCAAAATGTCAATTGGATCGTGCCTCATGTTGAATAACCAATTTTTAAAGACTCACAGTGATCAAAATTGCCATTTTTACAGACTTTTCCTCCTACTCAGAACGTTCTATTTTGACCAATTTAGGGCAGGAAAATGACTCTAAAAAACACTTATTTTGGTTCCAAACATTATAATTCACATGCAATAGTCATTTAAAGTCAAAAGATTAAATATTAAAAAATCACCATTACTGACCATCTGGAGAAAGTTCGACAGGCCCGCGGGTCATCGTTTTTCATCAGAAAATTGATTTTTTCGACTGTATTAAAAATGATTCAAAATGTCAATTGGATCGTGCCTCATGAAGAAAAACCACTTTTTAAGGCCTCACAGTGACCGAAATTGCCATTTTTACAGACTTTTTCTCCTTCTCAGAAGCTTATATTTTGACTGATTTCGGGCAGGAAAGTGACTCTAAACACAATTATTTTAGTTCCAAAAGTTATAATTCAAATGCAATAGTCATATACAGTCAAAAGATTAAACATTAAAAAATCACCATTCCTGACCATTTGGAGAAAGTTCGTCATCGTTTTTCATCAGAAAATTGATTTTTTCGACTGTATTAAAAATGATTCAAAATGTAAATTGGATCGTGCCTCATGTTGAAAAAACACTTTTTAAGTCCTCACAGTGACCAAAATTGCTTTTTTACAGACTTTCCCTCCTTCTCAGAAGCTTCTATTTTAAATGATTTTGGGCAGGAAAATTATTCTAAACACACTTATTTTAGTTCCAAACGTTATAATTCACATGCAATAGTCATTTACAGTCAAAAGATAAAACATAAAAAAATCACCATTACTGACAATCTGGAGAAAGTTCGACAGGTCCGGTGTCATCGTTTTCATCAGAAAATTGATTTTTTGGACTGTACAAAAAATGTTTCAAAATGTCAATTGGATCGTGCCTCATGTTGAATAACCAATTTTTAAAGACTCACAGTGATCAAAATTGCCATTTTTACAGACTTTTCCTCCTACTCAGAACGTTCTATTTTGACCAATTTAGGGCAGGAAAATGACACTAAAAACACTTATTTTGGTTCCAAACATTATAATTCACATGCAATAGTCATTTAAAGTCAAAAGATTAAATATTAAAAAATCACCATTACTGACCATCTGGAGAAAGTTCGACAGGCCCGCGGGTCATCGTTTTTCATCAGAAAATTGATTTTTTCGACTGCATTAAAAATGATTCAAAATGTCAATTGAATCGTGCCTCATGAAGAAAAACCACTTTTTAAGGCCTCACAGTGACCAAAATTGCCATTTTTACAGACTTTTCCTCCTTCTCAGAAGCTTCTATTTTGACTGATTTCGGGCAGGAAAATTATTCTAAACACACTTATTTTAGTTCCAAACGTTATAATTCACATGCAATAGTCATTTACAGTCAAAAGATAAAACATAAAAAAATCACCATTACTGACCATCTGGAGAAAGTTCAACAGGCCCGGGGTCATCGTTTTTCATCAGAAAATTGATTTTTTTGGTCAGTACAAAAAATGTTTCAGAAATGTCAATTGTATCGTGCCTTATATTGAATAACAACTTTTTAAAGCCTCTCTGTGACCAAAATTGCCATTTTAATAGACTTTTCCTCCAACTCAGAAGCTTCTGTTTTGACCAATTTCGGGCAGGAAAAATGACTCTAAACACACTTATTTTAGTTCTAAAAGTGATAATTCACATCCAACAGTCATTTACAGTCAAAATATTAAATATTCAAAAATCACCATTACTGAAAATCTGGAGAAAGTTCAACAGGTCTGGGGTCATCGTTTTTTTATCAGAAAATTGATTTTTTTGGACTGTACAAATATTTATTCAAAATGTCAATTGGATCATGCCTCATGTTGAATAACAACCTTTTAAGGGCCCCAAGCAGGTCCCCCTAGTCTACAGCTTAGTGACCTGGGGGGCATATTTAATGCCCCCCACATATCCATGAACTGTGTGCCAGGCATAACAGGGTGGCTGGCACAAGGTGCACAACATACTTTTTTCTATTGTGGCTTGTGCTGCGGTATTTTCCAGGGCAGAAGCAGAAGCCGCACTAGAAAAAAGCATTTTATGAACACCTGCACAGCGGTTGTATCTTAATAGGGTTTACAGGACTGCTGACTCATTGTCAGGTGGTTCCTGCCTGTGGCAATGGCAGTCAGACGCTGATCTGACCGCCATTGTAAGGAGGCCCTAAATTAATGGAGAATAAATAATACATATTTATTCTATTTAATAAATTAATTAAACATAAACATAAATATTTTTTGTAAAATGTATCATTAAAACAAAATTGTAACAACATATTAACAGTGACAGTATAATTTGCAGCATAAGAAAAAGCATAAATATTAATTTAATTTATCAATACATTAAAATGAATGAATATGTTTTATTATAATTAATACTTTTTTAATTTTACAATATTAATTTGCATATACATGAAAAAATAAACTCTACATTTAACTTACCATATTCACTTCAAAAAAATCAAAACCCAACATACTAAAATAAAATTGATATTAATACAGCTAAAAATAATGTCCTCATTTCAAAATTTTATAAATTACCTTAGTAAACGCACAAATTAAAAAATACTAAACACATAAAATGAAACACACTACAATAAAATACATATTAAATAACACTTGCAAATGATATTCTGTATGATATTTTCTTAAATGATCTTTTTACAACATTAAAAGCATCCCTTAAAATGATATTCTTACATTCAATATTCCTGTCCATTATGTTTCTGACATTCTGATATTCTTGACACAATATTTTGTATCACAATATTTTTAATTATATTTTTCCAAACACGCTCCTGTCAGGTTACTGTTACAGTGCGCGGAGTAGCAGGGCACTCGCACAATGTTCATGCTGAGCTGCTCGTGCTGGGAACAGGAAAGCTAGACTGCTAACCGTGGCCGCCATCTTGGAATTCTCTGAAGGGTAGATCACCGAGCAGGTTACAAAGCACTTTAAAAAACCCATTGAGGAAAGGCTGTTTCCTCTTCCATTGCTGGGATTTTGCCATTCTGACCCATTTTGATTTATTCGAATTTCTTTTGGTGCTGACAATGCTTCTCCTGATAGTGCTAGCAATAGAGTTCTTGAGACATTGTCAAACCAATCTTCCTCTGCAATTCAGGATAATATCATCTTGAGTTTAGAAAAGTATTTATACAACGCAAAGGAACATTCTCCAAATCTAGCTCTGCCCATGCAGGCAGAGGTACTAACTGTTATATTCGTAATATAGATCACAGATATTTTTGGAAAAGAAAATTTGGCTCTAAAAAGATGAAGGATTCTGACACCCATGCCACCCACAATTTTCTGGGAGGGCCCGAGGATGGGGTCCACCCCACGAACACGAACATTACATGTAGTTGTGTTTGAAAATATAATCTAAGGGCCTGAATAGGAGATTGGTGGTCCGTCCGCTGAACCGCATTGCAGTGGTCGTGAGAACCCGCAAAGCTGGTGGCATCCCGACCGCCACATTACGACCTCACCACCGGGCAGGCGGTGTTGCTGCTGTGGTGCCATGGTGGCAGCATGCTTTGGCTCACAAAAAGAGTCTGAATCACATGCTGCCACAATGCAGCACCTCTTGCATGTCGGGTGCACTGTGTACAATGCACCATGTTGTGCATGGCACACAGTGCATGCACGACAGTGCAAAACAGAGGGAGGCTCAACATGTGCCACATGCATAGTCCAAAATGGTCAAATTCACCCTGGAGCCCTGTTTGGGGCCCCTTCCCTGCCTTTCCGCCGACCTTTCAGGGAGGGGTCCCAGGCATGAAAACATTAGCGGAAAGGCAGGTCGTGATCAGTACTGCAGTGCCAGCATTGGCAAAGCCGTCATTGAGTGGCGCTTTCCTCACTGCTGCCGTCACAGGATCCAAGATCCTGGCAGTTGTGGTGGTCTCGTAATCGGGCGGTTAGACCACCAAGGAGGCTGCAGTCGGACCGCCACCGACTGTATGGTGGTTTCAAGACTGTCATACTCGTATCAGCCCCTATGTCTAGAACAACCAGCTAAAGAACTTTTAGTACTGTACTGCTTTGAGTTTTTTACATCAATCTTAAAACTATTGAGGAGGACACGAAGCTCAAATTTAAATATTTGTCAATTTATTTGCTAAATTATCAAATCTTGGTCTTAAAACTCATAGAAATGCAACACTAGAGGAGGCCTGGAATATCCCTCCCTGTTCTCACAAAACAGTATGACTGATAAGCATGGGATTAGGTTTCCTGAAAAGGCTTTGAAGTTGAGTTCTGTGGTTCTAAATGGATTAATGGAGTTGGACGCGCCTGCCAGGCCAGCACATAGAAGAACCCACTGCTATTTCATCATAGACTACCTTATCTCCTCATATGAAATGTTCTACTTTTCTCAAATCTTATTAACCATAAATATTCATTAAATGATCATTTCATACTTTATGTAAAATATCTCCTCCGAAAGACTTTGGTGTAGAGGATCTGGAGATTCAAAAATACTGTACACGGATTGACTGGGCCTCAAAACTTTTATTTATCTGCACAAAATATTATACCAATGTATCAGTCCACTTGATAATAATGAAAGTGATGCAATGACAGATTTTGAAATTTGTATGATTCATTTTGCTGATAAAATCAAACAAGATTCTACATCAGTTTGGCAGAAATTCACACAAGGCGATCTTGCTGATATTCCTACATGAATGAGACATACCAGTATTACCTGATTACCACTCTTATAACTCCCCCCTTGAAGGGGAGGGAGCTGCCTATATTTGGTGGCAAGATATTCGAAGCCAAGAGTCCAACAAAAAAGTGGTTGCAGTGATGAAGGAGGACCCTGATTATGTGCTATATTATTAGACTACCTAGTCCAGCACTGCTAAAAGAAAGGCCGGACCCCAAAAGTGTTGGTATCTAGTATTATACTATCTCTGTACAAAACAGGTCTGAAAAGTTATCCTGGTAGTTACTATAAAATTATGCTTTTAGACTCTGTCAACACGATTTTGGCCATCGCTAATTGTGTGCCCAAGAAATTAGTATTATTCAGTTTTAGCAATCTGGCTTCAAGTCCAACTGCTGTACTCTAGACAACATAGCTGGTGTGGTCCCCATCTTCAAAAGATGTATAGGAGTAAGAAAGCAATATGTATATGCAACATTCATTGAATTTTTAACAGCTTTCAAATGTATATGCAACATTCATTGACTTTTTTTCAAAACCTATATAAAGAAGAATTTGTGATGGGGGAGATCAAATTGAGAACTTCTTTCAATACTTAGGAATCCCGTCCAAACAGGGGGCCCCTAATGACAATCTGAATGCTGCCATTTGTCCTGAAGAAGTCTCTAAAATAATTAGTAATCTAAAAAGAGGAAAAGCAGCCGATCCAGACTCTCTTCCTAACAAAATATACATGATTTTAAAGGAAGAACTGACACCTATTCTGATACAATTTTTCAATTCAGATTTTTTGCATAGCCTCCTTGGGACAAGGCCATTATAAACATAATTCTCAAGCAAAATAAAAACCCTAAGGCCTGTGAGTCCTATAGAGCTATCTCCCTCTCAAACTGTGACTATAAAATCTACACACAGATTTTAACCAAGCGGCTCGAAAAGGTGGTGGGTGCTTTGGATCACACTGATCAGAAAGGGAAGGAAGGCAACTATATGAATTAACCCATGATTTAATAGGGGCAATAGATCTGGCTGGTGAACACAGTATTCCCTTGACAGTACTGATTTTCGATGCTGCCAAGGCCTTCGATGGGATCAGCTGGTCAGTTCTGTAAAGTGTTATTAAGCAATTCAATCTACGGGAGGCTTTCTTAGCAGCAATTACTTCCCTTTATAAAAAACACTCGGCTAGGATTTTAGTTAATGCGAACCTCACTAAACCGATAAATATTAGAAGAGGGAGGGGTGTCCTTTTATGCCACTTCTTTTCAACCTCTATATAGAGCTGTTGGCAAACAAATTAAGGGCTTGTAAGAACATTATTCCCTTCATTTGCAATGGGTGGGAGAAAAAAATGGGTTTGTATGCAAATTATACAGGGGATCTGGTAAAGTACTTCCCAGCAATTTGGAACATTTTGGAAGGTTTTGGGTGGGTATCTGGTTATTTTATTAATCAACAAAAACCGATATAATGCAATGGAATACGCAATATACTAGCAATTTGATAAGATGGGAAATAAGGTACTTGCGTATCCAAGTAGTGCATGATCTAGAGAAATTAGCCCAGCTTAATTTCAACAAGGTAGCTTCCGGGGCCATAACATTACTTAGGGTGCGGGCAGGCCTCCCCCTTTCATTTATAGGCAGATCTAACTTGTTAAAAATGTCAATTCTTCCCAAATTCACCTTTATTTTCAATGCAATCCCGTTAGAATTCAAACCAGTGTGGTTTAAGAAGTTGCAAGGGTATTTTAGCAGTTTTATTTGGAGTGCTAAAGGGGTCAGAATTGCTTGGAGGAAGCTCCGTAGAAAAAAGGAACACAGTGGCATTGCGAGCCCTGACCTCTTTCAATATTACTGGGCCTTTCACCTAAAAAACGTGAGGCAGTTATTGAAGGACAGCTTTACTTTTATGCTGTTATTAAGGGTTCTCACCACTGGCCTTCCCAGGCACGGGGACTTTTTAAATTCAGTCACCCAAAGTTCGTACAAAAAGTGAGACTTAAGATCCTTGTGGGCGCATGCAAGCTATTGCACCATATAAGACTCTCACTAGAAATCCTCTACTACAGTGGATTTGCCCCAATATGGGACTCTCATGGCACTCCAGCTTTCTTCCTTGATAAACTTGCAATCCCCTTGCGTGACTGCGGCATGCATAAATGGGGCAAATCATAGAAGAAAATCAGTAAGTATCCTGAGAGTGTTTTGCAGATAGTACTGAGGGCACCATATCGAAATTTTAATATTATCAGCTTGCAAGTTGGGCAAAGGGCTTAGGAAAAGATGGCAAGGGCAACAATTACTGGGAGGACAGGATATGGCAATGACTGCTTTTGCAGAAAGAAGTTTCAAAGTGGTACTGGATGTTAGTCCAGGCCGGCGAAGAGGTGCATACCCTGCTCATGGAGATCTGGAAGAGGGAACTGGCAAACCAAGACTTCAAAGCTCTCTGGCAAGTATCTATGTCTTACTTGTGGTTATCTACAAAGTCCGCGCCGCTTAGGAAAAACCATCTGTTTACTGTTCACAAGGCCTACTGGACGCCAAAGAAATTGTCAAAACTCGGAAACTGGGTGGTAAGAAAGTGTCCCAAGTGTGGTGAAGAAAAAGCTGATAATGTTCATATGTTCTGGCAGTGCCCTTCAATCCAGTTCTTCTGCCATAAAGCTGGTAAGATTCTCTCGGAGATTACAGGTCAAGAGATCAAGGTGAGCCTGCTTTGGTAATTTTCGGGGGGTTAGTGGAGGGAGGGATACACCGAAACTTCTTAAGTCATAAAAGTCACTCATTTTTGTTTTGATTCTGCTTGCACGAAGAGAATTATGGATCAAGTGGATTCTTCCCTGCCCCCCCTTGCTGTGGGATTGGCTATATGCAGTACAAAGAATATCCAAACTTGATCGGGGTACCTCTCACTCTAAAAGAACAACATTTTGGGGGATCTAGGAAAGTTGGCATAAACATCACCCCATTGGTAGTATATTTTGAGCACTATTTTCTTTTTGTCTGCAAATCTACTTGTCCAATAATTAGCTGTAATGCTGTACTGGTCGAATGGGAGCAGGGTCGCCATCCATGGCCGTAGCTCCTCTCCATCAGTCTAATTTGCCTAGGTGGTTCAGGTCTTTGACTTGGTTAGTCGTCTTTGGCCCGTGATGTCTACAAACCTCCTGGTGGAGAGATCAGACCCCCCTGCCATAGTCTTAGAACTTCCTGGCCCCTTAGATTAAGCCACAAAAGAGGACTAAAAAAAAGAAAACATTAATTGACTTTTATGTCAAAATTTGTTTATTGAAATATTTGTCACAAATAACAAACAGTGCATAAGAAATACATCTCACTAGGCGTTGTAAGTAATGCGGCAAGCCCAAATACCATTCTTTAGGCAGCTAAAGTAAAAACAAATTTTCGAATTACCTAGGCAAGCTTGTCCCCCAAAATATCCCAAAGTTGGCACTCCATAACAGAAAGAGCAAAGGTAACCCCAACAACTCCTGGGAACTATCGGGCTCAATCGTCCAAATATCGCCAATGCAAGCAAACACCCTTGGGGGGTAAGCATGGGGCATCCAGTAAGAACCCATGGAACGCCTTATGGAGACATCGTCTGACTTGAACCAGAGTATACAACAAAAAGCACGCCTATAGAGAAGAATAAGTGATCAAAAATAAAAAAGAAAAGAAAAAAGGAAAAAGAAGCAAAGAAGCAAAAAGAAAAGAAAAAAGAAACATTCGAACTACGGTGGTACCAAGGGACATGAGTGTGGCAAAAGTACGGACTATAGAGGGGGAAGGAAGTCAGATCTCCGCAGGTGCAGCCACCACCAGCGCAAGACGTTGTCCTCGCCAGGGCCGCTACATCAGTGGCTCTGTCTCGCAGCGGGGCCAGCTGGACTTAGATCAGGAAGAGATGGAGCGCCCTCAGCCGAGGGCTGCAGGCAAATAGGGGAAGACCCTCTGAGAGGTAGCTAACCAGGGGGTCCAAATGTAATCAAAGCCCTTCCTCGACTCTTCTGTTATATCAGTCAGTCGCTCCATTGCTAATGCTTTCCATAGGCGGGCATGCCATTGGGTGAGCGAAGGAGCTTCAGATCTCTTCCACGCCCCGGCTATAGCCATCTTCGCCGCACCCAGACAAACCCATAGGATAGATTTGTCAGCATGTGTTTGGTATTTGAGTAGCGGATCGCGAAGACCCAGCAGGACCTGTTCCATAGATTCCCCAATTGGATAGCCTAGTATAATCTTAATTTGGGAAATAATCTCCTTCCAAAAGGGTTGGATGACTGGGCAGTCCCACCATATGTGCTTAAAGTCCCCCAACAGCCCACACCCACGCCAGCAACGATCTGAGGTGCCTGGGAAAATAGAATGCAGTTTGTGGGGGTGAAGGTACCAGTCATAAAGCGTTTTATAATGGGCTTCCCTGAGGTGCATGGATCTGTTGAATTTGGCTATATCTTTATATAGGGATTCCCATTGTTTGTCCGAGGGAGGCGTCTGCAACATGTCTCCCCAAAACACTTTATGTCGCAGAGTGCATTCCGGCGAGTGTGTGAGCAAAAGGGCGTATAGAAAGGAGATGCAACCTTTGCCCGTGGTGCCCGTCTGGACACATTTCTCTAGTGGAAGGTAGTCTCTAGTGGCCGCCTGGCGGATCTGTGGTTGCTGGACCCAATGGATTAACTGCGTATAATGATATCGCTCCGTGGGTGGGAGGTGGAAGCGACTCATGCAATCATGGAAGGAGCGTAGTTTAGAACCCTGGAAGAGATCCGAGATCATAAGACATCCCCTCTCTCTCCACAGGTCAAAGGGCCCCTCCTGAAGGGCTGGCGGGAAATTCTTAGAAAAGTGTATGGGGGAATAGGGAGACGGGAACGTGATCAGCGGCATTGACCTGGTTACTGCATCCCACACCCGGAGGGTAGTGGAGGTGGGCACACTTAGGTAAGCGTTAAGAGGCCTATCAGCTTTATGTCGCCAGGGTAAATCCCAGATCGTTCTACCTGTCACCTGCCTGTCTATGTGGAGCCATAATTTATCAGATTCTCGCAGCGACCATTCGCTCAGCACACGTAGTTGAGCTGCCCTATAGTAGGTTAGGAAGTCTGGTAGGGCTAGGCCTCCTTTCGTACGTGGCTGTGTTAATAAATGATATGAGAGCCGTGCACGCTTTCCCTGCCAGATAAATTTAAGCAGTATGGTTTTCAGCTCAGAAAAGAGTGACTGATCTGGTTGGATAGGCAGACCTTGGAAAAGGTAGAGAAGACGTGGCAAGATGTTCATTTTAATTGCATTTATCCTACCAATCCATGAAATGTAAGCCGTGCCCCACTTTTTACAGCCTGCTTTCAGGCGTTGTAGAAGGGGTGGAAAGTTGGCCCTATATAGGTCTGTAAGTTTGGGCGTGATTCGAATCCCTAGATAAGTGATCTCTTTACGGGCCTATTGGAAAGGGGATGTCACCTCCAAAGTGTGTTGTATATCCGAGGGCAGGGTAAGATTTAGGAGGGATGATTTGGAAAGATTGACTTTAAAGCCAGATACGGCCTCAAATTGCTCAAGTTCCTGACTAATGGCAGGGAGGGAGGTGGTAGGATTGGTAACTGGCAGAAGGATATCATCCGCAAATAAGGCGATCTTATGATCATCCGTCCCGAACCGGATCCCGGTGATCTGTGGGTTGGCACGGATCCGGGCCGCAAAGGGCTCAATACTAAGAGAGAATAGGAGTGGGGACAAGGGGCAGCCTTGTCTGGTCCCTCTCGCTAAGTCGAAAAAGTTCAAGGCCACCCCATTCACCACCACGCGGGACCGAGGAGCGTTAAAATTGGCCTGAATCATCCTGATGAAGGCTTCACAGAAGCCGAATCGGTGCAGAGAGAGCTCTAAGAAGGTCCAATCAACACGATCAAAGGCCTTCTCCGCGTCGAGCGACAGGAGTGCGGCCGGGATCTTTTTCTTTTGGGACTTATCTATTAGATGGAAGATGCGCCTAAGGTTGTCGTGGGTCTGCCTCCCCTTAATGAACCCTGATTGATCGGGATGGATGAGATTAGGGAGAAATTTCTCAAGCCGGGTGGCGAGGATTTTGGAATATAATTTGGCATCCAGGTTAAGGAGGGCAATGATTCAATTTGATGAGCATTTCTGAGGGTCTTTCCCGGGTTTCGGAATGATAGAAATTAGGGTTTTACCCACGGATGGGGTCACCGCATGGCGGGTGGCGATGTCGTTAAACAATGTAGTTAGGTGGGGACCCAAGTCGGCTGAGAAGGTGCGATAAAATTGAGCGGTAAAGCCGTCTGGCCCTGGAGCTTTGTGGCGTTTTAAGGAGTCGATTGCTGCTTGAACCTCCTCCAAGGTAATACTCCCACCAAGACTATCATAAGCCGAGGCAGGGAGCTGGGGCAAGTCGAGGCCAGTCATATATTATGGTTGCTCGGGCTCCCTAAGGATGTCGGCTCGGTACAGGTTGTGATAGAAATCACGAAATACCTGGGCTTTTTCACCTTCATCGACGTGGGTCGCGCCATGGTCGTCTATGATTTGTTTTACGTACTCTCGCTCCTGTTTGCTCCGCAGCTGTTTGGCCAATAGAGTGCCCACCTTGTCCTTCCCCTCGTACCCTCTGGCCTGGAGCCTAAGGATTGTTTTCTCCGCCCTGTTCGTATATATCGCATTAAGTTTCCCTTTGAGGGCTGTGACTTTCCTCAAGGACGGGGCTGAGGGGTTGGTTTTGTGTTGCCCTTCTGCTGCTACTAACTCCCGTTCTAGGTCTAGGCTTTCTTTGGTTTGAAGTCTCCTGAGGGAAGAGGCCAGGGCAATGCAATGACCCCTAACATGGGCCTTAAACGCGTCCCAATTATTCGCTAGGGATGTGTCGGCGGGATCGTTGAGTAGGAAGAAGTCTCTGATCACTTTGCGAAGGTCGTCCCGATGGAGACGATCTCTACATAAGAACTCCGGGAAATACCATCTCATAAGTTTAGAGCGTGGAGCCGGCCAGTCTAGAAGGCATGTCAAAGGGGCGTGGTCAGAGATAGTAATGGGCAGAATGAGGGAGGCCGTCACTGCGTGGGTGAGCGTTTGGCTGATAAAAATATGATCGATGCGAGAATATGATCTGCGAGCATGAGAGGAAAAACTAAAAATCTGTCGTTGTCGGGTTAAGGTGGCGCCAGATGTCCACTAGACCTAGCTGGTGAATTTGTTGTTTAAGGGATGTGGAAAATAGACCCCCTCCAGCTCTATGGGTATGTGACGAATCTAGCTGAGGATCCCAGACGAGGTTAAAATCCCCCATAATAATTAGGTCACCAACTGCAAAGCCCATTAAGGAGTCTAAAAAAGAGGAGAGGAAGTCAGTTTGCCCAGTATTGGGGGCATATACCGAGGCTACCGCACAAATTCTGCCCATCAATGATCCCTTAACCATAATGTATCTGCCTTCCTTGCCTTTTTGAGTAGCCTCATGTACAAAATGGGCGGAAGAATGAAAGATCAAGGCGACCCCATTCTGTTTCCTAGTACTAGTGGCCTGATAGAGCTGAGGGTAGCGTCTATGCTTGAGTCTGCTTTCCTCTGCTCGCTTTATGTGGGACTCCTGAATAGCCACAACTAGCGGCCCCTGATCTCTAATGTACTTCCAAAATCTGTGTCTCTTGTTAGGGGAGTTGAGGCCCCTAACATTCCAAGATAGAAGTTTAACCCCCATCCCCCCTGCAGAAACCAGACCAGCTGATGATAACACCTCCCCTCACCCCCGATCGTCCCCAACTGCCCGCTATTGTTCCATCCCCGGGTAGAGCACCTAAACAGGAAAAAACATTATTAACAAAAAACAGATCATGAGAGAAAATCTCTGCAAACCTCAGGGTCTGCGTGGTCGGATGTCCTTAGGGGCAGGACCATTCCCGCACCGGGTGATCCGATGAGCGAGTCCAATGACCCTTGTTATGATATCTCAGAAGTTGGCAGCAGTCCACAGGGTCGCCATTATGCCATCGCGCAGTCTAGAGAGATCTTCGAGGCGAGTTTCTTGGGGGATGCGGTGCAGGTGACCATCCCGCTCTTGAAACTGACGCGCCCCCGACATTCGTGTGAGCTCACATTGTGCAAGGTGATCAGGGAGTCTTTCCGTTGGAAGCCGGTACCCTCTGCCATTCCTTGGACGTTCCCTTGTCCGGTGCCCGTCGTCTGGGGGCCCCCGCGGCGTCCGGGCGGTCTCCCGGCGGCGCATCGACGAGACCCAGTAGTGTCGCAGCCCCCTCAACATCTGTGAAATGGTGTTGCTTATTGTTAAGAGCAAAGGCGAGACCAAAAGGATATGTCCTTCGATATTTAATTTGCCTTTCACGAAGTGCGGTGGTAATGCGGCGGAACTGTTGGCATCTCATCAGTGTGGCCTGGGCAACATCTTGATATAGTGCACACGATCCTCCTCGGTATTCAATCGATTCTTGGCCCCTGGCCCTGCGAAGCGCCAATTCCTTTGTCTTAAAGGAGGTAAACTTGGCTAAAATGTCCCGAGGACAGGGCTGCTTCCCTTGCTGAGCCGGGCCCACTCTATGAACACGTTCCAACTGGATTGGTGGGCCATCGTCTCCTATGATGCTGGTGAAGAGACCCACGATGAACTGCTCCAAGTCAGCACCTTCTCGTCCTTCTTCCAGACCGCGTACTCTGATGTTTTCCCACCTAGAGCGGTTCTCCAGATCTTCGCACTTGAGCAACGTGGCGTTCAGTTGGGCTGTGAGGGCTGCAGTGTCTTCTTCAAGTGGCTGGAGTCGGTCCTCAAGGGTCTGACATTTCGCCTCCAAGTCAAGGGTGCGAGTCCCCACTGAGTCTACATCAGTGCGTAGTTCACAGATTCTGGAGGCCATGTCAGATTTAAAAGCATCAAGAGAGGCGTTGAGATCCGCTTTAATGTCATCACGCAGCTCTTGTTTGAAATCCCTGAGCATGGCAAGAAGATCATCGCGGGTCAGCGCCATAGTCCCCTCCGTCTGACTATGCTCAAGTTCTTGCCCGTTCCCCGTGCCAGAGGCTCCAAAGTAGCTTGAGACCTTATTGGGCTGTGATTTTTTAGGAGGCATGCGGGCAACTCTTGGGCCGAAGCCGCATGCTGGCACACCCGCGTGTCCCCTTTGCACCCGGTTGTGATATCTGAGCTTGCAGTTCTCGATCCGCGTTGCAGGTCAGGGTAACTTTCCAGCTGCAGAACGCGGTCCCCAGAGCCTCCTGACAATGTCCTACGAGTGGCTGTGACCTATTATGCAGTCCCAGGGTGCAGTGAGTGCTTAGGGTAGGATGGATCCGACCACCATCTTAAGGTCAGGCATCGAGGTCAGGTGAATCCTAGCCGTGGTTTCTCTTTCCTTTACAGTGCCCAGCTCACAGCCCTGATGTCGGTGGCCCTTCCCAGACAATCGCGCAACAAATCAGGCGGTGAGAATCACTGGCAGGCGAGGTGGGGGCCCACCAGCCCTTCAGGAGAGCAGCGCTTATGCTCACCTCTGATTGTAGCCGCCCTCAGGGACGCCACCGCAAAGCTCGGTGACAGGTGCGGGGGAAGCAGCCCCTGTCCCATGCAAAATCGCCTCGGCACAGCTCCTCCATCCGCACCAGCAGGCTCCGCCGCACGGGTCGTTAGTCGGGGGTCTTCACTCCGAGGCGGCCGCCATTTTGCGCTCGCCGCCACACTCCGGGCACCGCCAGCACCACCTCCACATCGTGCCCCCTAATCTAGCGTTCTCCACCAGCATCACTGGAGCGCTGGGGCAGAGGTCACTGCGCCACTACGGGCACCGGCACCACGGGTCGCCGCCCGGCGGCACCCCAGCAGTGGGGCCCGGCCACCATGCTGCGAGTGCGTCCGCACTCCGATCCAGGCACCGCCGTGGGCCCCGCGCACCTCCCGGTCACCGTGAAGTCGCCAAAAGGGTCGTCGCTGCTTCTACAGCCGATCGCACCACCGCTCCGTCATTCATGCAAGCCCGGAGATTCGATGGCAGCAGAAAATCGGACTCCAGTGCGGGAGCCTAGCAGAATCACGTCTGTGCGGCCATGATGGTTGGCCACGCCCCCCTAATTGACTTTTAAACAGCTTTCAATAGTGTACGTGGGAACTTGTTCCAGAGTGAAATAGAAGTGGACTAAATTAGAAGCAATAAAAATACCCATGACCTCTTAAGTTCTCTGCTACACAACCTGGTGTAAAATACGCATGTGGGGAGACAGAATTTTATCCCAGAAGATGAATACCCAAAAGAGCATAAAACATGGCTGATCATAAGCCATACTTATCATCTCTCGGTACTTGCATGATTTGCCCAATGCTGCAACTCTGATGTCTCAGCTGCCTGGGTGTCCCAGAACCACAGTTCTTTGACTGGCTCTGCCGTTCCCCGGTCTTAGGAAACACTGTATAGGGCTGCCTTCCCTCATGCTCCTGCGTTCCTCTCTGATTCTCCTTGCTCCTCCAACTCAAAAATGGCAATCAACTGCTTGAGAGTGTGCAAGTCCCTTTTAAAACTGCTTTACAGCTAGCTTGGTTCAGGTTTTCACTCCTATTTCTTTTTCTTTTCCATCATTGCTGTTTCATCCTTGAATCCATTCTGGTTCTCTCAAATCTTTGTGTTTTCTGTTCTGTGATGTTTGATGTCATTTCCTTTTCTTGTTTTTCTTCACTATATGAATGCTTCAGTCTGTTTGGTAGGTGTGTCGCAAAAAAGCTGTTTTCCTTCACCTGTTTCCTTCCTCCACCCACCTGCTGATCCTGACTCTTCTCGTGTGAAGAATTCCACTATCGTATTCCAGGTTCCTTGTGTTCTTCTTCAATTTTCTGAAGTCTTAGTCCAGCAATGAGTTTTTTTTACGCCTTTGGCTTTTTCCTCCTGAGTAGGTTGCAGCTTCTCGAGGGCACTTGCCTACTATATATTTTAATGTGTAGTGGCATTATTGCTTCTGGAAACCGTTGGCCTGTCATTGGACATCCGAAGTCTCAGACTGGATTACGAGTAAGAGGCCAGACCTGTACGCCCAAAACACTTGATGACTTATACTATCTATCTGCCAGCTAGATCCCTTTTATTAAGCAAATGTGTTGCCCACCTCCCTGAATCATCTGTCCCAAATCCACACTTCTGAGATAATGCAAAATGGAGAGGCAACAACAACAATAATAAAGTCTCATCAGTTGAAACCAAAGGAAGTCCAGGAATCTTTAAAATGTATTCTTTATTGTTCTTCTGATGAATGGTATATAACACAGCAAAGCAGTCATTGCGTTTAGCTCACAGATCAAAAGCTTCATCAGAGTTTGTGTATTAGAAATGGAATCTAAAAGAAGAGTATTCTCATTAGGTGGCCAATTAGTATGTCAATGTTGGCACATTAAGTTTTTTTTGGGAATATGCTATACATAATTTCATATTTAAGCTGTGTTGCTGTAAAGATACCAAAGACGGTTTTGACTGATAGAACATGGTCTTTGGGATCCTTCCTGTAGTGTCTTGTGAATTAGCAATGACGGAACCCTTTTCGCTTCTGATGGACTCCATAGAGTTGTGACATAAGAGTTAGAGTGGAATGAATGAAGGCTGATTTAGAAAGTTGAGTTCACAGTTACACGCAGACAAATACAAATATGAAATGCTAAGCTCTATGTGTGACGTAGTCATTGGCAGGTACCCAGGCTGAGGAAGAAGCTACAAATGGCGTTGAGATAGGGGCTACGTAACCCAGAGATCGACAGTGCTCTCCCAGAGAGTTTGCCATGGTCCAAGCAAACTGCTTGTCTGTGCCACGTCTGCGGTCTTCGAAGTTACGGAATTGATGCTTAATGCATGTGAAGTCAAAGCGCAGCTCCAGCTGCTGTCAACAGTTGAAAGCAACAAAAGCCTTGCAGAGAATTTACACATCATTGGAAGAGAACCTGCTGGTCCGGTCATATAGAAAGGTACAGCGCTGACACACAAGATAAAGTTATATGTTATACAGAGCGTTACTGTCAAAGGCAGATATACATAGATACAGGAAAGAAGTGCTAAAGACTGCAGCAGTCAAATGCGAATAAAATATATAAAGTGCGGAATAATAAAACAAGAACCAAGAAAGCCTAATGCCATTGCACTTACCAGAGGCTCGATAAGTGGAGCTCTACGACCTTAGCACCAGGTGAGGAGACACAAGAAGAAGCACGAGGGTTGTGATTATAGAGCTGTCCAATACCTGAAGTGGCACACCAGCAAAGCTGACAGGTGGTTGTTCAGAACAACTCCAGAGGTCTCCAGAAAGTGAAGGGCTTCGATGGAGACCAAGAAGGAGGCCACCGTACCACAGAGTGTTCAGGACAATCTGGAGGCATATACAATGCAGGGCCTCACCAATGATGCAGAGGTTGTAGGTCCTATTAGACAGCTGATGAGCTCTAAAAGAGCTCCATCCTCAATGTAAGCCACTCCCATAAATGGTTACAATTCTGCCATCTTCCTGAAACCACCACCACCGTTAGATACTGCCATAAAGCAAAATATTGTCGATAGATGGATTGTGTGGATAGAGACATTTGGTAACTTCATTGATGCACTTGAAGAGACTTGTAACAAAAAGATGATCAAATACCTCAAAAATCTTGCTGGTGATTGTGTAAAAGAAGTCATTAGGAAGATGCCGCGAACTGACAAGGACATCACATACTGGCCGATTAAAATTCTTTGAATCCTAAATTTAATGCCCAATGTGGATTATGAAAGATACCATTTCATGTCAAGAATGACAGAATGTTGGTGAAACCACTGATTAATTTGTGGAGAGACTCAACAGAGTCATCAAACACTGTAAATGCACTGAATTTAATGATGAAGAAGCTATAGTCTTAGAGTTATTGATGGATGCTTGTCAGACTCATTCAGATGACGAATGTTGAGAGAAACTCTCAGTCTGGACGGAGTGTTAATGGCTGCCAGAGCTGAAGAGCGTGCCGATAGACAAGCTGCTGACATAGAGGACAGAGGTGTCCAGGATAAATCAGTCAAGAGTGTGAAAAGTAAACGAAAGCAAAAGACTGAAGGACACAGAGTGATGTCTACACTTAAAAATATGTTGTGTTTTAGATGTGGATTTTTGTTTCCACATGATGGTAAATGTCCCGCCATTGGACAGATGAAATGGCCAACAGAACGTTCCAGAAGCATTGTTCGAAGCACTACCACAAGGCCAAGCGACATCAGTTTAGACAAATCTAAATCACTGTCAAACAGTTCTTCTATATCAGCATCAGGTGAGAGTGAAGAAGATGGCTGTGCCATGTCGATGTTTACCTCAGAAAAGCGTGCACGTGTTGGACTGTACGCATGATGCCAGTCAAAGAAAAGTCAACATGCCAAAGCACCAAAGTCATTCAATCATGGTCCGAAGATTACACTGAAAGTAAATGGTTGTTTGATACCTTTCATCATTGACAGTGGTGCTATGATAAACATTTTGCCTGAGCAGAAAAACAAGGAATTATCTCCATTAATGCAACTTATGCCATCGAAAACCAAAGTGTACACATGGGCTGCATCGATGCCCTTAAAAGTCATGCTTTGTTTGTAGTGATGATGAAACACAAGCTAATGCAGGTGCAAGCACCCGTCTATGTGCTTCAAGGTAAAGTGTCAAGTGCCTGTCTACTCCGTTTCAGCACAGCTGCTGATATGGACCATATACCGCCATACTCAGAATCTGCCCCTTTGTTTTGATGTGCCATCTGGTACAGAACTTTTTAAGTCATCATTCGACATATCATACAGCCTGTCATGAATGCATTAATTATAGCAATGACATGTTGGTTTTTGGAGCTACACAGAAAGAGCATGATAACACTGTCACACAGGAATGCTCTTTACTGGCTGATGCAGGTTTGACTTTGAATGCAGATAAGCGTGAGTTCCACAAGACCAAGCTAAAATTCTTTGGCCATATCTTTTCTGATGGGGGTATGACACCCGATCCTGCTAAAGTACAAGTGCTGTCAAATGTTGAACCCCTACCAATTTCTATGGTGTGTTCATTTCTTGGCATGGCCAACTACTGTTCCAGATATATCCAAGACTTTACCACTGTGCTGCTCCATTGAGAGAGTTGACAAAAAAGAATATTTCATTTCATTAGACACATGAATGTAAGAAGAATTTTTAAAAAATCAAACAAGCCATTGAGAATGCTACTGAAAAGGCTTATTTTAATCCGAAGCTTCATGCACAGGTTGTTGTCAATGCTAGCCCATTTCGGTTAGGCGCTGCCCTTGCCCAGCACATCAGACACCTGAATGCTCAAAGGCATATTGTGGCATATGCAAGTAGGAGTTTGTCCCAAATAAAACGTGCTTACTCACAACCTGAGAAAGAAAGTTTAGCCATGGTATGGGCTTGTGAACATTTCCATTTATTCCTGTATGGAAAGCCTTTTATGCTGATAACTGATTATCAAGCTTTACTAACTATATTTGGCAAAACAAAGGCCAAGATGCCTCCTTGCATTGAACAATGGGGACTATGATTACAAAAGTACGATTATAACATTGTGCATTATCCAGAGAAGGATTAGAACCCTGCTGACTACTTTTCCAGAATGCCTATCCAAGGTCGTGGTACCCCATCCAAGACGGCTGAAGCCTATATCAAATTCATTGTAAAATCAAATACACCAGCTGCCATTTCTTTAGCCAGATTATCACTGCCATGAGCCATTATAGTAAAAGACACACAATTGATGGACGGAATGCAGAACAAATCAAAACATTCACTCCAGTCAAGAGATCTGGGCTACATCCATCATTCTTTTGCTCACCATGCCACCCCGGCTTAGACCTGGCCATATGCAAATCAGTCTTGACCCTGTGCCTCATGAGAACAGTCCAGCCCGAACTGCCAAAACAGGTCCTCCCTGTACCGGAAACAAGCATCCTAGGACCGGTTTTGGGGTTTCACCCCTCATCAGCCAGGATAGCTTGAATCCAGTGGTACAGTGAGCCTGGGACCCACGTTTGGGCATACCCGGAGCACTTAGGGCAAGGAAGCAAAAGACACATAATTGATAGTGGCATGCTAAAGTTGAACGATACCCTTGACCACTCACCAGTGATGGTGAATATCAAAAATACAAAAATGTCAAAGATGAACTGTCCATAACTCTGGAAGGAGTTATACTGCGAAGGTCAAGAATTTTGATTATGGAGCAGCAGAAAATGCGGCAGAAAATTATTGAAGTGGCCCACGAAGGACATCGTGAAATCATTGCTTCTAAACAAGCTCTCCTAGACCGAGTCTGGTTTCCGTATCTTGATGAGTGGGTTGAAAAGGAGTTAAAGGCCTGTCATCTATGCAACTGCCTGTCTACAAAAGTTACTCAACACACCTTAAACATGTCAGAACTCCCGAAGCATACCTGGTAGAGAGTAGCAATTGACTCTTTTGGCCCACTTGATAATGGAGATCACATGATGGTGACTGGATGAATACTTACGATTTCCGTTAATTTAGGATCTCTCATCTACCACTCAAGACCAATCCATTCAGAGACTAGATTACATTTTTGCAATGTGATGTTGCAGTCATATCGAAATCTGACAATGGCCCACCTTTTAAAAGTTGAGAGTTAAGAGGTTTCTTAGAGCATCTGAATATAAAGCATCAGAAGAGCACACCTCTGTGGCCACAGGCCATCTGCCTCGTTGAGTGCTTTATGAGTACACTAAAGAAAGCAGAGCAGCATGCTACTCTTGAGAAGTTCGATCTAAATTCTACCATATAAGCTTATTGTTCGGGAAGTTTGAGAGGTAACTCCCATCCCTCCTTCACTAGACAAAAGCGAGCCCTAACTGGATGTCCAAACAGAAGTTCAAAAGGGCTGTAGCCAACCCCCTTCTGAGGAACCTCCCTGTAGGCAAAGAGAAGGCAGGGTAGTAGGACATCCCATTTTCACCTAAGCTTTTCTGGGAGACCTATGATAATACCCTTTAAGGTCTTGTTGAACCTTTCAACAAGCCCATTGCATTGAGGATGGTAGGGTGTGGTGAATTTATAATTCACTCCACACTCTTTCCACATTGCAGTTATGTAACTTGACATGAAGTTTGCACCTCTGTCAGTCAAGACCTCCTTACGAAAGCCCACTCTGGAAAAGATTCCCAGGAGGGCCTTGGCCACTACAGGAGCTGTAGTGGTTCTAAGCGGAATGGCCTCTGGGTACCTAGTGGCATGGTCCACCACAACTAGGATATAACTGTGCCCAGATGCAGTTGGAGGGTTCAAGGGGCCAACAATGTCAATCCCTACCCTCTCAAAGGGAACCCCAACTACTGGAAGTGGGATTAAGGGGGCCTTTGTGGTGCCACCTGACTTACCACTAGCTTGGCAAGTGGCACAGGAGCGATAAAACTCCTTAGTGTCTTCAGACATATGGGGCCAGTGAAAGTGAGGGACAAGCCTGTCCCAAGTCTTACTTTGCCCTAAGTGTCCAGCCAGAGGAATATCGTGTGCTAGGGTGAGTAGGAAACCTTTAAACTTCTGGGGTATTACCAACCTCCTGGTGGCACCAGGCTTGGGGTCACTACCCTCTGAGTACAGAAGTCCAGTAAATCCTATGGGACCCACTGATATTCCCTGTTGTCTCAGCAGCAGCTTGCTGTCTGAGGGATTCAAGAGAGGGGCAGGTCTGCTGCTCCAAACTCAAATCTGGCCTGGAAGGGCCCCCTACCCACAAGAACTCAGCCTGATCAGGCCCAAGTTCTTCTGAGGCAGTACCTACACAGGGACTAAGATCATCTTCCTCAGGAGACTGATCTTCACTCTGAGGCTGTGAGGAGGGCAAAGCCTTACCCTTCCTGCTCTTTCTCTTGGGAAACACCTGGTCCATTGTTCCAGGATCCATGGCCTGTCCAGTGGTAACCTGTTTGGCCTGAGGCCTAGAGACAGCATACACACTTGCAGAGATGCCCAACATTTCTGCATGAGTCCTGAACTCTACCTCAGCCCAGGTGAGGTTTCCAAATCATTGCCCAGCAAACAATCTACAAGAAGGTCTGAAGATACTACAACCTTCTTAGGTCCAGTTACCCCTCCCCAGCTGAGATTCACAACTGCCAAGGAATTGTCAGTCCTGACATTGCTGGCATTGGTCACTTGGTACACTTGTCCAAGTATGATCTGGTCAGGAGACACAAGTATCTCTGTCACCATAGTGACACTGGCCCCTGTGTCCCTGTAGGTCATTGCCTCTTTTCCATTAATTAAAGGCTGCTGCCTGTACTTGCCCAAGTTAGTGGGACTAAGTCAGAACCCAAGGCTAACCCCACTAATCCCTTGTTTCCTGTACTACCACTTGTACTTGTGCTAGGGGGAGCAGTTTCCTTAGGGGCAGTGGTAGTAGGAGTAGTTTCCTTGGCTTTTGGACAATCAGCATCCTTTGTCCAATGGGTTTTCACCTTACAAAAGTAACACCAAGGTTTCTTCTTGCCTTTCTTGGAATTTTGTGACTCCCCCCCAGATGCAGGTTTTTGCGGCCCTTGGGAAGACTCTTTCTTATCTTTGCCCTTGCCCCCGCCCTTATCCTAGAATTGAGAAGAATCTTGCTTCTTCTGGTCACCCCCATTGCCCTGGTGTTTCTGCTCCACCCTGGTGCGAACCCATGTGTCTGCCAATTCTTGGGGAGAGGTCAAATCAGGGTCCACCAGGTACTGGTGCAAAAAATGGTTCTGACAAATATTAAGGATCTGCTCCCCCATAATCATATTGTACAGTCCTTGGTAGAACCTGCACTTTGCTTTCATGTAGCCAGTCTTCCAGAGCCTTAATGGCACTATCCACAAAATCTACCCAGTCCTGGGTTTGTGCCTTCTGGGTGTCTCTGAACTTAATCCTATACTGTTCAGTGCTTACGCCAAGCCCATCTATGAGAGCACTCTTCAGTACTGAGTAATTATCAGCATCCTCTTCTCTAACAGTGAGGAGCTTACCTCTACCTTTGTCAGCAAAGGAGAGCCACAAGATAGTTGCCCACTGCTCCTGGCGGACCCTCTGAATGTTACAGGCCCTTTCCAAGGCAGTTATCCATTTGTGGATGTCATCCCCAACATGGTAGGGAGGGACTATCTTGTTCAAGTTCCTATGGTCAAAAGAAGTTTCTCTAACTCTAGGGACACTGATGCTGCCACCATGGGACTCTAGTCCCAGTTTCTTCCTAGCTTTCTGGACTTCTAGGGACTCTTTGTCAAGGGCCACATGCTCTTGCCTGAGCCTAAGCCTTTCTTTCTCAAGTTCAAGAAGTTGGTATTCCCTATCCAAATAGTTTTCCCTCTTACTAGATATGGAGTTCCCTATTGATTGTCCTGAAGCATTGGATTCTCTAGAAGAGGATCTAGACCTCCTTGATCCACTCTGAACCCTCCCAGGGGAACAAAGGGGGCACCCTCTGGGCCACCTGCAGTATTCTCTGGGAGATCTGAGTTTTCCAGGTGGGAGTCATTAGGCTCCTCCTTGTCAGGGTTAGATTCAAGGTCATAGAGGGGTTCCCCTCCTGTCCTATCTTCTGTCCCCTGCCCACCCACGCTTTCCTCTTCATCTGACTCACTAGCTTTTCATAGGCCGTCTAACAGTAACACCTCTAGGTGGTGTTGAGTATTAGGGTCTTTACCTGTCTTCAGCTTTCTAGAGGCACACAGTGCTTTCAGTTATTGGAATGAAAGCTCACTGTATCTAGAAGGCAGAGAGCCACTGGCATCTCCTTTAGTAGATGTACTAAATGTGGTGTGGTGTTGCACCTACCTAACCTAGTGAGAACTAAACTCTCTGAGGTTGGAGAAAGGGTGTGCTAGACCCTTGACTACCCAACCCTATTTACTATTCTAAGCTTCTATTATATGTGCCTAGTATTAGTGATGGTTTTTCCAATTAATCACACCAAGATTTATCTGGTAAAACAATGCAAGCTTGAATCCCAACCGCTGCACACCAATGTGAGAGGCTGGCCCGGTATATGATGTACGCTTATGCAGGTAGATACCCTGCACCAGTCCAGAAACCCTTATGGTGATTTAGGAGGACTTAGACAACCTTACAAGGAGCCTAACATGTAGACCGCAACAGTGAGAGTGCTGACTGCACGTTCTTGCACGGTGTGGCATGCACCATGTCGTGCATGCCACACTGTGTGGGAATGGGGGTACAATTCCAGGGGGGCAAAACATGTGCCCTCCTGCATGAACCCCCAGGCCCAGGAGTTACAGGAGGCCCTGTTAGGGCCCCCTTAGTTGCCTCTCCACCACCATTTTCATGGTGGGCTCACCTTGCAATGGCAGTGGACAGGCAAGTCAGAATATGCTTGGCGGTGTTCATCCTCATGACTGCCGCACCACCGCCACGGACCATGTCTTGAGTGAGGTAATATGTGAGGTCATAAGCAGTGCATTGCCGGGGCATGAGTTATAATTAGCTCAGCTAACTATAGAGTCCCTGTAACCTTTGGTTTTTTCAGTGAATGTATATATATATACTTCGAGATGGTCATCGTGTAATTACGCGATGCCCTTCTATATTGTATATGGCTGCCTCACTTATAACCCGGGAGAATGGACTCCATAGGCTGTAGGGGCGTCCTGCTCATGCAGTGGCACCCACACACTTAGAACCAGCCACCCTGCCCACTGGATTGTAACGGCTTGCTATAGGGATGACTTATAGGTTTTAAGTGCAGTGACCCTAGATATAGGAAACCTATATCTTTCGTAAGTGGTGCTGGCACCAGCTTACACAGGCTGCAATGGCAGGCCTGTAGTTACAGTTTGAATGGTCTCCCATGGGTAGCATAATACATGCTTCAGCCCATGGGGGACCTCTAGGGTACCTACGCCCTGGGTACCTTAGTACCATATACTAGAGACTGATAAGAGTACCTCAGTGTCCAATCTGGGATGTACCTAAGTACTGAACATAACAATTTAGGGGAGAAAACAGAGAGACTGGGATGCTGATTAGCAGGATCCCAGTCAGACTAGTCAATAACAGCTTAGCACCAGGCAAAAAGTGGGGGTAACCATAAAAGCAGATCCTACTTTCCGACAATATATATAATAAAACTTTTTATTTTTCATTTAACAAGGGAGGAGATGTAGATTCTTGTGAGTTAGCATTGATGAAACCCTTTTGGCATCTGATGGACTCTGTAGACTTATGACGTAAGTGTTAAAGTGGAATACAAAGAAGGCTGATGTAGACTGTTGAGTTCGCAGTTACACACAGACAAATAAAGATCTATAATACTAAGCTCAGTGTGTGACGTAGTCATTGGCAGGTACTCAGGCTGGGGAAGATGCTACACTTACAACACCAAACACGGTTTAAATATGGAAAGGGTCAGCAAACTGACTCTCAGAACCTGAAGGGGGTCTGTCCCCTATGGTGCTTAATGGGTTGGTGGATACCTACTAAATCAGGCAATTGTGACCGGATTGCAAAATTAAGATGGCAGCTCCCATTGCAGTCTATGCCTGAACCAACATAGTCCAGATCTGAGTCTGAAGCCACGGAAATTTGGAAGGACTGAGTGCGACACTGTGAAGTAGTGCTGCCTCCTCTGACCAAGAAGTTCCAAATATCCTACAGGGAGAAAAATAGACAGAACACACAACACAACACACAGCACCAGAGGTAACGAACACAGAGGGAGATACCTGGTGAGAAGAGCTTCACAAATGTGAATCCAGCCACTGTCCCTGAGAGCTGTTGATGATCTAGCATGAGGCGGGGACCCAGGTAGGATCACAAATGCTTATTCTCCAGCACCCAACATAAGGCTGAGGACTCTCGGGGGGGCTGCAGTGACACAACAAGAGAGCAGCTTCTGGCATGGGTCTCTGCTTGGGGCAGCTGGCTGGGGACTCCACTAGATCAACTGTGATGACCACCATGGCAGCACTATCAGATGGTAGGGCAATGACCACCCCGCTGCCTGGGGGCTGAATATGCACCCACAAAATAGACGCTGACCAAAAGTGAGGGGCTAGAGGAAAATGGGACAGACCCATCCAGTCACCCTAGGCATGGTAAGGAGAGAGTGTATAACAGCAAACTAACCACAGTAGACCTTCTGCAAATGAGCCACATAAAGAGAGCAAGGGTATGATCCTCCCTCACAACATGGCTAAAGGGAAAAAGAGAAGTTGATTAAAGAAATGCATGGGAAGACAGAAACAAGACTTTGGATGTAAGATTCAACACTCTGACTCCCTTGATGAAAGATCCCCTTCTCAAATCCCCGGGAACATGGAAGGGTCTGCAACAAAGCCGTTCATTGAAGAACTATTTAAAAGTCTCAGGGATGATTTGAAATGAGAGATGCAATATTTTAAAAGAAATGTTGGCTCCTTTGAGGAAGGAGTTTATGCCCTGGAGGAAGTAGAGATGACAGATTAGAGGAGCAGGCGTTTCTTAAAAAGGAGCTATTTATTGTCCTGGAACAGAATATTATCCTCCAGGCAAGCTTGATTATTTGGAGAACAGCTTGAAGGGACAAACATAATGATCTGCGGACTAACTACTACTCAACCAGTCTTAGTAAATTTTCTGAGACATCCATCCTAGAGAAACATCAGCACATATCATTGGAATGGGTGGTATGCCAACTAGCCAAATAAATGTTCTGAGAATTCAGCCCAGGAAAGGCAAGGTGCAATCCATAGGTATCAGTATTACACAGCCAGCTAAAGTATATGGCAACTTAAGGATTGAATAGATACCACAAATACGTGAATTTATGGATTCACCCTGGAGTGGCGATGGTGAGACCCAAGAAAAGCAGAAAAGCCCAAGTAAAACAACAGACACCCCATGTTGATTAGTTTGTAGGGCTGCATATAGGAACCGTGATTTTGTGACCTGTGAAACAATGACATGCCGTTTGTGCTGTTATGTTTCATCCCAAAGGAGAGCAGTAAGCCCACAGTTGATGGGCTAGATTTACAGCTGATAAGTCAGAAAGACTTACAAGGAGATATAGCCTTTTGGGTTGGGACAGGAGATCTGGCCAAAGTTCCTTAAAGGGCAGTGGGTTTTCAGGATGTACCCAGGAAAAGTGATGGCACTACCCAGCTAGTATTGGCCCTGAGTAAGTGGGTATTCATGAATAGTGCTGAGGGAGGATTTATGAAGATTAGAATGAGTGCAAGGTTAGTGGTTGGATGGAACCACATGAAACAGTGATTAGGAGAAGGGGCTAGGGTTATTGACACTTTCCAGACCCTAAAAGGCCCAAACAGGGAAGAATGCACAGGAAGGCACTGTTAACCTCTTTGGTGTTCCCTTGGATGCCTGTGATGTATGCCCTAAGCAGAACCGTTGAAAAAATGGTTTTCCCAATGAGGGGAAGAGACCATGATCAGGCTATTGGCCGGTTCACAGACGGAAGAGGACAGGTTGATACATTTGTTATTCAAGACCAATCCAGTGAAAGCAACACTGTCACCAATACACAGAGAACCTGCTGGGTCTGTAGGCTGATCACTTACTGGATGTTTAGTAGATGACTTCTACACCAATGTTCTGGAACCCCTGAGTGAGGTTTTGAGTAAGAAAGAGAGAGAACATTATTTTTCAAATTGATAAATAAAGAGGAAGATATTGTAAAAATATTCAAACCAAGTATTTGATTTACTGCTGGCAGGGACATAGCTAAGAGAAGCAATAGAGAGCAAGAGAAAACATTTTATTCTTGTTTTTCTGTTTATTGTATTAGATACTGTTATAGAAAATCACTATGTTTGAGGTCCAGTTTAAAGAAACAGGATTTTTTGTTGGGGAAGGGAGATAGATATTGTAACCGGGACAATACACTGTTATATGGTTACATTATTTTTACATAACCATAATATAGATATGTATAACTTAAGTCATGGGGAAAGGGTGACTCTTGCAGAATCACACAACGTCTTGGTCAACTGAGAATCCCCAAACTCTCCCACTCCATCCTTCTAAACATTTGGGCCTCATTCACCAGAGCGTCACTTTTTTTTAATTCTACAGTGGCACAAGCGTGTTGGCCCATACTTACGAGGCCACGCAAAGCCACTCTGCATGAATTTTCATGGCCTTGTAAATATGGTCCCCTTTCACACAGCACTCTGTGTGAAAAGAGCATTCCATGGGTGTTGCTGTGAGTGTTCCCATGCAACACGCATGGAATATGACGTATTCCCCGATTGACAAGGTTTTGTAAACCTGGGAATGCGTCAGATGAGGTGGGAGAAATACCTTTATTTCGCCTAGTTTTTCCGTTTTCTATGTGTTGCATTCTGCAACACAAATAGAAAGAGGAAAACACCTCTTGTTATTGTTTATGTGCAGGAAGGTCTCCCTTCCTGCACAAAAACAATCCTCCCTGCATTGCAGGCACCCTTGCACCATGGCGCAAGGGTGCCTGCATTGGTACATGGCAGCCATTGTGCACCAGCACAGGGCATAAGGACTGGAATTTGCTGTATCTCATAGACACAGCGCATTCCTGTCCTTTTCTTTTGACGCAGGGCAACACTGCCAGATTCCTTGCAGCGCTGCCCTGCATCAAAACCTAGTAAATTAGGCTCTTTGTTCATATTATTGTCATATTTGAACTGAGGGGCCTATTTACAAGCACTGTGGACAACTGGAACACCACTTTTTGTGATGTTCCGGTGGCGCTCAGGGCCCAGCCATACCTACAAGGCAACGTAAAGCCACCCTGCATGGCTTTTCATGGCCTTGTAGAAATGGAGTGAGGCAACGCAGCACACACTGCACACTGCATCAGGGAGGCATATCATGGGCATTGCAGTGAGTGTTCCCACGCAATTCCCATAGGTTTTGACACATTTCCAGATTTACAACATGGCGTAAACCTGGGAAAGCGTTAAAACTACCTCCCCACCCCACCCCCCAGGTGGCGAAACAAAGAGAAGTATTTATATGTCTTCTCGTTTTTTCCTCTTTCCATGTGTTCTGCATTCTGCAGCATACATAGGAAGAGGAAAATGCCTCCATTAATTGCTTTGTGCAGTAAGGTGTCCCTTCCTGCACAAAAACAATCATGCCAACGAAACAGACACTCTTGCACCATGGTGCAAGAGTGCCTGCATTGGCGCACAACTGCTAATTGTGCACCGGTGCTGGCTGAAAAGACAGGCATGCACTGTATCTTGAAAATACAGTGCATCCCTGCTTTTTCAAATTGTAGTAGGGCAGCACAGCAAATGACTTGTGCCGTTGCCCTATACCAATCCTTTCTAAATATGCCCCTGAGTGTTTTAAGTGACAACATTAATTACACACTTTTTCAATGGAGAATAATACTTAATCTATAATAATACTTAATCTATAATATTGCAGCAGAAAATGAACTATCAGGCACATGCATCAAGGTAGGATTTTGCGAATCCTTAATTGCGATTATTAAGGAATCGCAATTAAGGACTCGCAAAAGCCTATGCATGTAGGAATCGCTATAAAAATAGCGATTCCTACACATTCCTTATTTGCGACTCGCAAATTGTGAGTCGCAAATAAGGAATGGCTTCCCATTCATTCCTATGGGCCTACAGGCCCATAGGAATGAATGGGAAATTGCATGCGCAATTTGCGAGTACCAATTGGTACTCGCAAATTGCGCATGCATTTCAAGGTGCAAGGGTGTCAAAAGGACACCCTGTTGCACCCCTGAAATTGATCTGTGCACAAATAGTTGCGCACACACATGTCCCAAGGACATGTGTGTGTGTAGCTTATAACTTTGAAAAATGCACTTTAGTGCATTTTTCAAAGTTTTGCAAATTACCATCAAGTTCAACTTCATGGTAATTTGCGCCCCCTAGTAGCGAAATCGCTACTTCAAAGTGGTTCTTGCATTGCATTTAAGGATTCGCAAAATGCGATTCCTTAAATGCAATCGCAATTTGAGAACTCGCAATTAATTGCGAATTCTCAAATTGCGAGTGCCTTGAACTTTGATGCATCGCAAATGCCATTTTTGCGGGCGCAAACGGCCGATTTTTGCGAATCGCACTGTTTGCGCTCGCAAAAATGGTTGATGCATGTGCCTGTATGTCTATTAAAGTGTTACCAAATTTTGCAGGCTTTTCCCCGCTTGCATTAATGCACGTAGAAGAAATTTACCCAGTGGTCACAATGAACACTGCACCTTAACTCTTTTTTTCCATTATGTTTTTGTCCTACTGAAGGCCATGCCCTAGAAAACATATACTCATTGCTACTCCTTCCTCTCCATGTTTCCCTGGTTTTACTGTTCTAATACAGCTACCTTTACTGAAAAAGATGCAAAGCAAATGTAATATCTGCAATATCTTCAAAGCCCAGCAGATGTCAGCATACCCCCATGAAAGCAGTCTCGTTTTCGCGACATTAATACGCTTTAAGGAGAAATGCATCAAGGCTCCGAGTTTCAGAGATGCCGAAACGCAATAACCAAAGCAGAACGTATGTGTTCTAATGGAGAGTCCTGGGCCCCACACCCACTTTGGCATCGCTGAAGTGGAAATATGGCACAACTTGAAGTTTTCTTTTTTTTAAATGAACATAAATACAAACACTGACCTTTGTACATCGTTAGCTTTATATTGTTACAAACAATTTTGCGAACCAGAATTTGCAACCAAGGCAGCCTTGTGAATTGTGAATCAAAGAGCAAGAACTAAATCTACGTTTGGAAATAAAATGGTAATTTGGAAATAGTCACATGGCTACTTAAGGTATCACAGATTGTGTTTTGAATCAGTTCCCTATTGCAAAAGTCACATTGGAAATTGCTGACACCACTGTAGGGTGGCAGTCAGTCCCTAAGTGGCCTGTGGATGGGCTTGGGCAGACAGGTATAAATAAACGTGCTGGGGACCACTTGAAGTCACACCCAGTGAGTGTATGGAATGTGTCCTGTGTATGTCATTATATCGCGCAATCCCCATGCCACCTTGCCCTTGTTGCAATACCACAGATGGTGGTGAGGAGTGTCGTGATCCTGGCAATACCGACACCGCAGCAGTGTAAAGCCCACAACAGGTGGCCATCAATCAGTCCACCTGACTCAAAGCTGCGACCGCCGAGCTCCTGCTCGCCTCCTGAGTAGGGACCTGCAGCAGAGCACCCGGGTCCATGTTTACAATAAAATTGGCATCACTAGCAATTTTGCTGTGCCAAGCTGCATCATTTAAAAAATGCAGGGTTGCACCCCTGTGCTCTCCCCTGCGCCGGCGCTAAAACAGCAGCCGTGCACCAACGCAAGCACCTATGCACCATGGTGCAAGGGTGCCTGAATTGCAGGGATGATTGTGTGTTGTGCCGGAAGGTACACCTTCCTGCACAAAAACAATAATTAATGGCATCTTGCTCCTTCTATGTGTGCTGTAGAATGCAGCACACATAGAAAGAGCAAAGAACAAGGAGAAATAAAAGTATTTCCCCTCGATGCACCACTTTAACGCCTTCCCTTGAAAGGCATTAGTTTTTGTCGCTGCCTCAGATTTACCAATCCTTGTAAATCTGGGGCCGTGTCAAAAAGCCATGGATGTTGCGTGGGAACACCCATAGCAACATCCATGAAACGCCCCTTTAACGCAGAATACTGTGAGAAAAAGGGCCTTATTTACAAGGTCATGTAAAGCTACACAAAGTGGCTTTGATTGGCCTTGTATATATGAGCCAGCACACAGCGCTGCGGTGGCGCTAGGCGCTTGTAAATATGACCCCTGGTTGGTTAAGGGCCTGATCTGACAGAGGCACACTCTGGCAAGTGGTGCTTCCCTGCTGCCCCACAGAACACCTACCTGGAGAGGATCCCTGAACCTGTGGCCCGCCGGCTGCCGAGGGCAATATCCTTGTTCCCTGCTCTGACCCAAGTCAGAGACAAGGCTTATGTTATGAATAAAACACTTCTCACTCCAGGTAACAGGAAAAGTGTTCATTGTAGCTGAGGAGCAATGATGGACACTCCTCACTCTAAAGCATCCTTGTTCCAACTGTCCCACAACATAGTTTACAATCAAATAAATACATTCCAGCTCATACCTAACAGTCTATGTAACTAAGAAACACAACACATCCCCCCTCCACCCCAGCATATAACATACAAAATAAATGTGAATGATAAAATTAATAATTCTTTCCTAAGAACTAAACTATATATTTATTAAGGTACATAATGGAAATATTCACCACAAAGCATGCATATGCTGTCTGGAGTAATATCTGTGTTGGCTTGAATAAGTAAATTCACAAAACATATTTATTATGAACGATGTGGTCTTTTAACCAACTATGAGATCTTCGTTGGAAGTAGCAGCAGCAGCAGGCCCATCTAAAGTGATTGGCGTGCTCACCATATCACCTTGCACCACATATTCATCAACAATAGTCTCATCAACAAAAGCTCTGTGCATAGTACTCCCTTGCGCACCTTGCATACTTGCCCTTTGTACACTTCCACACAGAATTATTCACAGCAACTTCATCCTGAAGCCAGTCAAACTCATCTTCCGCCCCCTGCCATCCTCTTCCCTGAAACCAACCTTCCTCCCAAGAGCAATCCTGTTAATATTCCACACCTTTCTATTCCTCAATTTCCCTGCATTGTGTAACACCTCCACCACCTCCTCTGGGTCATGGAACTGACTCTCTCCCTTGGAAACCATCCCAGGTTTTTTACACGCATCCAGTCTCCCACTTCAATCTTTACAGGCCTCACACCATGTTTAGTATCACAGTAATCCTAACCCTTATCATGCATATGTACTTTCCTTTTGACTTCTGTAGTATTTCGAACTTCTTCCTTCGACTACAACTCTACTCCTGTGGAAAACAACCACCTCAGATTGCACTTTGATCTAGGTTTCCTCCCTTTCATGATCACAAATGGAGGTAAACTAGTCGCATTGTTACATGTCACTCTATACGCCCAAACAGTTTTCCCAATCTGGGTGATCCAATTCTCATTGTTCCTCATGGCTAAAGAAATGGTGCCTTTCAGTACACGGTTGAATCTCTCAACCATACCTTTACCACTAGGATTTTATAATGATGTGGCTCTATGCTTAATTCCAAGTTTTTCAAAGTACGTTTTGGCCTAATGAGACAGAGACTGAACACCATTTTCACTTGCAATTGATGCCAGAATACCCTCAAATGTGAATATGTTGTCCAAAAACTCTAAAACCGATTCTGTATCAGCTTTCTCAAGCACTTGAACAAATGGACATTTGGAAAACAAATATATCAAAACAATTAGATACCTTTGTGGAACACCCACTGGCCCCATGATGTCAATTGTGACTGCCTCCCACGAATTATTAGGAAAGAAACCTTCACTCATGGGAGGATGTAAAGTACGTAAAGATTTATCTGCAGTGGAGCAAGCGAAGCAATTTCTTACAATCCTTTCCGCAGCTAAGTCCACCCGAGGCCACCAAATTTTTTTTTTTAAAACAGACTTTGTTCTGACAATATGTGAATTCCCTTCACGGCATAACTCCACAATTATGTTGCATAACCCTTCTGGAAGAATAATCCTATCACCTCTAGATAGAGTTCCATCATCCACCATCAACTCTGACCTTACCTCTCAAAAGGTCTAAGAAGGGTATTTAAAGCTTCTTTCTTAGGCCAACCATTCGACATGTAAAACATCACCTCTTGCAATACCTTGTCATTTGTGTAGGCTGTCTTCCACTGATTCTCGTTCATTGTGGAAGAACCATTACTATGTATCAATGCCACTTGAAATCCATTCATGTTTCATCCTTACAACCCTTCTAACATAACAGGTATTCTTGAAAGAAAATCAACAACTACATTGTCTTTCCCAGGAGTGTAGAAAATTTCTTATACAAAATTTTGCATGTGCATTGAAATCCTGGCTACTCTTGACGATGCGTTGATGGAACCTTCTGTAGTTAAGATTTTGACCAAAGGCTTATGATCGCAACGAATTGTAAGACTTTCCTCATATAAAGGATATAAAGGATTTGACATGTTCTAAAGCCCATGTGCAAGATAACCCCTCCCTCTCATTAATTGGGTACTGATCCTCACTAGGAGACAGATATCTTGAAGTATACGCAATTACGTTCTCTCTCCCTTTATTGTCCCTCTGGTATAAGACTGCCCCCAGCCTTTTGTTACTCGCATCTATAATAATAATACTATCCGCAGAAGGGTCAAAACTCCTGGCCAGGGTAATTCCTCTCCCCTTGCGCAGCTCGGTCATTAAGGCACTGCCACTAGTGCCTTCTGGTCCCTGGTAGGTGTTTGAGGCCCTCCTCTACCCGCAGGCCCCTGCCTGTGCCTCATCCCTGGTGGTCCAGTGGAAGAGCCCGCAACAATGACAGCACCGAGACCGCTCTCATAGCAGCCACTGACGACATCCGCACCCTCCTCGTTCAAGGCCACACTGCAGCCCTCATACTACTAGACCTCTCAGCAACCTTCAACACCGTCTCCCACCACACACTAGTCGCAAGACTCCATGATGCCGGTATCCAGGGAACTGCCTTAGACTGGATTCGATCTTTTCTCTCAGGCAGAACACAAAGAATAAGACTCCCGCCCTTCCTCTCCGAACCCACAGAGATCAGATGCAGAGTACCCCAAGGATCCTCCCTCAGCCCCACGCTCTTCAACGTCTACATGGCCCCCTTGCAACCATCGTCAGAAAACACGGACTCAACATAGTAAGTATCTTACGCTGACGACACCCAGCAGCTGCCTGAAGCTCAACTCAGAGAAAAAGGAAGTCCTCATCCTCGGGTCCACCCCTCCGCTTGGGACAACACCTGGTGGCCCCCTGCCCTCAGAAACCCACCCACCTCTATGGACCACACCCGCAACCTTGGCATCATACTTGACTCCTCACTCACCATGAACCGCCGGATCAACGATGTGTCCTCCACTTGCTACAACACCCTCCGCATACTCTGCAAGACCTTTAAATGGATCCCCCGACTCCAGGAAGACCATCACCCATGCACTCATCACCAGCAGACTGGACTATGCAAACGCACTCTACGCCAGAATCAACAAAACACTCCTTCGCAAACTCCATAACATCCAGAACACCGCAGCCAGACTCGTCCTCAGCATCCCGCAACATGACCACATCACCCAGCATCTCCGCGACCTCCACTGGCTCCCCATCGAAAAAAGAATAACCTTCAAACTGCTCACACATGCTTACAAATCCCTCCATAACACCGTACCCCTATACCTCAACGAAAGAATCTCCTTCCACGTCCCCAAGAGAAACCTCTGCTCTGCCGACCTAGCCCTAGCCACTGTCCCCCACATCCTCAGGTCCAAAATGGGTGGCAGATCCTTCTCCTACATCATGGCCAAGACCTGGAACGAACTCCCCCTCAGCATCAGACGAAGCCCGACACTGCACCTAATCAGAAAGGACCTCAAGACCTGGCTCTTCGGATGACCACGGATCTGCCCCCACACCCCCCCAGCGCCTTGAGACCCTCACAGGTGAGTAGTGCACTCTATAAATCCCTGATTGACTGGCATTGGCAATCGCTGATTTAATAACCCTAAAATAATCGTCACAATCAGGGGACCAATGCAATGTATTATTTTTTTACAATATTTGGTGAATATTATAAGTTTTTTCTGCAAAGTTGGGATATACTTTGTGCTAAATGTAGCCATACCTAGAAATTACTGAACATCATCCTTAATAGTTGGTATGCTTGCATACTCAATGGCAGTCACTAAGGTTGGTTTTGGTTTAACACCGTGCTTATCAATGATGTGTCCTAAATAAGTGTCATAATTCTCTGCAAACTTACATTTGGAATGCTCTACTGTAAGCCCATTTTCCTCCAAAATTCTTAAAACTTTCAATAACCTGGACTTATATTTTTTTTACTTGTACCAAATACCAAAACGTTGTCTTGATAAAATGTAACTCCCAGTTCCTTGCTGAATAATTGGAACATAAGATCCTGAAAAACAGTAGCTGTCAATGTCAGGCAGAATGACATACACTTAAACTGGAAGCAGCCAAAGGGAGTGATGAATGATGTTAGTTTCATTGATTCAGGTTATTACAAAATCTGATGGTATACAAAGGAAAGATCTACTCTGGAAAACCATTTAGCATCTTTCAAACTAGTGACCATTTAATTTATTTTTAGCAAAGGAAATCTGTCTATAACAATATTGTTATTTAAATGGTGTAAATCCACACATAATCTTATTTTTCCATTGCTTTGTCTAGCCACCGCAAAGGGTGAAATCCGATCGAAAGGTTCAATTGGCTCAATGACCTGCGAAGCCACCAACTTGTCCAGCTCCTTTGACACCTCCTCTCTTACTAGCTTAGGTGTGTTGTAATCTTTGTCCACCTTGGGTACTGCATCCTCTGTAAGGATTATTCTTTTTTTTATTTTTTTTTATTTTTTTTATTTATTGGTTTTCACCCCATTTATAACCAAGGCACATACAATAATTAGGTTATGGTACCATCTGCACCAAACTACTTAACGACAGAGAAAAAAATAAATAAAAGAAGAGATAAACACATTATCCTTGTCTAACTCTCTAGATTCAGAGGAAAAAAAAAGGAAAAAGGAGGTTATACACAAAAGCGAACATCAGGTATTACTTACTACCTATAATTACACCATTTACACCATTTACACCAATTACATTTGTTGTATCCAATCAGTAACAGGAGCCCATATTTGATATCCAAAAGCCCTTTTTTTCCTGCCTTTGGTTTTATAAATTGACATTTCTAAACTATAAATAGCTAGCAATCTAGACCTCCAACTAATAAATGTAGGAGGGTCAGAACTGATCCATTCACTTGTTATACATAAACGGGTCAATGCCATAGCAATAAACAGAATTGCATTCATAAATTTCATCCTTGTAGTTCCTACCCTATCGACTCCTACACCCAAAATTACCATATCCGCAGTAATACTCATCGGCGTCCCTAAAATATTAATCAGAAAATTTTCAATCTCTTGTAGAAACATACCTAATCCCGGGCAAGAAAAGAACATATGAACTGCGTCTGCGGCTTGCAATCCACACCTATTACACGTATCCCCCCTCGTCACCCCCCATTTGGCAATTTTCCCCGGAGTATAATATAAATCAAAGATGGACATAAAATGCTGACTCCTAAGTCTACCAGTCATTAAAATCTGATTCGCCAAATCCAAAGAGTCCTCAATATTTACTCCGCTACTCCCCAGCTTATTCTCCCATTTTGAATTCCATATTCCAATATCATCTGGAAAAACTTCCAATAATACTTGATAGATCTCCCCGATGGAGGATTTTTTCCCTATTCTTTCAATCAGGGGAATTTTTTCCATTAATAACCCTGCACCTGTCCCGATCCTCCCCAAAAACTACGAACCTGTAGGTATTTAAAAAAATCTTGTTTTAATAAACCATATTTATCCTGCAAATTTGTAAAAGATAACAGTTGACCGCCTTCTAACAAATCACCCAAAAGAGAAGTCCCTTCGACCCCCATCTAAATGTGACCTGGTCCCGAAATATTGGTGGTAGAAGAGCCGGAGCAGAGAATGGGGTATAGAAATTCAACTTTGAAATATTCATCTTTCTCCTTATTTGTTTCCAGACTAGATATGCAGCTTTGAGCACCTTAAACTTTGTCTTTTTATAATAGCTGGGCTCTAAAAACCTTACCAAACAGCTATTAACATCCTCCCCCAGCCCAAATTCATAAATGGTTGGTCTCCTGGCTAACGGTATCTCAGCCTTAACCCCTACTATGAGGGGCCCCAACTGTTGCAGCATAGAGGCCCAATAATACAGCAAAAAGTATGGAATACCCCAACCACCCCGTTGTCTCGGAAGTATCATTCGTTTGAATGCTCTTCTCGGCCTCCGATAGCCCCAAAGAAATCTAGAACAGATCCGATCTATCTTTGTAAAGCAAGAGGCAGAGAACTCAAGGGGGATTGTTCTAAATAAATATAGAATTTTGGGCAGGACCAGCATTTTTAATACATTACAGCGCCCATGGAGAGAAAGATGCAAATGATCTAGCCTTTCCAGATTACTATTAACCTTATCCAACACCGGTTTAATATTCAAATCTGGAATTTGTTCAACCACCGAGGTAATTTTGATACCCAAATAGGTTACTTCAGTAACAATTGGCAGATCTACCGGAAGATTACTTTGAGAATGGAGCATCTGAGTCTTCTCTATATTTAATTTATAGCCAGAAAAGCTACCAAACGATTCTGCCAAATTCTTGATTGCTGGAAAAGCCAAAGCTACATCGCTAGTAAGTACCGCGATATCGTCGGCATAAGCCAATGTTTTATACTCCATATTATTAATTCTAATAGGTTTTATATTAGTGCTCGAGTTCAGTCTGCTAAGGAATACATCAATATATAATGCAAACAGCAAGGGGGAGCAGGGGCACCCCTGCCTTGTGCCTCTGCTAATACTAAATGCGCTAGACTCCAGTCCCGAAATACGTATAACCGCCTCTGGACATACATAAAGAGCCTTCACTGCTTGGATAAATTCCGAACAAAACCCCTTCCATTGCATAGTATGCCATAAAAATCGCCAGGAGACCCTGTCGAACGCCTTCTCGGCGTCCAACAGGATCACCCCTAACGATGATTCAGTTGCCTGCGCCCAATCAAGAAGAGCAATTACCCGTCTCACATGATCAGCTGTATCCCGACCTGGAATGAATCCATGTTGCTGAGCTGACACCAATGGAGTTATAACTTTACCCAGTCGGCAAGCCAAGATTTTTGAAAAAATCTTACTATCCGAATTGATAAGTGAAATAGGCCTGTACGAAGAGGGATACAGCTCAGGCTTATCTTTCTTCTTAAAGATAATTATAGTTGTTCTACGCCACGAATTCGGAATAGATCCCATTTGTGCAGATTGAAATAAAAGCATGAGATCTTGTTGGAGTACCTGCCGGAATGTCCTAAAAAATTCCAGAGGGATACCATCCGGGCCTACCGCTTTTCCCAAAGCCAATGACATTATCGCCCCCTCCACTTCTTCCCAAGTGATTGGTGCTGCTAGAATCTCATTCTGATCAGGAGTAACCCTGATTGTCTCTAATTCGGAGCAAAATTCCTGCATTTGAACGTTGCCACCTATGGACTCTCCCTCAGAATATAACTGATGATAATACCTATTAAACACTTTCAGAATTTCACCCGGAGAATCCTGTATTTGTTCAAGGTGATCCTTAATCCTATGAATCCGGTTAGCCATTTCCCTCTGATGTACTCGTTTGGCTAATACCCTACCAGTATTTTCTCCAATTTCATATGCTTCAGTCTTAAACTGGGCATATTTAGCAGCTATCTCCTCACAGAAATGCTGATGAATTTTCATTTTTAAAATAGCAATAGCCTTTAAAGACTCTTCAATACTAAGACTCCTTATTATATTCCTCATAAGTTCTATTTCTAATAATCTCAGCTGTTCAATCCATCTCTTAGTTTCCCGAGTTTTCTCCTCTGATTAGCTATAGAATAACTAAGAGTCTCCCCCGTACCCCAGCCTTAAAAGCGTCCCAGACCATTACATCTGCAGCTGTATTCCTATTTATCACAAAAACTCTTCAATCCAGCTGCTCATATAGGTACAATATGCTTGGTCCAGCAACAGCTTTCTCTCGAAGGTCCAGGTCTTATGATTGACCTTTATGCACATTGGTAGCTCTAATATTGCTGGGTTATGATCTGAGATAATCCTAGATGCAATCTCCATCTTAGCAGTCTCAACAATTTGTGTGGAAACAAAAAAATAGTCCAAACGTACTAATTTTTTATGAGGAGCGGAATAAAAAGTAGATCCTGGGTCGTCTCTTTTATGTCTATTCCACACATCCACCAACCCAAATTCCATAACTACCCCCCTAGAATGGCTTTAAAAACTTTAACTTTTTTCCCTCTATATAGGGTATTACTGGTTATATCTACATCACTATCTAAATGCAGATTGAAATCTCCACACAGAATTAAGGGATGTGGCCAAAGTGCTAATTCCACACTTAAATAATGCAGCACTTCCGGATCGTCCAAATTAGAGCCATAAATAGAACAGATTGACAAAGGAGAGTTATTAATCATAATTTCCACTATGGCCCAGCGCCCTAAAATATCCTCCTTGACCCGCTTACAAACCCCAAAGTTATGTTTTGCCAAAATGGCGACCCCTCTAGTCGTTGTGCTTTGCCTTGTACAAGCCAATACTTCTAAACCCAAATCCCACAGCCACCCACGATTGTTCCAAGATATATGGGTCTCCTGTAAACATAGCAAATCAACTTGCATGACCTGTAAGATTTTGGCTGTCACACCTCTCTTTCTCCTATCATTTAAGCCACATATGTTCCATGAACATATACGAATTCTACCAACTATTATCATAACAAAAAGATTCCAGCTCAAATCTGACCTGCCCGAACCCAAAGCTACAATTCATAACAACTAAGCAATTATTATTTTTCTCATAGAAACAAGTACCATAACCATAACTAATAACCAAAAACCAAACGAAACAACAGTGCCGCCCCCATCCCCCCCTACTCCCCTACCCCAAACCTCCCCTCCCACCCACTTCCACCCATCCCACCCTCCACCCATTTGAGACATAAGGACCAAGTCCTCTGTGATGGGAAGCAGATAATCGGTGCCACCGGAACCCCCCCCACACTAAAAAAAAGGAAAAGGAGTTGGGGTGCGAAAAGAAAGAGAAAGAAAGAATGTCAAGGGAACATAGCAGGAGCAACAAAGTTAACCCCTTACACTGATAACATTAAGTCAACTTAACTTTTCCCCCACACAAACATTGGTTCAATTTCATTTCATTCAATTTTGTCCCGATATCTACATCAGAATGAATTTAAGAACTCTTTCGCTAAGACCTCTGAGACAAAAAATTTTGTCTGACCCTTATATATAATTTTCAATTTTGCAGGATTTAATAAAAAGATCTGTGCCCCCTTCGCCTGAAATAAAGGAATCAATTGCCGTAGATGCCACCTTCTCTCAACTGTGGCCTGACAAAAATCAGGTCGAACAAAAAATTCGCACCCCTTTCCCTTTCTCTTCTTACCTGGTCTTGCCAAATCATAAATTGCTTCTCGTAATAAAAAATTATTGAGGCAGATCAGAATTGCTCTTGGTCTTTCAATAGATCCCGCAGCCTTTTTCCGTTGATTGAATGGGAATCTGTGGGCTCTTAACACTTCAATTTTCCAATCCCAGTGCTGCAACTAGAGGAAGGTTTCCGAAAAGAGTTCTACAACAAATTGTCGAACGTCACTGCCCTCCAGCCCTTCAGGTACTCCCAAAATCCGCAAATTATTTCTTCTGGAGCGATTTTCCAACTCAGCCAGCTTCCATGCTGTGTCATCCTTCTGAGCTTTCAAAGACTCTGTCATAACCTTCTGCTGGGCTAAATCATCTTCCAAAACTGATATTCGAGCTTCAGCTTCCCCAAATCTCGTTACAAACTCAGAGCAGGTCTTGGCAACTCTACGTACTTTATTCTGCAGTTTTCGCACGGCCCCCTGAGTCCATAGCCCTTCAGCCCTGGTCTCCTCTCGATGCTCCGTTATATTTTGGTAAATAGTAGAGAGAGTAATTTCGCCTTGCGGTGCTGTACTTAACCCAGTTGCCCCTTTAAGTATCTCGCCATGTCTTCCTTCATCACCCAAATTTGGAGAGAACGAATAGTCCCAGACCAGTGAGCCAACTGGACCCAAAGCTGACTTTGCCAAAGATACAGGCTGTTCCCTTTGTTTCCGAACGGTCCCATTATTCAATGAGATCTCATCACCTGTCTCCTCTTCATCCAGGTGGAGACTGCTGGTGTCACTCCTATCCTCTGCCCATTCTCTCCCAGGACTCTCATCCCCAGAAGAGTTGGAAGGGTCAGACATGGAATAGAACTTGTCCCCAGAATCACCCTCCTTGACTTGTCCTGAGACCGGCTTATCCACATTTTGCATCCCCGAGATCCTTCTGCCCATCTCTCCAGGGAATCACTGCTAATTTCTTGTGATTGGTCAGTCCTTAAAGGATTACTAGTTAGGACATCCTCCAATGTAAGTTTCTTAATCCCCTCCTCGGATGTTTTAACACCTGGGGGATCAAGGCCATCCATAACCAACTCATCCACCATTTCAGTAAGGAGAGTTGCACTGATGTCAGCTGCAATACCAAGCACCTCTGCCCTCAAACCCTGGGCCCGCCTACTCCCCCCGCTCTCCTCGATGGGAGCCGCCACAGAAACACAAACAGAATCGCTGACAGCACCTTGTCTCCCAGACAGCGAGCCTTCTACTGCAACATTGTTGCCAGTTTCACCCGCAACACTGTTACTGCTCACCGCCGATGCTCCGCGAGGCTCTGTGAGCGTTATTGCACTTTTCCCTTTGCCGGGGTGAGCTTTAAATAATGCTGGAACTGTGAGCCGGCCACGAGTAGTGGTGCCGTTTTTCCGTATTCCCGACGGAGAGGAATTCTCCGTTTGCCGGCATCCAGCTTCGCCTCCTCTACCGCTGCTGCTTTTTGCCGGGTTCGCATCACACCCAGCATCAGAATCTGCGCCCGCGGGAGGCCCTCGGGCCTTTGCGCCCCTGGTTGCATTCCTCGGAGGCATTGGATCAACCCGCCAAGCTGTTTGCCGCCAACACAGTAAGCCGGTTTACTGTAGTTTTGCAGGCTGTGGGAAATTTATTCTCCAGGACCTGCACAGCCAGAGCATAGCGCAATTCTTCCTTACATCCCGAGCCGTCTACGACGCCCAAGACCACACCATAGAACCAAAGGGGGGGAGTTGATCCGGGAGAGCACCGATAACCAGCTTACTCGGCCGAGCAAACGGCCGCCATCTTGTCTCCGTCTCAAAAAAAAAAAAAAAAAAAGGATTATTCTTTGTTCGAATCCCTTAAGGTTACCAACATTCTTACCAAACACAGTGGGGAATTGTTTCAGCATCCTGTTACCTACTGTAGTGCCTTCGTCCACCACTAAAGCCTGCTCCTTCCTTTTGAGATCTAAGATAATAAGTAACATTTTATGGCTGAACCATCTCAATACTGGTTGACCTGTCTTGGCTATATGTAACTTTCCTCTAGTCTCCCTATTTTTAAATGTGAAGGCAAACCACTTGTAACCCAACATTTCAATTTTCGCCACACTGTACCCTTCCGGATGAATGTCAGGTTTTAACAATTATTCACCCACTTTCGGTACAAACAATGGTTTCTGCAATTCTTCATTAATGATGTGTATGGTGATCCAGAGTCTAAACAAATGTTCACATCAACCTCACCAATATTCATCCAGCATTAATGTTTGTTCCCACACATGGTATCATTAATGTTTATTCCCACACATGGGATCATTAATGTTTAATATGACGGTATTCTGAACATTCATTACAAGATTGTATTCTGGAGTACTACCATCCTCTTCATGATGAGTCTCAAAACCTCCACCATCCACACCACCTTCACTTACACATTTCACTTGTGTATTTTTTTTTCCGTACATACTTTTTCATAGTGCCCTAAGATCCCATAGTTGCTGCATTTTTGCTCGGCCGCAGGGCAATTTTTGCTATAAGCAAAGTGATCCTTGCTGTCCGGCCTGTAACCTCTAGCTTGCGCCTTCCCTTTTGTTTTATCTTTGCCAATTTTAGAAGATCCTCTCCTATCCATGCCGATATTTACCTTCCCCACAACCTCAGGTTCTTTTGTGTCCTGTTTAAGATCTACTGATCATCAACTCGAAATCTCTGCTTTGTGTGCAATGGTGAGAACCTCTTCCAAAGCAGCTTCACCATGACCAAAAGCCTCTCCTGAATTGCAGGATTACAAGCATGCATGACCACTTGATCCCTGATCAAATCATCATGCAAATTTCCTAACTTGTAATACAATGGCAATGTTTTTAACTTGGAGACATATTTATCTACTGATTCATATTTACCTTGTTTCCATTGAAAAAAATGTGAATCTTGTCATTCCAATGCAAACCTTGAGTGCAAAGTAATTACCTAGATCAAATAATGCTAAATCAAAAACATTAAAGTCACCAGAAATGTGCTTTAGTCATTTTATTGTACACTTTAACCCTAGTTGCCTCAGAGAGTGTCCCAAAATCTTCTTCATCCACTGCAGGAATGTAATTAAAATAAGCTTTCCATTCAGGCTACTTTAAGTAGTCTCCGAAACAGATGGCCAAAATGCCTGAGGGGGACCGATGTTAAAACTTTGTGTGCTCATTATGCAAATAAATGGATTTGTCCAGTGTCCACATTTCACAGATTGACTAGTTTACTGTCCTTTCCTCATCATTAATAAAAGAGCCCAACTGCCATAAGTGGTGGTAATAAACATAGTTATAACCTTATCCAAAGTAACCAGAATCTCCTGAGTATGTGCAACTATTTAAGTAAAATACACTAGAAGACTCGCACTTGTAAAGATCCTCTAAACATTTTAAAAATACCATAAATAGCAGTTCCTCGTAGTTTCCTCCCAATCCAATATGGCCAACACACGAGGTCACGCAGTATGACCCCACGTAATGAGGTCACTTCCGCACAGACACGGCAGTATCCGCGATGCAGAGGATAGGGGCACACTACCAGGCAGCAGTGCATGAAGCAGCCAGTTCCTGCCGTGAAGAGAAACAGCCAAATGTGGAGCGACACAGGCACCCTCGCGCTGAGAGCGGCAGTTCCCACTGCGAGGCGGTACACAACAGCCCAGCACATGCCAGGGTAAGCTCAAGCCCCAGTTAAGGTTTCGGGAGTCTGACCTTCAGATATAGCTCCAAGTCGTTCCACGTCATAAGTAGCAGCACCGTAAAATGTCCTGCTGTACCATGTGAAGCCCTCACATGTGTCTGAAATGACTCCAAAATTGCGTAGGTACTTGTTCCTCAGCCCTCGTCGTCACTGTTATGAAGTAAACACTCTTCACTCCAGGTAATAGGAAAAGTGTTTATTGTAGCTGAGGAGCACTGGTGGACAACATACCTTATAATCAAAGGAATACATTCCAGCTTATACCTAACATTCAATGGATCTAAGCAACACAATAGTTTAGCAGCCAGCACCACCTGGTGGCCACAACTGGTACTGCACCCCAACCATCCTCAAGGTTGATTTGGACTAGCTGGAGCAGTGGTCTTGAGGGAAAAATCATCCAATGCCATCCTTGGTATTCAGAAGCAGAATGGCAGGGCCATCATCGCCCCCTGCAGGGTGAGGACTGGAGCAGGGCACAGTCACCCCAGGTGCATCCATGTGACACCCGAGACAGTGAGTACTCTGCTGCATCATCAACTGCTCCATCGAGTCCGCCACCTTCCCCGAAGACTGGAAACACTCAGAGATCCATCCAGTGCTGAAGAAATCCTCTGCCGACCCGACGTGCCTCAAGGACTACAAACCCATCTCTCTGCTTCCCTACCCAGCCAAAGTCATAGAGAAAGCCATCAACACCCAACTCTCTGAGTTCATCAAAATGAACCACATCCTGTACCTCTGCCAATCGGGCTTCAGAAGCAACCACAGAACTGATACCGCTCTCCTCACTGCTACAGACGACATCCGCACCGTCCTTGACCGAGGCAAGACTGGTGCCCTCATCCTCATGGACCTCTCAGCCGCCTTCACCACCATCTCCCACCACACCCTCTGCGCAAGACTCCATGACACAGGCATCCACAACAAAGCCCAAAAATGGACCCACTCCTTCCTCACCGGCTGAACACAGAGAGTCAAACTCCCACCGTTCAACTCTGAACCCATAGAGATCAGTTGTGGAGTGCCTGAGGGAGCCATCCCTGAACCCCACCCTCTTCAACATCTACATGGCCCTGCTTGCAGCCATTGTCAAAAGCCACAGACTCAACATTGTCTCCTACGCCAATGACACCCAGCTGATTCTCTCCCTCACAGACGAATCAACAGCCACCAAGGGCAACTTCCAAAACTGGATGAAGGCCGTTGCCACCTGGATGAAGGACAGCTGCCGCAAGCTCAACTCAGACAAGACCAAAGTCCTCATCTTAGGATCTAGGCCCTCTGCCTGGGACAAGTCCTGGTGGCCCGCAGTGCTCTGAACCCTCCCACACCTACAGACCACGCATGAAACCTCAGCATCATCCTGGACTCCTCACTCTTAATGAACCACCAAATCAATGCCGTCTCGTACTCCTGCTTTTACACGCGCCGCCTGCTTTGTAGGATCTTCAAGGGGATCCCCACCGAGTTCAGGAAAATGGTCACCCATGCCCTTGTCAGCAGCAGACTCAATTACAGTAACACACTCTACACCAGCACCACCCAGAAACTCCTAGAGAAATTGCAGAACATCAGAACGCCCCCACCAGACTCATCCTGAACACACCATGCCGCAGCCACATCACCGGCCACCTGAGAGACCTTCACTGGCTTCCTTTCAACAAAAGAATTACCTACAAGCTCCTCACACGCCCCTATAAAGCCATCCACAATACCGGTCCTGCATACCTTAACCACCGCCTCTCCTTCTACACTCCAACCAGACATCTCCGCTACGCCCAAATGGCCGTGGCCATCAGCCCACGGATCCGCAAGACCACGGCTGGGAGAGCTTTCTCCTACCTCACTGCAAAGACCTGGAACTCCTTGCATCCGCACCTCAGGCAATCACAATTGCAGCCGCAATTCAGGAATGACCTCAAGAACTGTCTCTTCGACTGAACCGCAGACCCACCCCCCCACTCAGCACCTTCAGACCCTAACGGTTGAGTAGTCGCGCTTTATAGGAAACTTGATTGATTAATTAAGTACTTAATGCACTGAGCGTGGCTGACAACCAGAAACTGCAAGATATAGCTGCAGCTGCCCCACCACATGGGTGCAGCTCCCACACCTCCCTCACTGCACTCACCCCTTTCAGTGCCATTGCTGACCCGGTGCCAATGGCCCCACAGAGGCATACGTCAGTGGGCCAACTAAACAAGTATCACTATGTGATGCAAGACAAAGATGGCACAGTCAAGAAGTCTCTCCTTCTACACTTCGAAGGTGAAGAGATTTACATGTGCTTCAAAACCCTGCCTGGGAAGGGGATTGTAAAGGCCCTAGACGCATACTTCAAACCAAAGCATAACCCCAAATTTGAAAGGTTGAAGCTGCACCAGACCTGCCAGACAGAAGATGAAATTGTTGCAGCTTTTCAAGCCCAATTGTGACATCTCACCAGCCCGTGTGTGGATGACGATCAGCATAAGGAACAACGCAGCCGTTCTTCCACCATGAGGTGCCTCATCCTACGACAGCCCGGCATGACTCTCGATGCTATCCTTGTGCTGGCTCGCTCCAACGAACTTTCAAATAGCAGGGTGAAAGAGATGGGGCTAGCCCTCAACAGAACTCCGAAGGGGCTGGGGAGCGGGGAGATGTATTAGATTAACTTCGCCATGAGACATAGCACTATGAGGGTGTAGATATGTGATGGAGAGCGGGTTGGAGGTAACAATGTTACGGGAGGTACATTGAGCCCACTAAGCTACTCCTCCTTACAGGTATAACTAAGAGAGTGCAGGCAATCTCCCTGTCAACCTTTTTCTCTTTCTCCCCTCTACTTTTTCAACGTTTGCCCTCCCCTCAACAGAGCAAAGAAAGACTATTGAGTGCATGCACAAAGACCTTGTGATTGCTCACTACAGAGAGCTTTGTTTTTTGATTTTGTGACACCCACAGACACACACAACCAACTGCTCACACAGTATTGTACACCATCCTCAGATTTTCTTTTTCCTTCTGCAGGAGTTTCATATTAATAACTTTATATCTATGCGGTAAAGGGTGTATTGGTAAAGGGATAAAATGATATCAGACAACGATGCAATATATAATAAAAAGAATCGCGCAGAACAACAGATGTCCACCAGATGTCAGTATATCCTCAGAAAAGGAGCAAAATACTAGCGGCATGAGAACAAATTTAACTGCATTGTCATGGAGCAGCAAAATCACTAAACAAATAGCAATGGCCAATACTGAGCTCATGAAGACGTCTGTACTGGTTAAGATCCATGGGGTAAAACCAGTTCCCGGGTCAGTAGCATAGACAAGAAAAGGCTTCGCCTGCAGGTCAATTTGGCTCCCTTGATTGTCTATGCTGACATAAGTGGGAGGCACAGGTCAGCATGAAGAACAGCAGTGGCATGCCCAGTGTGTCATATGCCCTACTACAAGGAAGGGAAATGCCCTTGGCAGCTGTTTGAATTGCAAAATACATTAATAATTAGAGTTCAGTGGACCCGACAGACCGCAGAGCCCAGGCGCCCCTGCAGCTGTTGATTGAACCAATCGTAGCTAAGCACCTGAAGAGCAATTCGTCCGCCTTCCCCTCATCCCAGGTTGGTGGCTCACTTAGTCACGTCTGTGCATCAAAACTCTCCTCCTAAAACATGGGAAACCAAGAGAAACAAAACAAAAAAAGCAGGTACACAAAATCACAGGGGCTTATTTACAAGCGCCTTGCGCCACCCGTACGTCACTTTACCCATGTTAGAAATGACACATAAGTGGCGCAAGGTGCTTGTAAATAAGCCCCACAGAATATACCATAGACCGACACTGATAATTGTGTAGTGTCCTGCTGGACACGTTCTAGTGTTTCAGCAGGCATTGGTATTTAAAGCCACTCCCTCGAGGGTTGGACACACATGCACCCCACACCCATCCATCACAGGTGTCACGAGTGACCTGACCCTGCCAATAAAAGGGCCCAGGTGCACGTGCTCGTCGCCAGTTACAGTACCCTACCACATGGTGTCTGTGTCCATTATTGTTAGCATGTGGGCCTAGGGCCCACGACACAACATTGGCGATGAGGGGGTCGATCCCCGTGTGAGCTGTCGCCCATTTCGTGGTTCATTGTGGGGGAGGAGTAGCCCAAGTCTAGGGCATGTCCTGCCTCTGCTGCCAACTGAAAAGAGCTGAGAAAGAAGAGGGAGCGTCACAGCCAGCACCACGCCCGAGGCGTCTCAGCGCTGCTGACCCCCACCGCCTGCGACATCCAAGCCCAGCGGTCAGTGACACGACAGAGGAGTACCCCTGCGACCTAGCCAGACAGTCGTTGTACAAGTGCGGCGCCTCCCTGGGTTGCTGTGAACCACCGTGCGGAGATCTGGTATGGTGAGACACTCCATTAGCAATTGGACAGAGCGCATACCAGCTCTGAATGTCCCAAGCGCATTGTAAGTGCCACACACATGCCGCCGTGGTGCACAAATGCCCCCAAACTTCCGCGTTTGAAGACACCAGACATCGGCAAGGCCCACCTGGAATGGGCAGGAGCCAGCGGAACTGCCCCACTGCCGACTACTAGACAAGCACCCAGTGTACTGTGCACTCTGCAGCCCACACCTGCCGTGAGCCAGCACGCCGAACGGCTGATAGAGAGGGAACCCAGCTGCCTATGGAGGCTCAGCCCGCTAGGGAGACAACCGAGGCTCAGTTCGTGGCTGCTTCCAGGGTGAGTGCCAAACCTGCACAATCAACAAAAAAAACCAGACCATGCGGGCGGAAAAAAAAACCTCTTAGGCAATACTTAGCCTGTGTGCACACTGATCAGCAGCGCTAGGAACGCGAATGGTGCTTTGTAGTCCCAATCTGCTCAGTGCACCAAGTATATGCCTGCATGAGAGCGTCCCGCAAGTTCAAGGAGATCGCCGTGGCTGCCCGCAGTCAGAGGAAAGACTGCCGATGCCCACGATCAGAAATGTCTGAGGCGCCACCTAGCTGCAGCCCAGTATACCCCACCCTGCGAGTGACTGACTATAATGAAGCAGCCCGACGGGGCTCACAATTTTGTGAAGGCACAAGCTGTCTGAGTCTACAGTAGCGGTTGTAATAAGAAAATAAACAACAGGAGCCGTCTTACCGCACCGGCGCAGTGTCCCACCGTCTGCATCCTCAGCCCCAGCACCTTCCAGCACCGTGCCTGCCTGAGCTCCTGGGGCACCAGCAAAGTCATTGCAGCTGCAGCGCCACCTAGCTGCTGGGTCGGGGCACCGTGCCAAAGCAGCACACAGCCCGGCACCTGCATCTCCTGTATCAGCAGAGGCCCGCAGTTCCAGGAAAGACTGCCGGGGCCTGTAAACTGAAACGCTGCACTGCCACCTAGTGGCCATCAGTGGTACTGCGCCCGAACAAAGGCAGCACATAAAGGGCCCGTGCCTGTATGTTTAAAACACAAACGCCCATGTGTGGAAGCCACGTTCCCCACCACTGACTGAGCAGCCCCCCCTGCCTCAACTCTGCTTCTACATCAGCGCGAAGACCAAGAGAGCGAGATAGAGCCAGAGGGGCGCAAGACACACTGCACCTGTATCTCCAACACCGCTGCATCAGTGGAGCTGTTTTCGGCCTGCGAGGTGCAACAGCTGCAGCTATACCTGCTGACTGGTACTCTGCACCAGCGTCAAAGTACTCTCACGCACGGCCCTACAGCGCCACTGTAAATGCCTCTCTGCCCCAACACTTAGCACCTGGTGAAAGAGAGAAGAGTGAGGCAGCAGAGAGAGAGAGAGTTCAGCACCAATAAAAAGGACGGCCCCAGAACGGGGAGTGCCAAGAAGCCCAAAGCCGCCCCAGCCCAGAGAAGCGTCAAGCAACCAAGAGCGTGCAAACCCCAGTGGCTATCGGACGCCACCGCAATGCACCCCGAGACACCAGACAGCCACCAAGGCGGACCGACGTCCTTGGAGACAGCCCCATGGCTGTCCAAACGTAAGCCGCAGCAAGCGCGAACCGCGTCTCTCCCCAATGCTTCCCAGTGCGACCGTCCATCCCTGAGCGTCGGCAGTCTAAGTCAGACGGCATCCCTGCTCCTGACCCCAGATGCCATGGGTGAAGAAACAGTCTCAGCAAGACAGAGACATGTAGCTACGATGTCCCTCCAGAGATCCCCTCTCCTAGAAGATCCTCACCACCTGTCGTCCAGGTCCCATGGCAACCACATCGTCATTGCCATGTGCATGACACTGCACCCAGCAGGAAACATGGAAGTGTGACCAGAGGGTCTACACTAAGAATCTGACGACCGACCAAACTCAGGAAGGGAAGTCGTGAGTGGCCGAGCCGGACGTTGAAGAGAACTCGAGCTGCTAAAGGAGCACATCCCGGCACACCAACAGCAAGTGAAGTGGGTGACAACCAGAGTATGACCTGCCGACCGCCCAGCGGGAGACCGAGAGTAAGCCGCAAGCATGCGCGAACAGAGTCTCATGCCTCATGTTTCTCAGCGTGTCCATCACGCCACTGTCACCGACGTCTTAGTAGCCCAAGAATTCCAAGTGCAAGGATGCAGATGCCTCCCCAAAGGAAATGGAATCGCCTGGCCACCCCCACTCTCGGTGATCGACACAAGAACGAAGGCCTGCGACCATCATGGCAAGTGGTCACCAACTGTTGTTCAGATTCACCACACGGCTGGCAATTGCCATCACGCCAGTCCTCATCAAATGCGTCAAACACTACCATCTCCAGAGTACCGATGGACTGGAGTCCTACACCGTTGCCACACCAGCCGACAAGAAGAACCAGAGGCTACCTGCTAACCTGGCTTACACCTGAACTGCGGCAGCGGGAGCATGTCTTGACCAAGACTCATCCACCCTTGAGGTTTGTGCGAGCGACTAGGTACTGTCTCCTCGGTGGTCTTGTAGCTGCTCCACGTTGGCACACACGCAGCCCCAGCGCAGCCCACAAGCAGTCCCATGGCAACCCCGAAAAAAGGGCCTCTCCAGGCAGGAGAGTTGGACTTGATATTGCCCCACCGATGGGTTACAGGATACAGCAAAGTAGTCTAACAGAGACTTCAGTCGATCAAGCAACACCTTCGTGAACCTTCACCCTGGACTCCAACCATGCTCTTGACGCACCCTGTTTTATGAACTGTTAAAACCCACCACAGACCATCCTCAACGTCAGCGAAGTGGAGCAACTTCAGACCAAAGGACATGTTTCCACTGGTATGTTACGAGAGTGCAGATGACGTCTCCAAGCCAGCATTCATGTCCTGAACCACGCAGGTTAAATTATGAGTGCCAGCGAAGATTGTCCTGCTGCAGTCAGTTACCAGCCCCATGTCTGCTGTCTTCCTGCTTCCCGACTCGTGAGGCTGATGGACCCTGTGGTGTTTAGTTGATTGTTGTTTACCCCCACAGTTTGGACTAGTGTTTGTTTTGTCCTTCAATAAAGTTTGGGAGGAATGTAGTGTCCTGCTGGACACGTTCTAGTGTTTCAGCAGGCACTGGTATTTCCAGCCACTCCCTATAGGGCTGGACACACATGCACCTCACACCCATCCAACACAGGCATCACGAGTGACGTGACCCTGCCAATAAAAGGGCCTGGATGCACGTGCTCGTGGCCAGTTACAGTACCCTACCACACGGTGTCTGTGTCCATTATTGTTAGCATGTGGGCCTAGGGCCCACGACACAATAAATTGGACAAAGTTGTATATCTCTGCGACAGGTTGCATCTGGTGTTTGATCCTCGAGTCTCAGTCGGTCCTGAGTTCATTGAAGGCAACACATCATCAGTGTGTGTTGCGGCTGGACAGCCCATGGCAAGCGCGCTTACGGAGGCAGGTGTGCTCGCTTGTGCACTTTCGGGGTTTCAAGAGTCCAAAGTCTTTCCCCATCTGCAGTGGCATTGATGCTACCTTCTGAAGGGCAGTCATCAGGTGTTGCCGATCGCTGGATTAGCCTTAGGGAAAGGACACATTGAGGGTGATGGTTTCAGTCCCTTTCCTAGATGTTACCTAAATTACTTTTATCGTGGTCACCAGGGGCGTAACAAAGCCCCCCGCAACCCATGCGGTGCGGCGGGGGGATCAGGCTTACCCATACTGGAGGCCCCCCCAGCCCCTACAGATGTGAACGTGTGGGGGGCCCAGTCAGAATATCTTGCAGGGGGCCCCCTAACGTTTTGTTACGGCACTGGTGGTCACCAGTCATGGTGAGCATTCAGACAAGAGCCTAAATTTGCTCCCGTCACCAATATTTCAGGAGTGCTTAATCACCTACATTTATTTCCATGGATCTAACACCCATCCTTGTGTACTACACTTATTGTCTCTGGCCTGACTCCTCTGCTTCGTCCCCTCATGATAAAGATCTTCCTTAGTCCAGGATCAATGGTGTGGGATGGTATCTCTGAATTTTCTGCCATCAATCAAAGAATTAATTAATCAAATAGGATTTGTAGAGCGCTGCTTATCACTCCTGAGGGTATCCAGGTGCTGCCATGACACGTATATTGGGGATGATCCAGTCGTAGGTTATGGTGTCTCACTATATTCTCTCGGTAACGTGTAAATGGCCCCTTCCACATTATCACTAGCTGCATGAGGGATGCGGATGGTTTTAGCTATGGTCTTCATAAACTTCTCGGCTTCTCCAGTTGATTGGGGCCATCTGGGATCCCCCTCACATGCTTCACACCAAGTAATTTAAGATATTCTGCTTCCTCTTGATCCTAAAATGGGAGTCCATTGTCAGTCGATAGATCGCAGATGAGAGTTTTGGCAGTCATGATTTTATCTAGTGTTAGGGTGAATGTCTCTGCGACTGTGGTTTCCACTATCTCAGCTTCTAGGTACTTTGAAAAGTCATAGATCATCACTAGCATGTGACGGCCATCTAGGAGAGAGGCAAAATACGTGCTCGCTTTCCCCTATGGCGAGCGAGGGGCCTCTTGTGTGATGATGGGTGCTGGTGGTCCGTGTGGGTTTGAGGTTAGATATTGGAGGCAGACCCCTTTTGTTGCTTCTATAAGTCTATTCAATCCTGGAAGCCATACTTTGGAGTGAATGTATGGCTTCACTATTCCCTGATGTCCTATGTGTGCCAGTTAAACCATCTGTTAGGCCAGGGGCGCTGGAACCACTAGCCTTGTTCCCCTAGCAAGTCAACCTCCCCAGTGCCCCGCTGTGGTCTCCTTTTCCATGTGTGAATACCTCTCTTCAGTGGGTGGCATCGGCTTCCAGGGCCCATTCTCCACAAGGCCGTAGATGGGAGAGAACTGATCAAAGTCCTGTTGGGTAGTGTTAATTGCGAGTTACGTGTCATTTTGTGGGTCATAGTACTGGATCGTGGTTTCTGCTGATAGGGCCCCTTTCGTGGCTTGAAATGCAGCCTGTTGTTCTTCCCTCCAATGTGAGATGAAGTGTAGATTTGGTAAGTTCTCCTAAGGATCCAGTGAAGGTGGTGAGGTTTGGAATGAACCTCCTGATGTACTGTACCATACTGAGGAACCTACTTACCCCAGTTGTTGACATGAGAGGGGTGGCAGCTCTTATGTCGGCTACCTTGGCAGGATCTGGTGCCACTGCTTGGTCAGAGAACTCGCAGATAAGAAAACTTTCTTTCAAAATACCTTATTTCGGTCAAATAACCATAAAAGTGCAAGTGCAATAAAAACATACAATACATAAGAATAACCACCGTTAAAAGTGCACGTTCACATATCCAAAGAATGTCCTTGAGTGCATAACATACTATCCTCCGAATTCCATATAACCTCAAGGCAGCTTAGACCCACAATCCTAGAAGTGTAACCAAACGGAGTACACCATGTTAAATCTCTGTTCCTGCCCCTATCTAGGAGTGTCTTGCTCGTGGGGCTGATTATTTGGTATGCACACCTGTTTGCTGCGTGATATTTCCAAGCGGCTTTTGGACCAATGGGGAATGACTCCTCTAAGAATTTAAGACTCATTAGGTGCACTGAGATTAAAAAGGTGGGGAATTAGTCTATGGACAGCCCTGTTAGTCAGACAATACGCTTCGCTGCCCAAAAACAAGCTGCAGTGTTTCCATTGCCTCATTTTCTATGCTGTTTGTATACAGCTGTACCATAAAAACATAATATACCTTCCAATGAAAACAAGTACTTAAACCAAATATTCAATATTCCCTCAATAAACTAGGTTAAAATCCTAATTATAAAATCTTTCTATTAAATTGGACAATATCTTTGGAACTTTTTGCAACAATTCAACCATAATACAATTACTTTTTACCAGTGTGGGGTCCGAATGGTCTCCTAACGCCTCTACATATAACTCCTGCCCATTAAAATGCCTTACCGTATTAGAACAGGCGACCCCATGAACCATTCTAACCTGGATCCACCCTGGAAAAGATGGCCATTAGGCTTAGATAGAAGTGCTAGGGTCTCAGAGAATACTTGCACACACCTAGAATCCAAAGGGATATGATACTTGGGTAGAGGGGTAGGACTTTCCGCCATTAGCAGAAAACTGATTTCTTGTTTAAAAACTTACATTATTTGCTTGTTCAGGGTGAGGCCACCTTGACTGAACCACTGGAAGAGATTCCTGAGTCAACTCTGGTGCACTTTAATGGTTTTGGCATGTAATAGGATGTCATCACTCACGTTGATCGTTTTCTCCAATCCGGTCAATACCTCCCAGATGGTAATCTGAAACACTTTGCGGGGTTAGATATGCCAAAGTTCAGACTTTTATACCACTATGGTCCTTTGTAAGTGGATAAGGTGGTTATGTAGCGGGACTGGGTGTCTAGGAGAAGTTGATGATAGCCTGATGTGACATCAACTTTCGAAAACCAGTGTGATCCACTCATTTTGGCCACCAGATAATCCAATGCTAGTTTCAAATGCCCATTTCTTTAGGCTGATGACATTTTCTGGCTACTACATTAGAGACCCCTATGGGGTTGGACCTTCCATTCGCTCGATGACATCAGCTTCTTCTAATTTTTTTAGATAAATTTCTACCTTGGGGTACAGATGGAATTCCACTCTTTTGCTGCGGAGGGCAATGGACTGAATGGAGGTATTGATATCTAGCTTGACAGTTCTGATTTTTATGCATCCTATTCCAATGAAAAGGTGATGGTATTCTTCAACGAGTTTATCTGTAAAGTGGGCTCCATATACAAACTGTATCAGTTGTAGCTTTTCAGCTGTACCAGAACTCAAAAGAGGCCCCTGTCCTTCTTGGGTTCACTATTTGACCTTTAGGTCTGTGTGGAACATCCCACAGAAGTATAAAGGTTTTGTGCTCCTATATGCAAATACTTTTGCCTTTTTTCTGCATAGAGTTAGTGACGGTGTCATGAGGTCATATTGGTGCTTGGCCATTATCATGATCGGGGCTCCAATATCTATGAGGGTAGATAGGGTGTGTAGACCGACTTGACTGTAGGGGTGTGTGAAATTTGTGTAATTTACTATTGCGTAATAATGCAAAGGTTTAGTAAAACTATGTGAAGTTACACAAAATTATGTGGCATTGCATAAAATGCAAATCCATCATTTCCCGCTATATTTTATTGTGAAATGCGTCCTCGCATAATTTTTTGACGCAAGAATACATTTTGCGCAAAAAAACCTGCACAAACAAAAGCACCACAAACAACAGCCTCTCGCGTTCTGTTGTTCCATGCGTTTGCAGTAAATGTTTACCACAAATGACATATTTGTGGTAAATTTCAACTGCAAATGGCATGTTATTACGCAAAGTGGTGTAACGGTGTAATTCGGGGAATTTTGTGTAACAAGCATAATGTGAAACTTCTGAAATTACACCAATGCAACTTACGTTTTGCCCAGGTCTTTTTGAATGTGGCCTGGAAGTGGTGGCCTTTTGCGTTGGTGGTCCATGGTGTAAACTATAAGTATGGCTTCCTCCTCTTCTTCGTCGATGTCTGTGGAGAGTGTCTTAATGGAGACTGTGTCCACCACAGTCCCTGTCTTTTTCTTCGAGGCTTTCTCCTTCTTTGTGAAATGGCAGACTCTAGCAAAGTGGTTTGGTTTGCCTTGGGCAACACACTTCTTCCCTTTTGCGGGGTGAGCGCCTTGTCCAGAAATGTTCCTCCACACCCTACACACATTTTGTCTTGGGTTTCACGTGTGGTATTAGTGGGACGGTTTAGTCATTTCAATGTTGAATTTATTGGCTAGGCACGAACTGCTTCCATGTGAGGAGCTCTCTCTTGTGACACTCCAAGGGACCTCCTTAATGTAAGAATGTTATTGAGTGATTTCCCTGGCGCCGGGAGGATTTGTCTTTTAGTTTTACTGATGAACATCCTTGTATGAATTGTGCTCTAAGTTCGTCAGCTGCTTCAGGGATCATACATGTGATGTTGAGTTCTTTTAGGCATGCATAGAACTCGTCCATCTGATATGAGTTTGGCTGTTTGGAATCTTTCATAGTCTGGATTAGCTAGAAGGGTGAAGCAAGTATCAAATATGGTTGCCAGTGTGTCAAATAAGAATGGTGGGCCTGCATCTCCCACACAGAGTGACAGCTTGAATAAGCTTTTTCTCTCCTAAATTGAGGAGCTTGTCTCTTTGTTACCTCTCAGAGTCGTCAGTGACTGCAAAATATACTTTCAGTCTGTTCAGCCACAATCTCCATTTGACGGGCTGCAAGGAGGTAGTATCAGCCATGTCGAAGGCTGGTATAGCTGGTGACATTGTGCTTTGGTCCAAACTTTCTATGTCTTTTGGAGTTCTTATGGTGATATTATGTTTTTTATGTTGGGGTTTATGGGACACACTTGTGGTCGGATGCCTCCTCTGTTGGTATTTCTGGGTTGACTCAGCTCAGATTGGCCATTTTTAATGCCCCTCGCTGATGAGATGGTGTGGGGTTTTACATGTAGGCAGCTTCAGGGTCTGCGCTGCCCACCCGTCCTCCTGGTGTTGCATGAGTATGAATGCACTTTCAGATTTGTTGCAGACAAGTATTCTTGTGACCTTTGAACTTGCTGCATTCCCTGGTAATATGGCTTCAGTGGGGAGTGTAGGCTTCTTTGCGTGGTTTTCTGCAGGGTTGTTTGGTTTTGGCTTTCAGTGTACACCTCCACTTGGCGCTGCTGTGGTCCTTTATGTCTCGTGGTATGTGGACTCTGAATCGCTTGTCATGGCGTGTGCAGTGTGCTCAGTGGTGGCTGGATTCTAAGGGGATGGGGGGCAGGCACCCAAAAACAATATATATATATTTTATAAAAACTTACCTGAAGACGTACACAACATCCTCCCTACCGGAAGTCTTCTTTCTAAGACAGGATCCCGGCCACCAGCAAACTCTCTTCACCAATCCTGGCGCTGAACTCATGCAGCATGAGAGCAGTACCCCTGATTGGAGGGAGCGGCCTCACTCAGCGCTCCACATCGCTCAGGAGGCCAGCACTTGCTCTAACCCAGCTGTCTCAAGACAGCTGGGTTGAAGATGTTTAAAGTGCACACGTGTAGCTGCCCATCGCAAGATGGCCAGCCTAAACCACATACGCAGTTTAAACAGTGCATTGACAGCCCTCCCTGCTGCTGTCACTCAGCAGCGACCAGCCCCCATCCTGACGCTCTGCTCTGGATGTGGAATGAATAATAAAATGGTAATGAATTACCATTTTATTTTTCATCTCTGGGGCTTTGGGGGTAATGTAAGAGGGGCAAAGCTCCTCCGCTCCAATGGAGGAGCCGCCTCTGAGTGTGCTATTGGTGCCTCGGCAGGATTGAGGTGTGAGTGAATGGGCTTGCATTGTGTTATCAGCATGCTATCACCCTCATAGTCTTAATAGTGCCTGTGAACTCAGCTGTCAGCCATGTGCTAAGGCCGCAAGGCCTTCTCTAAAAATACTACAGGACACACCAGTTACTGGGGACACAATAGGGTAAAGCCCCCCTCTCCTACCTCATGTGGGTGTGCCAGCTCCCTCCACTGTCTCTGCTCACGTCACTGGCAAGACTTATGTGAGTATGAAAACCAAGGGCATCTGTCCTCTCCTGATCCCAGGTGGACGGCTTCCTGTGTCACTGTGTAAGACAGCAGAACAGCAACTGCCATGCAAATTACAGTTTTGTTGTTTAAAAAAGTGGGATGGTACTTAAAACATGGCGGAGGTAAGAAAGGGGCCAGTGTCTTTCTCTACTGGATGATACAAAATTACTCCACTGTGCTCATTTACTCTTTCTATCAAGAGTTGTACATCCCCACACCCTCCATACCTATATAGGCTTGTTTCCTTTCCTACTTCCATATTTTCAGATGTTCACTGGGTCTGCTGGCACCAAGGCACCAAGGCATACTATAGCATTCTGTGGGCACAGACACTACAGACACAAGAAAACAGCCAGACATTTATCAACTCTTCTTTCTAGGCACAGGTGTAAATGTACAACTTTTTAGGTCGAGCCTGGGCAGCACATGCGCTGCTGCGAGGAATGCAGTAGTTGAGTATGGCTTTTAAGCCCCGCCCACTCTCCGCCCATATTTTTAAGTGGCTTGTGTCATTGTCCTTCGTAAACGCTGGCTTCTGAGTCATTAGTAGGCTTGTTAGTCTCTCCTTGATACCACCTTGTCTGCATTTGTTACCTCCCATAATGGCTGGACATTTTACTGGTGTTGTTACATGGTCTGCTATATAAGTTGGTGAGCACTATTTTCTTTAATGCTCTTCCCCTATTCCACCCACGACATTGCAGCTCGCTGCACGCTCTGACTACTGTAATTATTTAAATTACTACGCGGTCCGCTTTAACTATAGCAGCCGTATTTATTCAATTATTTAATTTACGGCGCAGTCCGTTTTCATTTTAGAGGCCACACTTATTTAATTATTTATTTTACAGGCGGACGCTTTCGCATTAGCGGCTGCGCTTATTTATTTATTTAATTAATAGCGCAGGCCGCTTTCACTTCAGCGGCCGCGATGCAGAACGTTTCCAAATTTTTGCTTTGTGTGAAAGCGCACCATATGTGCGTTCACTTTAATATTGTCCGTGCCCCTTTGTTTAGACTCTGCTCACTGTAACCTGAATACGGCGAGCAGCGTCTAAAGAAAGGGCCGCAGCCAACATTAAAGTGCTCTTGCATTTGCGAGAGTTTGAGCTATTGGCATTAAAAATAACAATGCCTTTTATATATGTGTTGGGTTTAAAACACATAAATAAAAGGCATTGTCATTTACAATGCCAATCGCTTAAATGCTCGCAAAAGCGAGACCTATTGCATTGAAAATGCTTGTTGGAATTTACAGTCATTCACATACCTACTTCTGGAAAGCTGTGATAGTAACAGGTTTTCTGGCACGCTACTGGAAATGTCATTATATTTCTGCACTACTATTTCGGCAATTAATTGAAAGCAAAGCCCTGCTGTGAGTTAACACATTTTACTTCCTTTTTCTTTTTTTTTTCTCCACCAGCGAAACATTGTTCCCCGTGGAGAAACCCATTCTACTACACACCTCATGATAGAAACTGCTGTTCTGTTCCTGCAACACCCTCTCACCCTGGATAGGGAATTTTTCTAGCCCTTTGCTGAATAGAATGTCCGTCTGATTCCAGGGTTGGAAAGTGTTACTGAAAAAACGCTGAAATTCGCAAGTTATTTTTAAGGACCACGATCCATTACTTGCACAATAGTCAAGCGAGCCATAACTTGCACCACAAATGGAATGCTCATGCCCTCACCTTTTATGTGTAATTACAAACATTACAAATAAGCTTTCATTTTAAATTACATATCACGTTACACGTACTGCTTAGAAAAAGATGACTACGACTGTAGTAGTATTTTTTGGTTTAAATATGTGTTTTATTTATTCATTTTCCTTTTTAGGTATGGTGATTTATTGGCATAAATATCGTGAGGCCATGAGCATTCCATTTGGTAAGGGGTTTGATCCTAACGATAACTTGCCAATTTCAGTGTGTTTTTGGTTTAGATTTGAAACCATAACTGCACTTCAACTTGGTTTTTATGTGAATTTCTTAGTTTTTTTCAACATAACAAAATTAACCATAACTCCACTGTTACCTTTATTTTTTACGTGATTTTTAGTTTTTTTTAATCATATAATGCATCCCCAAAAATATGGGGGCAGATTTACAAGAACTGACGCATCTCTGCATATTATCAGAGATGCGTCAGTTATTTTGCGTCACTCAAAAAAACCCTTGCGCCACCATGGATGCGTCGCATTTACAATGCGGCGCACCATGGCGCAAGGATTGACAGATGTGTGACGCATCTGTTGGCGTAAAGGCAACGCATTGCTGGAGTCATGTCGCAAGCACGACGCAACTCCAGCAATGCGTCGGAAATGCCTATTCCTATGGTGCTGCATCACTCCTGCTTCAAGCAGGCGTAAGGTTTTGACGCAGTGGCGTCGTAGAAGTGACGCAGTGAAATCTTGTAGATTTCCCTGCGTCACTTTTACGAGGCTTTCTTTCGTCGGAACGCCCACCCTGCATACATTATACCTGACGCAGGTATAATGTAGCGCAGGGCTTTACAACGTGACGCATCTTCCTAGATGCGTCACGTTGGAAATGTGTCGCAACGTGGTGCATTGTTTACGACGACGCTGCGTCACAAAATTGATGCAAGGGCGGTGTAAAAGTGTTGCAAGGGGCTTGTAAATCTGCCCCATGGGCTCCCAACCTTCCATGGGCGGTGAACCTCCTTTGGCTGTGCACAGCCAGGGTTGTTTTCAGGTCCTGGTCAGAGGCCAGGTGCTGTGCCCAATTTGCTGCAGGTAGCTCACCTGCCCTGCACATGGTCTTCATGCTTCATGAGTGAGAATGGACATTTGCAAACCTTTATTTTTATTTATTTATTTAGAAAGTTTTATATAGCGCGAAGACGACCACCGAGGGTACCAGAGCGCTTTACAGTTTATGCATCAAGAAGGGTACAAGCAAACAATACAGAATCAACACAGCAAAAAATTCAGTCTTATAATGTCCGAACATTCTCGTGAACCAGGCAGCTGGGCCACAAATCAACGTCTATGGCCCCAGAGTCCAATGGAGAAGCCTTACTGAGGCAGAAATTTCTTCATCAAGAGCCCTTTGACTTCTTTTTTGAAGAGGGCAGTGGAAGGGATAACCCTGACTTCGGAGGGAAGGGATTTCCAGATCCTCGGAGCTGTACCAGAGAAGGCTCGATTGTAGGTCTTTTTGTTCTTGAATTTTTGTGGTTTGAGCAATAGGGTGCTGGCGCTTCTGGAGGCTCTAGAACCACATGAGAGCTCAAGCTTTTGAGCGAGGTGAAGCGGGGTCTTGAAGTGGATGGCTTTGTGTGCCATGCATGCAATTTTTAACTGTATCCGAGCTTCATATGGAAGCCTGTTCAGGGCCAGCAAGTCCGGAGAAATATGGTTGTATTTTTTAGTGCCAGTTATGAGCCTAGCAGCCAAATTGAGGGCAACCCTAAGAGGAGCCGTCTTCATTCTGGCCAAGCCGCACAGCGTTGCGCTGCCGTAGTCCAGCTTTGAGATCACTAATGCTTGCACTGCAACCTTTAGGTCATGAGCAGGGAGATAGGGTTTGAGTTTTCTTAGGATGCTGAGTTGGAAGTTCGCTCCTTTGGTGAGGGAACTAATGTGCTTCTGCATGTTCAGACTTTTGTCTTATATAATACCCAGAGAGGATGCCGAATCAACAAGGTGAGGTCTACAATTAAGAGCAGTAAGCTGATTCAACTATTGGTCCATGACCTGAGATTGTTTGAGGGGTGAGATTAGGAGGAATTCCGTTTTTAGAGCATTAAGCTTCAGGTGGTTACGTGTCAGCAAGCTTTGTGTTTCCAGCAGGACTGAGTTGAGGGACTGAATGTCTTCGGGGGAGGCGATCTTCAGGTATAGTTGGGTATCATCCGCATACATGTGATAGTGAATGCTGGATGATTTCAGAATTTCTGTAAGAGGCTCCAAGAACAGGTTAAAGAGCGTGGGGGAGAGCACTGAACCCTGGGGAACCCCCAGAGTGACAGGTGCAGGATGGGACAGGGATTGGTTCACCTTGAACCTTTGGGGTCTGTTCTGAAGGAACTAAGAGAACCAGTTTAGTACAGGCCCAGACAGCCCCATCCTGTGTTCCAGGAGGTCAATTAGGTTATCGTGTTTGACAGTATCGAATGCTGACGAAAGGTCAAGAAGGATCAATAGGCATGACTCATTATGGTCCAACATTCTTAGCACATCATCGACAATGTGCATTAGCGCAGACTCTGTACTATGGCCTGGGCGGAATCCAGATTGGCTTTGGTCCAGGAGTTGGAAATGGTTGATGTGATTACAGAGTTGGGCGAGCACACATTTCTCCAGGAGCTTTGCCAAGGTGGGGATGTTAGAGATTGGGCGAAAGTTATGAAGGTCCGAGGGATCAGCAGATGGTTTCTTCAGAATCGGGGTAACTTGACCCCATTTTAGGCAATCCGGAGTAGCACCTTGTCGAAGTGATGCATTGACGATCGTAGTCCAGAGTGTTAGTAAGGAGGATCTAACTTCCGGGAAAAGGTTCGATGGCAGAGGGTCGTTGTAGTGATTGGAAGGTTTCAAAGTCGACATCCTTTTGCGTATGGTGCATTCATCCAAGGTTTGGAACAGACACCAGGATGCATTGTTTTTGGGGAGGTAGGGCAACGCAGGGTCAGTGATGTCACACCCTGGGGGACGGAGGGTGTTCAGTGGACTGATTGACAGGGGATCAAGGGCAGAACGTAGTTCGGTTTCAATCTTAATAGTCTTATCCATGAAGAAATCGGCAAATTCTTCACAGTTCGGCAATGTCCCTTGACCCAGTGACGAGGGATTAAGATGGCTGTTAGCTTGGGACTTGATGAGTTCGAACAGTTTTTTTGGACGGTTTTTTGCTTGCACAAGTTGAGTTCTGAAAAAGGTGGCCTTCGAGCATCAGATGCGTTTATTGTATATGCTTCTCAGGGATCTCAAATGTTCGAGATGTTCAAGGGAGGGATGGGATCTCCACAGCCTTTCCGCAAGTCTTAGATTTCTTATTTCGGAAATAAGACAATCATTGAAGCACGGACTGGAGAGTTTGGAAGACATTCTTTTAAGCTGTAGTGGTGCAACCTAGTCTAGTGCCTTAAGCATTGAGTGGTTATAGTGTGCCGTAAGGTCGTCGACATCCGACATGTTCAAGGGAGGGGGCAGGGTGTTATCGCAGAGAGCAGTCAGATCTTGCGAGTTGATGTTCCGTAGACATCTTTTCAACTGTTTTGGGTTCTTAGGCTGGGCTCTATTTGGTCTAACCGATTCCAGGATGAGGAAGGTGATGCAATAATGATCTGTCCAATCACACGGGAGGATCGACTCCAGGAGGATGGAGTTGGGCTTACCAATGACAAGATCTAAGGTAGCTCCTTAGATATGAGTAGGGCTGTCACAGATTTGGATTAGGTTGAGGTCTAGGAGGAAGGATTTAAGGTTATTGACCACAACATCCTTTACATCATTCCAGTGGAGGTTGAAATCTCCCAGGAAGATCTAAGTGCCATGGTAATCCGTATTGGCCGAGATAATGTCCATGATCTGTTCTGTGAAGGGAAGGTTGTCGCGAGGGGGGTGGTAAAACGTGTGCAGTTTGCATGAGTGATTGTTGCAACCAGTCACTTCAATGCATAGGTATTCACAGGACGGCAGGAGGTCGGCATGTAGTACTTTCACTGTTAGATTGCTACGATGTAAATATGCAATGCCTCCCCCTTGACCACTAGTTCTGTCCAGCCTAATGATATCAAAGTTTGGGGGCATTAAAATGTCCAGGATGGGAACAGCTGAGTCATTTAGCCAGGTTTACGTCAGCATTACAAGGTCAAGATCCTGGGCAAGGATGAGGTCGGCAATGTCCCCAGCATGTTTAACTGCCGATCTACAGTTTAGGAGCACACATTTGAGTCTTATGTTGGAATCCGTGGGAGCAGGTAGAGTGGTGGTGACTCTCGTGAGGTTGTTCTCATTTAGAGTTCTAGTGTTTGGCCTCGGTTCCCTGAAGGGATCAGTAGGGATGGATTCAATTTGCTGTAGGTTTGATATGGTGGAGGGATGTGCCGGATCATAAGAAAGTAGGAGAGAATGAATATCCCTATCAGACAGGGAGGCTCTACATCTGGAGGGGCGAGAAGGGTCGTTAGGGTGCGGAGCGGAGGCCCAACTATGGGGTGTGTGGGTGAAGTGGGATGGGGACCCCCGAGTATCGGGGGGGAAGGGAGCCCGGTGCACCCTCTAGTTGGGAGCGAGCGGAGATGGTGGTTGTTCCTAATGGGGCAACTAAGTCTAGAGTTAGCTGACAATTCCTTCGTGATGTGTAATAGGCTATGTACCTCTGCCTTAAGTTGTTGTAGGCAGAGTGCTATCTCATTGAGTCGGCCTTCCAATGATGTGTGTGGATGGGATTGGGAGGCTAGGTTCAAGGGACCCTGCAGCGGTAGAGAGCTAGTGGGGGCGGGGGATAGTAGGGGAGGTGGTGAATGGATGTGCCCCGAGGGAAGGGATTCAAGTAAATGGTGCTGCGTGCTCGGAGGGATGGGAAGGATAGGGGAGGGGGGGTCGGACGGATAAAGATCCCTACCGGCCTGTGGGAGCAGGTCGGGATTGCGGGTTGGGCTGGGGGAAGGGATCCTGGGGGGAATCAGGGTAGTGCTGTGAGCAGTGGGGCTAGGGGAGTTAGCGCTAGCTAACAGAGGGAGGGGGGGAGGAGGTAGCCTATCGTGATGACTGTGCTGTCGCGGCTCATGCACAGCGGGCAATGAGGGGGAATTGTTATTAAGAATTAAGGTAGCTAGAATGGGGCCCATCGGAGCAGATGTAGGGTCAGAGGGTGGTGGTGGAGTGGTAGGAGATAGACTTTGCGAAGACTGGGGGGCCGCTGGGGGGCCAGCCCCTCCAAAGGTGGCGGAATTGAAGTTAGCCACTGTATTCAGGATGGTGGGGAAAAAGATGTCAAATATCACTAGATTGCGATCTGAGGCTTGTATAAGGATGGTTCCGTTTTTGTAAAGGGAGATGGTGGCTTCAGCAGTATAAGCCGAGGAGGGCGCAACCATCAATCTAAGGCCATGTGGAGTCTTCTGGGCAGTGGAGATCTTGAGCAGAGAGTATATGGCCATCCGCCAATGAGAAAGACGTTTAGTGTAAAAGATGAGATTGTTTATGGTAACACCCTTTCTGATGGAGAAGACGGGGTCTGAGATAAGGGTTTTAGGATGGAATTTAAGTAGTCTGTGTTTGAAGTTTTTTGCCGCATTTTTTGATAGGTTAGGGGGATATATGATTCAGAAAGCATAATGACCAGCCGGCTTCAGGTTGGGAGAAATGAGGTTCGAAGGTTTAGGATCCATACCCGCCCACGACTAGTCTCCGAACAAAGTAGGTGTAGGTAAACCCAGGAGTCAGGGCAGGGGTCTGTTCCGACCATAGGAGGCGTAGGGCAGCCAAGAGTCTGGGCAGAGGTGGGTGCACAGTCTGTTTGGATGTGGTATATTATCAACCCCCCAAAGGTTAAAGTGGAGTTATGGTTGGCCTAGTTATGGTTAAAAGACTAATAAATTAACTTACACAGCCCATTAAAGTGCAGTTACGGTTTTGAATTACAACCAAATGAGAGCTATGGTAAGGACCACAAGTCATACTTCACACAACAGCCATGCAAACCCTAACTCACACACCAAATACAATGCTCATGACCTCACAATATTTATATGGATAAATATCAACTCCGTACAGGAAAGCGTAATTAAATAACACATACTTAATCCAGTACATAATATTACTTTCATAGTCATTCATTTATAACTGGTAAGTGTAAGTGTAACGTGTTATGTAGTTTAATATATAAACTTGTTTATAATGTTTTCAATCACATTTGTTGCATTAAGGGTGAGTGCATGAGAATTGCCATTGGTCCCAGACCCCTCAACAAGGATGGTAGGTGCTTAGATTACAGAGTATCTTCACATGGAGGGAATGTCTTCCCTTGCTAATTAAACCAGTGTGAAATGTCCTTTACTCAGGCATATTATTTTGTAATCTCTGACATTTTAATTTAGGGATGTGAAGGTTAATGCCCTAGAAATTGCCACAATACCATGAGATTTCGTTCAAGTTCAAATCCTATCGTAGGAGCACAGGGCAAATGTCATTGAACCAAACGTGAGCATCTGTTATATAACACTGGGCACTGATAAATCAACTTGAAAATTAATTTTGAGTTGAAGTTTTACCCTAGCAGACTATTTGGATGAATGTATATTGGTGCAAAATGCATCTTTTTTTATTTTATTTTACTTTTTTCCAGAGGAAGTGCCTTAGCGAGTGAAGCTACTGTACATAAATACAGTATCTACTTTCTCTTTCTGTTCTAAAGACTTTGCCTTCTTGGACATTTTGGATTTAGATTCTGGAGGGAAAGCATTCCTCTCCTTAAGTGAACCCTCTGATGCATCATCCATCCTCGGAATATTTGGGGGTTATTTTGGCGGGGGGGGGAGGGGAATCAAGTATGTCCAGTGAGGTAATTTGAAAAATGTTTGTTGTCCGAAGTATGGTAGGAGGTGATTGGAAAACATTTTGAGTTCTAATATTGTGTAGACAAAATATTGTGTCAAGAATATCGAGGACAAGAATATCATGAAGGTAAGTTTAAATGGGTATGCAAACTTTTACTGTACTTAACTCCACATATGGTCCTTGACGATGTATATATCTTCAAGGTACGTAGATGTGGAGTTAAGAATAATAAATCTATACTTACCTATTTGCACTCTCTTTCTCAATAGTTTGATCTTCTATATTTTTGACACAATATTCTGTCAAAACAAAATTTTTGTCCTCAATATTCTGTAAGTGATGCAGTGCAGAAACCACAATTTATTTCCTTGTTTGTATTTTTAGATGTTATTGTTTCTTGCTGGATGAGTTAATAATGTTAGGGCAATGGAAATATTGGGATAGTTAGAGGCTAAGGGATATATATATATGTTTCCTCCTTTTGCTTGTGTTTTTGTCCATATTTGTGGTTATGCTGTGGTTTTTTACTGTTTGTAGCCTAGTCTACTCTACGCCATTGATGTATATTTTATGCATTTTGCACCTTCCCACTTCTGTATGTACTGGACATATTTGTATTATTTTAGGAAGTTGTGCATAGCTTTGAATTCATGCCAAATTTAGGTTATTGCATGCACCTGTCGGTTGCTTGAGGAGGAGTTGGATCAGTAGTCAGGCCCCTGTAGCAGACATTTTCATTTGTTCTCATCCACCTTCCACTGGGGCAAGTATTAGCCTGGGCTGTTTGTGTTTGGGACATTTCTAATTGTTGCTTTGCTGTTAATATATTTTATCTTGTTTGAATTTTACATTCTTATGAATGCTTTACAGGCAGTTTATAGGTCGGTGGCTGGGCCTGTGTACATTTTGGGGAATACATTTGTGTAATCATTTCACTACAATGCTACAAGTGTTTGTTGGTAGAGGGGTAGGAAGGGGCTCCAACCAGTTCTTTTTGTTCTACATGGCTTCTGACTTTACAGTCCATGTATTAGTCTTCCATTTTGTGAACTTAGTTTGTGCATCTGAGGAGACCATTTGTTTTTTTCCTCTGAAACGTCTGCCTTTTCAGGCCAAGTGCTTGTTCACCATTTTGAGAAACACATGTATTATTCATAGGTAGCTATATTGTCTTTGTTCTCCATGCCTTCTACCTTTCCATGCTATGTGCTTGTCCACTATTTTGTGAAACCAGTGTATGTGTGTCTGATCGTTGATTAATAATGTTTTTATGCAACTTTCAAAAGCCTTTTGCCAGGTACATTGTATGTTATGACCCTTTATGAGCCTGTTATTTTTGTTTATTTTTACTTTATATATAATACTAAGGCTGATTGTAGTAGTCTGTAATTCATGGCTGTTGCTCTTATTAATATAATTGTTGTTTTCCAGCCTTCCATGGCTGCCATAGAGGACCTATGGGCTCTGGAGGGATGCCTGGAATTTATTTCCCATTTTTTTTTTTTTTTCCCACAAGTTCTGCTGCATGGATTGGGCTTTTTGGGCCTTGGCTGTCTTTATTTTTAGTAATCCATTAGGTCCCATTGACTCAAAAGGCTGAGTCCAGAGACCTTTCTGCTAAATGACACTGCTCAAGCTACTGACCAACTAGAAATGAAGAAGATGCCACCTAAGAAAAAGGCTCCTTAAAAAAAGACAGCCCAGGGAAAGAAGTTTAATGCCATCACTGCCATCAAGCCTTCATACTTGTTCCTCCAAGGTGAACAACAAAGTGGACCTGTTGCAATCTCTTTCAGGCAGGAAGATATTTGGAGAAACAGTGTCTCCAAAGCCTGCCCTTCAGATGAAGGCAACAGGAAGTGAAAGTCTAAGTCTGGCCATGATAGATAAGGGAAAAGGAAGGTTTCAGAAAGGCTAGTTGGCACTGGCAATGAGAAAGATGAACCAGGTATGGACCATGCCAAGAATAACACAAAGGAAGTGCAAATCACTTATTTTCAGCTGTCTCCTTTATGACCACCACCTGCTTCCAGCTTCTCAAAAACCCATTACCAATATCAACCACCAGTCATTCCGCAGTGGCAGTGTAGGAAGGTAGGATCTGCTTTTATGGTTACCCCAACTTTTTGCCTGGTGCTATGCTGTTTCTGACTAGTCTGACTGAGATCCTGCTAATGAGGACCCCAGTCTCTCTGCTTTCTCTCCTATATTGTTATGGTAAGTACTTAGGTATATTCCAGATTGGATACTGGGGTACCCTCATAAGTCCCTAGTATATGGTACTAAGGTACCCAGGGCATAGGTACCCCAGGGGTCCCCCATGGGCTGAAGCATGCATTATGCCACCCTTAGGAGACTATTCAAACTGTCACTACAGGCCTGCCATTGCAGCCTGTGTAAGCTGGTACTAACACCACTTACAAAAAATATAGGGACTGCACTTAAAACCTTTAAGTCACCCCTACAGCAGCCCTTTTCAATCCTGAAGGCAGGGTGCTCAGTTCTAAGTGTGAGGGTGCCCCTGCATGAGCAGGACACCCCTACAGCCTACTGAGTCCATTCTCCTGGGTTGTAAGTGAGACAGCCATATAACATATAGAGGGGCACCGCATCATTACGCGATGGCCATCTCAAAACTGGCTGTAATGAACCCTGTCATGTTTGGTATCAAACATGTTAGAATCATACCCCCACACCGTAACCGGTGTGGGAGGTATGATTCCGGGCACTGTAAAGGCCCTCCGTTAGGTCCTCAGTGCTCCCGGTACCAGTCTTCTAGACCCGGACAGCACAACATGGCTGCCGCCAACCAGAGGCACGATTCTGCCCTCCTGCTGCTGAGCCAAGCTCGAGCAGGGGAAGGCAGAACAATAGGTATCCTGTCACAGGGAGGTGTGACCACCTCCCAGACAGGGTTTAGTGTATTGGGGCTGGGTGGGAGCGCTTGCCAGTGCCACTCAGTCCGCTTGAGGGGCACATTTGGTGCCCTCCTTGCATAGTCCAGTTCAAACCAGCTCAGGGAGCCGTTGGCTCCTGCTCTGGTGCGAAACTGGACAAAGGACATGGGAGTATCCTCCCCACTGTCCAACCCCTTCACTGGGAGGGAACCATGAATCGTCCCAACCCTTTCCTTAGGGTACTCAAGGGCTTACCTGAGGGTGGGTCCCTATAGTCGTCGTGGGACACGATTCATTTCAGACACCACTTCAACTTCGACCGTCTGGGCACTCTGGACTTCACTGGACTTCGCTCTGGGCATCAAGGCTGCAACCGGGAAGACTCCTGCTGCTCCTGATCTCTTTGCCCTGCTCGTCTGCTGCAACGTCCGTGCCTGTGCTCCATACAGGAAACCTTCCAAGGCCTGTGGGCATCCAAGACACCTGAAGGAATCTCCCTTGAAGGGAAGGAGTCACTTCCCTGCATCTGCAGGCACCACAACTAAGCTGACCGGTCTGCTGAGCCTGGGCTCCCACAGACTCCGAAAGGCTCAGCAACACAGGTCATGGTTCTTCACATCCCTCGAGGCCTGCCCTGTCCTCTCATCAAGATTGAGGCCAGTATCCCTCGTTGGAGCCGCAGGAACCGAACCCCTGTGCACTGTGTCGACTTGCCACAAAGGCTTGTTGGCTTGCTTCCGTCAAGATCTTCAGGCACCAAGTAGCCCCAACCTCAAGCATCTCCAGTGACCAGAATCTTCGACCACACCACACCGTTCGCACCGTGGCCTGCATCTTTTGGTGAGCAGCTCGAGGTCCTCTTGCGACTCCAGTGCCTCTGGCCTGTGAGTCCTGTTGAGGGTCGCCTTTGAATTCTTTGGGCTCCCCTGATTGTTCGGGGATTGCCCTGACTCACCTGCTTGTGGTGAGTCACCTTGACCTTGCTGGTCCCGACACTGCACCTTCTTCGTTTTCCATGTTGTTTGCAGTTGCCAAGGCTTGTTGGTGCTCCCGACAGACACCGACCCCTCAACTCTTGACATCCGACGTAGAACAGCTCGTTGAATGGCTCCTGGCCTTCCACAGCATCGCCTGGTCCTCACAGCTGCAGCTCCAAGGGCACCGTCATCTCTCCTGCAACATCTGACATTGGTAGACATTCGTCTTCCAGTCCTCCTGGTCACTCCTGAGTGACATAGACTCTGTCCCCTCTGCTTGCAGATACTCTTCACCTTGAATCCACCTTTGAATTCCACCAGACACTTTCACCTTCCCCAGCAGCGGCATCTTCCTGAAGTCCTCCCTTGTGTTCGACGGCGGTTTCTGACACCACTTCACACCTATGCACCCGGCTTCCCTGGTATAGGTAACGTGGGTACTAGGGTATCCATGGGTGGGGTGGCTCTCCAACCTTCTATCTTCCACAGGGTTTCTTCAGGGTCCACTGGGAAGGGTCGTCTTTCTTTAAAATTGCAACCGTGACTTTCACGTTGATTTGTACGGAGAACGCGATCGTGCTCCCACACTGCACACGACTTCCGTGGGGCTCCTAGATACTCACCTTGGGTGTTTTCTTGGGTCCCCGACACTTCTACATCCTCTGGGTATATCCTTGACTCGAGTTGTTGTCCGCATACCACTGTTTTAGTAAATGGTTTGGTCTCCCCCTGGGAACCACTGTGAATTCTGTGCTACCTACGTGTTTCTATTGCAAAGTACGGTGTGCATTGTGTGTATCTCCGGGTAGGAGATATCTGTATGTGTAAGTGAGTGTCCTATAATAAATACATATTTTTATAAGTACCTTGTGTGGTTCTTTTTCATTTAATCAATACCTATAAGATTATGTTCTGGTAAAACAAGCTGCTTTGCACTCCTTCTGGACTAAGCCTGAATGCTGATCTCCACATCTACCACTTAGAGAGCTTTCTAAGGTTGTCTAAGACCACTAAAATCACCATAAGGGTTGCCTAGATCAGTGCAAGGTGTCCACTTACATAAGTGTACATCATATACTGAGCCAGCCCCTCACAGGCAGCCTGCCCTAAGTGAAAGCAAACTCAACTTGGCTTCACTACAACTTTTGGCTTTGGCTTTATAAGGAAGCTCTCTTCCCTGGTTTGGGACTTCTTTGTACTTAGGCTAGATGAGGACCATATTGCAGATTGCACAATGTACAGCAAATTGGTGCGTCATGAGATGCATGGTGGATATTATGGTACCAGGGTCCAATAGGTCCATATGAAATCCTACATCCAATCCCGTGGCAACAGCACCTAAAAAAGGTAACTGTTGCTCAGAGAGAAGAACCTGAGATAAATGAAGGTTGTGATGCTGAAGATGTCATTGTCATTTGAAGGAGCCCTAATACTCTTGATGTTTTCGTACTATCTGCAGCATCCTAAGATTAGAATAAGGAAAAGTAATTTGCCACAATCACCCTAAAGCATCTACATAGTCCACCTCCTACACCTACATGGAGGTCACTCTAAATGGGATTATCACAACAACAAAAAACAGCAACCTCCTATCAAGGATGCATTCCGCATGAAGACACTGAGTCCATGATGTGGCCTAATTATATAATGGGAAATTGGCAAAATGTTAGCACTTGATCTCCACCCTTTTTCTTTGGTTGATGAAAATGCGCTTTTGGAATTTATGGAAAGGTGAAAATTGAGTATTCCAAGCCAGAACTATTTTTCAACCGTTGCTGTCCCACAGTTGCACTATCAAGTTCTGGAATTGGCTTAATGAAGCAAAGAACACGAGTGCTGTGCAGTCCATTCAGCTCTCTACAAGCATGTGGACCAGTGGTCGGGCTACAGATGACATGTGCATCACTGTACACTGGGTCTCTTTCAAGGGGGTGAAACAAAGGCTATTCACCGGTGCCACCATTGCTGATGCTTTTCAAGGCATTCATCAGCATGCAATAGTTGTAAAATTCTAATGAGGAAACACATACAGGTGCCAACAACCCTTGATGAATTTAATATGAAATTACACCATTTGCTTCAAACCAGTGGTTTCAGCATTGACTTCTTTGCCAGTGAAACTAGCAGTAATATTGGAAAAGCCATGGCTGATAGAGGATACTTCAGGGTTTAGCTCATTTCATCAACCTAATAGTGCAGGATGTCCTCCCCAAAAAATTAATTAACAAAATACTGGTCACTCTTTGTAGGATTTGCATACATTTGAGCTATTCCGTCAAAGCCTGGAAGTGGATGTGGACCATTCAGCATGCTAATAGAGTTCCCCTAAAAGCTCCTATACAGGCGAAGTGAACCTGTTGAGATCACACCTTTTATGCTGTAGCACCTGTTTGAACAGTAGATCTCTAGCAATGATTATGTGCTACAAAAAATAGGAATATAACTGCCAAAGCCATGAAGAGGGAGGTTGACAAATGGGAGCTACTAGAGTGCCTGATGCAAATGATTGTGTCTTTTGAGATTGACACACATGAAGTCAGCAAGAAGGATGAACAAAGCCATCCCATTATTGCACGTGTTGCAGTCCCAGTTACATATGTTGGAAGAATCATATACCAATCATCGAAGAAAACTGCATCCTCGACCCCTCCCAATCCGGCTTCCGCAGCAACCACAGCACCGAGATGGCTCTACTCGCCGCCACAGACGACACCCGCACCCTCCTCGACCAAGGACACACCACGGCCCTGATCCTGCTCGACCTCTTTGCAGCATTCGACACCGTCTCCCACCGCACACTCACCGCCAGACTCCACGACGCCAGCATACAGGGAACTGCCCTCGACTGGATCCGCTCCTTCCTCACCGGCAGAACCCAAAGAATCAGACTGCCACCCTTCCTCCCCGAACCCACGGAACTCAACTGCGGAGTACCCCAAGGATCGTCACTTCAACAACTACAAGGCCCCCCTCGCCGCCATCATCAGACACCACGGACTCAGCATAGTATCCTCCGCCGACAACACCCAGCTCATCCTCTCCCTCACCAAGGACCCCGTCACCACCAGACTCAACTTCCAGAAATGAATGAAGGACGTCGCATCCTGGATGAGCTGCAGCTGCCTGAAGCTCAACTCGGAGAAGACAGAGGTCCTTGTCCTCGGACCCTCCCCATCCGCATGGGACAACACCTGGTGGCCCACCGCCCTCTGCAGCCCTCCCACCCCCACAGACCATGCCCGAAACCTCGGCATTGTACTCGACTCCTCCCTCTCCATGACCCGACCGGTCAACGACGTTGCCTCCAGCTGCTTCAACACCCTCCGCATCCTCCAGAAGACTTTCAAATGGATCCCCCCTGAATCAAGGAAAACCGTCACCCACGCACTCTTTACCAGCAGACTGGACTATGGAAACGCCCTCTACGCCGGGATCAACAAGTCGCTGCTCCACAAACTCCAGACCATACAAGACACCGCAGCCAGACTTGTCCTCGGCATCCCCCGACACGAACACATCACCCAACACCTGCACAACCTCCACTGGCTCCCCGTTGAGAAGAGAGTTACTTTCAAAATACTTACCCACGCCTTCAAATGCCTCCACAACACCGTACCTCAATACCTCAACAAGAGAATCTCCTTCCACGTACCCAAGAGAAACCTCCGTTCTGCCGACCTCACCCTCGCCGAAACCCCACGAATCCGCAAAGCCAGAACAGGTGGAAGGGCCTTCTCCTACATCGCGCCCAAGACCTGGAACGAGCTCCCGATCAGCATCAGACGTGCCCCCTCCCTGAACATCTTCAGGGAGGCACTCAAGACCTGGCTCTTCGACTGAATGGAGCTGCTGACCCCCTATCCCCCCCCCTCCCCAGCGCCTTGAGACCCTCACAGGTGAGTAGCGCGCTTACAATTCCCCTGATTGATTGATTGATTGATGTCAATGAAGAAGCAACTTATTTTTTCAACAGCTTAATCCCTGACCTGAATACCAATCTCATGCTCCAACAAGAGGTTATGTCCTCTGAAGAATGCATTTGTACCACTATATGTGAGCCATGATATAAACTAGGGCTATATACTTTCATTACTTTTTCAGTACTGGAAGTCTCCATTTATAAGAAATGGATAATCAAGGATTACACTGAATTGGAAGGTGAAAGAGAGTAACTTGGAGGACCAAGAAGCTCTAAAGGACTTCGCCAACCTCTGAAGAGCATGGTGATGGATATGCATTTAGAAGGATGTTGCAACTGCAGCTTCAGCGTATGACAAGGGTAAAACAATACCCACTGTAGGACACACCAGCAACTAAATCAACACCAATAGCATAATTTCATTCAACCTATGCAATGGATTGGTTTATGGCAGTATCAGGATTAAATCAACTGCCCAGGTGTAGAAACTCAGAAACAGCAAATGCCAAAAACTATGAACATAGAGAAGATGGTATAAGAATACTTGGAAGGCCAAATAAAATTCTACATAACTCATGAGCCTTTGTTCTATTTCACAGGAAAAGGGAACAGTGGCCAGAACTCAGCAGGCTGCCAATAAAGTACCTAGCAAGTCCTGTAGTAAGTGTAGGGTGGGTTTTCAGTGCATCTTGTGAAATTGTTACAATCAGAAAGACCAGTCTGTTTCCTTAAAATGTGGAGAGACTGACAGTTATAAAAATAAATAACCATTCCATCCTAAAAAGTACAAGACTTCAGAAGATACACGTTAATGATGGTTATTTCTAGGACATCTCAAGTGTGGGGAGTGATGGTCCTACAGGTGAAGTCCTTGTATATGAAGATAATGAATGGATGAGAGTGTTTTGTAAAATTCACAGATACTCTTAGGAGTGTCCCAGTGCTAACGACTGCAACACAAGACAGAAAAAAACTTAACACCAATTAACGAGAAGAAAACAGCCAGGCTTCAATTTCCTACAAAATGCAGATTCTGGACCTAGGGTCCAATGTTCGAGTGAAAGCTGATTCCAAGCCTTAGCTGCCAGAATGGAGAAAGAGTGACTCCCCCTTCCTCATACGCTTGACTCACAGCACTAACACGAGCGCAGGCTGGCCAAGTGCAGCTCTCTTTTGATGGATGGTAAGGCAAGAATCTTTGAGAAAGATAGCATGGGCTCCAAAGAGAGAGCGCACAATGAACCAGAACTAAAGATTTAAAAAGGATCCTCATTTTAGTTGGCAGCTAATGAAGGGATCTTAGAAGGGTCACAACGGAACCACGCCAAGGGAGTCTCAAAAATAAATGAGCAGCAGCATTCTGAATTACCGAAAGTCATCTGATCAGGCATACTGACAACCCTAGGTAAAGGGTATTAGCATGACCCAACCTAGAAGGTATTATTAGCACACGTCCCACCATCTTCCTCGAAAGAAGAGGCAGCAAGAAAATAAATTTCTACGGGTGTGAAGCAATCCAAAGCAGGAGCAAACAATTACCGAACCCTGTGGTTGAAAGAAGAGTTGGTTGTCAAACTTGACTCCATGATATTTATCCACTAGAGTTGGTAGTGGATGCCCTTAATGATGTAGGCCAGTCTACTTACCAACAGTGGTGTTGATGAGACCCAAATTAAAGAATTTGGGGCATATTCACAAGGAGCCATCGCCAAATTAACGGCACTTTATCGCAGCCAAAGTCGTGATAAATTTACCCCCCCATTCACAAGCCGGTGTTAACAGCCCACAGCACCAGTATACCCGCGATAGCAGCCACAAAAAATATCGCCACAGATGACCCTCGCAAATATCGCTAATGAGATGCAGAGTAGGCGTTCCCGTGACAAAAGCCGAGACAACAGCACACCTCAACATTCACAACGACCAGCCACATCCGCGATAAAAACACAAAACAGGCGATAAGGCACGTTAGCACCAGGAAATCTACACCTGCTCTGACCTGGTGTAAAGTCGGACGGCAGCCAGCACCACAAAAGGGAGCACAGCCCAGGGCCACAACCGAAGGGCAACAGATGCCATGGAGCCACACATCATGGAGTCCCGGACACCCAAGAGGGCCACAACACCCACCCCCACCACCCCAGGACCCCATCCCACACCCGGAACACCCCCTCCGGACCAACACAGACGCAGCGCAGACAAAGACAGCGGAACCCCAGGAAACGTACCAGCCGCACAGACCCAACATCTGACAATGTCACCTTCCACTCCAGGCTGAAAGGGACAACCAACCTACGCATCCTGACCATCATTGCCTAACAGGCCTACGGCAACAACACAGCGGACAACCAACATCCCACCCCACACAAAGCTGATGGCGTGGCTGCACCTGTTGGCCCCTGAGACCCCCCATCCAACACCCGCCAGAGTCGGAGGAGTCCCACAGCCAGCCACATCCAAGTCCCCCACACCTGTCCTGGACATCACCATCACCCTGGTACCCCAGTCCCCATACGTACAACACAATGCGCAGGATCCGCTGGAGAACAAGCAAGGACCATACGCCATAGCAGGATGCACGCACGTGTTGGGGGCAACACACAGCACACATGTACTACCTCTGCCCCCTGGTGACACAGCACACAATCACCGCAACAGGAAGTACATGTCTCACACCAATGTGCAGGCAACAACAGAACACAGTGGAATACCCAACAATGTCGCCTTCAAATACACAGCCAGTGTGCATGATACCTTCATCCTCCGACAGTCCATCACCAACCAGCGTTCCCAGGATGGCAACAAGGGAAATGCACATCCCCTTGGCAACATACAAATGAACACCCCACACACCTCAACTCCCCAAACATGCAACTCACAATTCTGGCAATGCACACGTCACAAAATCACATACAACAGGCACAACAAGATGCCCAACCACCAGACACGACAGAACAACTTACAATGTCCACATGGGCAAGCCCTGAACATGAGCCAGCAACGGCATGGCACCTCAGCCACATAATAGCCTAATGTGGGGAGAGGTGGCAACCAGGCATGTGTGCAGGATGCAGGAGAACCATGATCCGGAAAGCACACAATGCCAAGAGTGGCGGAGATGTGCTGGACAGACCGCAGTATGCAGAACACACCCATATCCATGGCGACATACACCTCTGGCGTATGGAGTGTAGTGGACAGTGGACGCCACCATGTCACCCCAGCCAGTGGGGGACCTCGCGGAAATGTTGCCTGTCACGCCTCCCCCTAAGCGTCACCGGAGTGGGATACCCCGGCGTACGCCACGCCAGCGTAGGGGTGTGAATTTAAAGCACGTAGGGCTGGGCGTGGTCCCCTTCTGGAAATACCAACGTCCCTGCCAGGGCGGCGTCTCCCACCCCACCACGATGCCAACGCCATCCTCGTGAGCGGAGTTGCCTGCGATGCAGTGTGCCTGCCGGACCCCGGCACGCTGGACCATGAACACGTCTGGCCCGCCCCTGCGCAGCCAGGCCACACTGATCACCTGCCGACACCTGCGTGTGTCAAGGAGGGCCCACCACGTGCCGGCGCAAGCTCCAAGCCCGATTCCCGCGAACTTGGCAGTCAGCTCAGACCACCAGGCATCCACAACACAGGCCTGCTTCAGTCCTTTCTAGTTGACGTACTGCACTGCCACCTACGGCCCATTCCTCAGACCAGCAGGTCCCACATGTGAAACTGTGTCCTGAGTCATGAATGGCAGTGTCCCCAAATCCGGGCCAGCGGCCACAGCACCAGATGCCCCCCGATCAGTGAAGCATAGTTCCATATGGGCTTCTTGCGACACGTGGTGCCACTAACCCTGTTCAACGCCAGCCGGCTACACGTGGTGCCACTAACCCTGTTCAATGCCAGCCGGCTACACGTGGTGCCACTAACCCTGTTCAACGCCAGCCGGCTACACGTGGTGCCACTAACCCTGTTCAATGCCAGCCGGCTACACGTGGTGCCACTAACCCTGTTCAATGCCAGCCGGCTACACGTGGTGCCACTAACCCTGTTCAACGCCAGCTGGCTACATGTGGTGCCACTAACCCTGTTCAACGCCAGCCTGCTACACGTAGTGCCACTGAACCTGAACAACGCAGGCCGGTGGGGCCATCCATACTATGCCGGCGACACAAGGTGAATGGGCCGTGCTGACCGCTGCCTCAGGCCTACACCACGGTTAGGTAGGTCACACATTTGGAACTGAGTCTTGATTACACCATGGCAGTGAACATTATTCAAGGCAGAGAACAATTCCCAATACACACTTTGATGTGGTGGCAACAAGTCTGTGCATGGCATCACAACCACACGTGTCAGTGGGCCTACGTGGACTACTGCCCTCGGCCTACGCTGCGCACGACTGGGGTCACAGATTTGGAACTGAACATCGGTAATTCAAAGGACAGAATACATTTCATCGCACGCACGGAGAGGCGTAAGAGGATGACGCGTTGCAGTCCGGAAGGAACAGGATCATCGTTACGGAGGTGATTGAACACTACCGACAACTGCCACTGTGTCACTAACTCTGTGCCCCGCGTGCCAATGACAGGTGGCTGTGGGCCCATGCTGACCGCTGCCTCCGGCCTACACTGCGGTCCAGTAGGTCACAGAGCCTTGATTTGGCAATGTCGGAGTTCACATCTGTGTACCGGCATCATCGCAGACTGCATGCCCTCACACCACCTGTGCCGCTAAGTCTGTTCCCCGACATTCATGGACACTCACTGGTCGTACATTGGTGGCGTTTGAGTCTATGGACTAGGGGCTAGTTTTCATCCTCATGTAGCTGATCCCGAATTGTTGTTGCAAACGAGGGTTGCGCTTTCCACTCCTCCATTTGCTGCTTCCAGATGACATCAGACCTTCCGCATCATGCCCTGGAGGACACCTTCCACTGTCCCCCGAAACCCTCCGCAACATACACCTCGGACATTGATGGGGACCCGCTCAGGTCGCATGGCCCATTTGACTGCACCGCAAGTCACCGTCCCGTGGCTGGGTGCCTGTGCCGGCTGCAGTGCATCCGGGGCCACTAACTCTGTGCTGCTCAGGCCTGGGACCCCTTCTTCTGAGACATTGAATGGCCTCTGTAGCGATGGTCTTGGGGTCATCAACGCCATGTGTCTGTGGCCCTGCGCTGTCCGCCTCCTCCGGCCCCAACTGCGGGCCACCAGGGCCCACACATGGCATCAAGTCTTGACCGGCCCGGACGTCGCATCACCGCAGGGGGCACACGCCACCACCGCAAGGACCACCGTCAACCGCCATCTGCCAGAGTCGAAACGGTGGTCCTGACAGACCTAAGGAGTTGCTCAGACCTGTCGTGGATGCCATCATCCACCTGATACCCTGCTCAGCACTCCAGGTGCCAGTGACTCAGTGCACCGCAAGCCATTGTCCGTTACTGATTGTGTTTTGTGCTGTTGTGAGGTTGCGCAGCAATGTCACCTCATGCAGTGGGGAAGACCTGGGACTATGATGAGGAAGATGTGTCAAGTGTGCGGAAGGGAGAGGGCATAGACAATGGGAGGGCAGGAGGCAACAGCCCCAAGGCAGGAATGCAGACTGGTGGTGGTAGTCAAGCTACACACCCGGATCTGTTGCTGGGTATTGCGCTGTGGATTGCGGACGCAACTGTCACCTCAGGCAGTGTGGGAGACCTGGGACGTTGATGTGGAAGTTGATAAAGGTGTAACACACCCCACTGCATCAGGACTAACCCGAAGGGACACAATCCTGGCAGTTTCTTCACATGAGCGCGCTCTCTCTCGTGTGCCCCTGCCTCAGTGCACTGCAACTCAAGGAACGTCCAGACTGAATATTGGGTGACCTCTGTCCTTACTCCGGATCCCTCCATGTTGCTCTGCATTTGACTCTGTTATGCTCGTGTTTACTGTTTCCATTGCACTGGTGTCCACTGTTCAGGTTGTTGGCAGCACCAAGCACTCCGTGCGGGCTGGCTTATACTCACCCCACACACATCCAGCACAGGCGTCACTGTACATGTGGCCCTGCCAATAAAGGGGCCGGGCGCACGTGCCCGTGGCCAGTTCAACATGATATGTGCATGTGTCTCTGTGGAGGTGTGGGTCTCCTTTGTGGGGTGTGGGGGGTCCCTGAAGGGTATTGGACACCCACGTATGTGTTCTAGTTCACATTCCATGGGTTCGGCAACACCCTCACCTGTTGGACCACCTCCTTTTGGCGTTCTGCCACCTGGCATTGGGATGCCATGTGTGGGTGGGTGAAGTGTTGTGAGCCAGCCGTGATTGCGGGTGCTTCATGCTGTGTGGTCTGTTGCAGGGGCTGGGTTCACCTCTGAGTGGCTTGTCTGCCCTGGTCCTGGTGGTGGGTTGTGTGGGATGTCCATGGGCTGTTGTAGGGCGTCAGTGTCTGGGCTGTGGTGTTCGTCTCGGGCATCACTGATGGGTTGTCTGTTCTGACCTGCTGGAGGTGTTGTTTGTACCTCTGCATTGTGAAGGGGAGGTGCATGTTGGCATTGTGTTGGCGCCTTGTTCTTGTCGACATGCAGACTGTGTGACGATGTACATTGTGAGTGTTTGGGCGGTGGTGGCTATTTGAGTTGGGACAGTGTACATTTGGACTACATGGCTGATGTGGGGTTGTAGGGGTAGATGTGCATCTCACACTTCCCTGCTCTGTCCGATGTGATTGTTCTGTTGCTGTGCCTGGTTGGACCCAGTTGTGTCCCCTGTTCTGCAGTGTGGGTGTTGCACTTTGTGCCACATTGTCATGGTATGTGCTGTGATTGCTATGTGTGTGTGCTGCAGTGTGCCACGGGGATGGGGGACATGTCCCTGGGTAATTGTGGGTGTGCAGTGTGTTACACCTCATCGTGCATGTGTGGCATTGTACCCATCGCCCACCATCCCCCCAGTCCCTGTTGGATCCTCACCCTGTTGTTGTTATGTCAGGTCCTGTCGGGCTGTGTCCGTACTCCCTACTCCTTGCACCCTCTCCACACTGATGACTGTGGCCTGGGTTTCCTCCTGCTCCTCCTGTGGAGCTGGACTGCCACCTCCTGTCGCCATTGCTGTCTTCCTGTTGGCAGCGGGTTTGTACGTGGTTTAGGTTGTCAGGTCCTGCCGGCGCCTCTTGGCCTCCTGTATTGGCCTCCTGGGCTCTGCGACTGCATTCCAGGCGGTCTGCTTGTGGGTCATTTGCTGGTAGTATTCTGTCGCCTCCGTGGCCTTGGTCTTGTTTTCCTGCGATCTGCACCCCGTCTTCCTCTCCATTTTCTCCTTGGCCTTCCCCGACTCACTTGTTCCTTGCAGGTGGTCTGTGGGGGTTGTGGTGTTCGCGTTGCCTTCTGCGCTGGGTCAGGGTGCATGGATGTTGCTACGTGCTTTGACTTGTTTCTGGTGTGTTGTGCCTGTGGTTTTTATGGTGCAATTGCCCGCCAGACGCGTGGGAGTTGCAGGCCTGAGGCTGCTTTTCGCAGCTTTTTGTACCGCGATTGGCCTCATCGCATGATTTCTCACGTTCGCGTTTCGCATTTTTTGGGCATGGTGTTGATTTGCACGCTGGCATTTGACGCGTTATCTGGTGACTATCGCATGCTCCCGCCTTGTTGTGAATTCCATGTTGACACTGGGTTATTTTCCCGTGATAGGCTGCATTATTGAAAGTTGCGTTATGCTACTCTTGAGGTAGTTATCACGCGTTCTTGTGAATATACCCCTTTCTGTCTTATAATTACATTTCAACTGACTTCTGTGCATCTAGGCAAAAACAGCATGCATGCAGGCTTTAAAGAACCTCTCCGCAGATGTTAGATTGTTCTCAAAAGAGAGAAGCTGCTTCATGCCATCAGCATAGAAGATAATTGTATACCAAAAGGATTCAACCAGGGGAGCCAGCAGAGCCATATATATGTTAAATAAGGTTGTGGTCAGAGAAGAGACCTGTGGCCTCCCTGCTTGTGGGGATTAATGGCTGATGAAAAGGGAGTCAACCAGATTGACTGCCACTGGGGGGCAGATTTACAAGAAAGTGACGCATCTGTAGATATGCGTCACTTTCCCTGCGCCACTCTGAGAAACCCTTGCGCCACCATGGATGCGCCGTATTTACAATACGGCGCACCATGGCGCAAGGATTGACAGATGCGTCAGAAATTCTGATGCATCTGTTGGGGCAAAAGTCACGCATTGCTGAAGTTGTGTCGCAAGCACGGCGCAACTCCAGCAATGCGTGTTGAGGCCTATTCCCACTACACTGCATCACTACTTACGCCTGGTTCAAGCAGGCGTAAGGTTTTGACGCAGTGGCGTCCTAAAAGTGGCGCAGTGAAATCTTGTAGATTTCACTGCGTCACTTTTACGAGCCCTTCCTGCGTAGGAACGCCCACCCTGCATACATTATACCTGACGCAGGTATAATGTGACGCAGGGGTTTACAACGTGACGCATCTCCCTAGATGCGTCACGTTGTAAATAGGTCGCATTTTTTGCGCTGCCGTTGCGTCAAAAAAAGTGACGCAATGACGGCGCAAGAAGGCGCAAGGGGCTTGTAAATCTGCCCCTTGGAGTCCAAGAAGATTTAATCCAGCGGCAAACTTGTCATTCTCCTACTGTTGAAGGAGAATGACAAGAGAGGTGGTATCGAATGCCACCTAAAGATCGAGTAAAATCAGAGCAGCTTTCTTGCTTTGAACCAAGGACAGCTTAATATGATCGGACACTTCTAGCCGTGGTGCCTCTTTGCTATACCGGGGCAAAATCCACATTGACAAGCTCTACGTTCTGGACTAACAAGTAACATGCTAATACCACATCAAAAATGCCTGCTGTTCTTACTGGAACGTAATAATAACAGAACTTAGCAGCGGCAGGTGCTCTATTAGAGCCGAGGAGCACCGCCCCCCGCCACCACCTACAAATCTAGCAAATAAAACGATACTAAAACGGGTTTTTAACCCATTTTATTATCGTTTTATTTTAATATCATGGACCCGCCCTGAGGACTCTGACGTCTCTTGGGGGTGAGTCCAGGGAATGACACTGCTGGTGGGGGAGAGGTGGGCACTCCCTTCACTGCGCATGAAGTGTTTGGCTGGCTGTCTCAGGCCGGCCAAACCCCTCATGCGCAATGAAGCTCTCTCCAGCCTCAGCTGCGTTGCTGGGGCTGGAGAAAGCATGCACAGGCTCCCAGTCTGCCTGGGAGCTCAAGTTGCCAATTCTCAGGCCAATCCTGAAGCTGCTCTCATGCGAGAGCAGCTTCAGGATTGGCCACAGGGCAGGCTGGGGCTTGTGCCCAGGGCTTGAAGCACGAAGAGCGCGTTCCTGCAGGAGACGACGGTGGCGGCTTTAAGTTAAGTTTCTTTCATTTCTTTTTTCCCCCCCCGAATGCTACCCGCCTCCCTCCTCCCCACCTCCCCCCTTCCTCCTCCGGTCTGGCCCGCCCCCCACTTTGGCAGGGGATGGGCCGCTACTGGAACTTAGTAAGATATTAGAAGTGGCAATACCACTGGATCCTAAGTATCTATTGCTGGGTATTGCTACAGACGTAGATATCCCTACAGCCAAACTCCTGTTCATTAACTTGGGACTTGTTGTGGCAAAACAAGATGTGGGTAAACACTGGGGAGCATCGGATCCCCCTGTACTGCAGGAGCAAAAGAATGGGTTGGACCTCTAAATGGCGGCTGAAAAAGTAGCATATAAGGCTAGGGGGTGCCAGAGGAAGTTTGTTAAGATATGGGTTTCCTTGCTGCAATATTATGGTGTTGTCCTGGTTGACGGAGACGACTAACCCTGACCCACGGAACCCTGAAAATGCATGATGTATTGGATGCTATTCTGACACTGATCTCCTATGTATCACTGACCACGAACAAGTGTCTTTGTAGACAGGTTGTTGTATACTCTTGCTCCCATTTACCTTTGGTTTCATTTGTATATATACTATTCAAATGTGTTGACATCGAAAATTCTAATAAAAATTTATTTTTTTAAAAGAATATCTGCTGTTAAAAAAAGAAAGAAAAGTAAAAGTAAAAAAACTGTTTGTGTTGATCTCCTAATAAATGTAAATAAACCTAAATGTAACAGTATGCAAGGCCTAGATAGATAATCATGGAGGGCAACACAATTTGGCATAGCGACTAAGGGGCCGATTCCGATTTCGGCCGGAAGGGCACCGAACGATGGTCGGAGCCCTTCCGATCGGAACGTGCCGGCCGGATTCCTTTCCGACCGAGCCATTCCGATGGGCTCGGTCGGAAAGGAATCTGACTCGGATTTCCGGATGGCTTACGACGGGCTCGGAGAGCCCGACCGCCGTCCGGAAATCCTTCAGTACTCCCCGGCCGCCTCTTCACGACCGAGGGAGTACGATGGCAGTATTTCACTGCCTTTTCGTGCCGGTCTTTCCGGCACGAAAAGGCAGTCGGTAACTGTCTTTGGGGGCCACCAGTAGGGCCCCCATGGGTGCAAGGCCGCCATTCGGCACCTATGGTGCCCCTCTGTTGATCCCTGCACCCGGTGGCAGGCACCTTGGGGTGCCGGCCACAGGGTGCAGGGATGAACTGCACCCCTGCTTTTCACTATGCAAGCATGCATTCCGCTCGGAATGCATGCTCCCATTGTGAAGTATACGAGTGCGACCGAACAGGGTTCGGTCGCATCGTACTTGCAGGGCCGTAACCGACGACAGCAGGTCGGTCGGTTACGGCTCCTGGACAATGTCGGACGGACCTGAGTCCGTCCGACATCGGAATCGGCCCCTTAGTTGTGAGGTGTTAATTAAAATAAACTAATTCAACACTACAGTCAACTTAACACTTTGCAATGAGCAAATGCTTCAAAATATGCATAGGACACTTTCCTTTCCTGAAATAAAAAGATTGCCTAACCATTCATTCTGGTAATCGTCTGTCAGTGAGGATTCAAAGGATTGCTCTGTCTATGTACGTCACATGTATGAGAAAAAATCTGCTCAGGTAGGTAAATGCTAAACTTGGAACAGGACAGGTAGCTCACACTGCTTAATGAATGCCAAATGATGATTCCTGTGATGTGTGGGAGGGGTTCGGTAAACTTGACATTTTTAATGTTTGCTCGATCATCTGGGTGAACACTTCTATGTGTTTCTGGGAGTATTACTCAAGAGGCCTGTTGAAAACTTCACCCCAGAATCTCTTCTTTTTCTGAGACCTCTCAGTTTACCTTGAATCTAAGACTCAATTTATTTTCCTTATCTGTTCAACGGGTCTGTATCTTTTTGTAAGAAACAAAATCTGCACGTCTTGTCAAAACCTTCAGGAAGAAGGATCCATCCCTATCTAGTTCTATTGCAAAAAGAATCAGATGGGTCTATCCGTACGGACTGGAAGGAGTTGATTATTTGAATAGTGTAGACTAATAACTCGAGTGGCAAATGCTAAGGGGTATATTCACAAGAACGTGTGATAACTACCGCAAGAGTAGCGTAACGCAACTTCCAATAACGCAGCCTATCACGGAAAAATAACCCCTTGTCAACGTGGGATACACAACAAGGCGGTACCATGCGATAGTCACCAGATAACGCGTCAAATGCCAGCGTGTAAATCAACACCACGCCCAAAAAATGCGAAACGCGAACGCGAGAAATCATGCGATGAGGCCAATCGCGGTACAAAAAGCTGCGAAAGGCAGCCTCAGGCCTGCAACTCCCACGCGTCTGGCGGGCAATTGCACCATAAAAACCACAGGCACAACACACCAGAAACAAGCCAAAGCACGTAGCAACATCCATGCACCCTGACCAAGCGCAGAGGGCAACGCGAACCCCACAACCCCCACAGACCACCAGCAAGGAATAACTGGCTCGGGGAAGGCCAAGGAGAAAATGGAGAGGAAGACGGGGTGCAGACCGCAGGAAAACAAGACCAAGGCCACAGAGGCGACAGAACACTACCAGCAAATGACACACAAGCAGACCGCCTGGAATGCAGTCGCAGAGCCCAGGAGGCCAATCCAAGAGGCCAAGAGGCTCCGCCAGGACGTGACAACCTAAACCAGGCACAAACCCGCTGCCAATAGAAAGGCAGCAACGGCGACAGGAGGTGGCAGTCCAGCGACACAGGAGGAGCAGGAGGAAAGCCAGGCCACAGTCATCAGTGTGGAGAGGGTGCAAGGAGTAGGGAGTACGGACACAACTCAACAGGACCAGACACACAACAACAGGGTGAGAATCCACCAGGGACTGGGGGGGGCGGGAGATGATGGGCACAATGCCACACATGCACAATGAGGTGTAGCACACTGCACATCCACAATTACCCAGGGACATGTCCCCCATCCCCGTAGCACACTGCAGCACACACACATAGCAATCACAGCACATACCATGACAATGTGGCACAAAGTGCAACACCCACACTGCAGAACAGGGGACACAACTGGGTCCACCCAGGCGCAGAAACAGAACAATCACATTGGATAGAGCAGGGAACTGTGAGATGCACATCTACCCCTACAACCCCATATCAGCCATGTAGGCCAAATGTACACTGCCCCAACTCAAATAGCCACCACCGCCCAAACAGTCACAATGTACATTGTCACACAGTCTGCATGTCGACAAGAACAAGGCGCCAACATAATGCCAACATGCACCTCCCCTTCACAATGCAGAGGGACAAACAACACCTCCAGCAGGTCTGAACAGACAACCCATCAGTGATGCCCGAAACGAACACCGCACCCCGACCCCGACGCCCTACAACAGCCCATGGACATCCCACACAACCCACCACCAGGACCAGGGCAGACAAGCTACTCAGAGGAGAACCCAGACTCTGCAACAGACCACACAGCATGAAGCACCCGCAATCACGGCTGCCTCACAACACGTCACCCACCCACACATGGCACCCCAATGCCAGTTGGCCGAACGCCAAAAGGAGGTGGCCCAACAGGTGAGGCTGTTGCCTTACCCATGGAATGCAAAGTAGAACACATACGTGGGTGTCCAATATCCTTCAGGGACCACCTACACCCCACAAAGGAGACCCACACCTCCACAGAGACACATGCACATATCATGTTGAACTGGCTACGGGCACGTGCGCCCGGCCCCTTTATTGGCAGGGCCACATGTACAGTGACGCCTGTGCTGGATGTGTGTGGGGTGAGTATAAGCCAGCCCGCACGGAGTGCTTGGTGCTGGCAACAACCTGAACAGTGGACACCAGTGTAATGGAAACAGCAACATGGAGGGATCCGGAGTAAGGACAGAGGTCACCCAATATTCAGTCTGGACGTTCCGTGAGTTGCAGTGCACTGAGGTAGGGGCACTAGAGAAGAGCGCGCTCATGTGAAGAAATTGCTAGGATTGTGTCCCTTCGGGTTAGTCCTGATGCAGATGCAGTGGGGTGTGTTACACCTGCATCAACTTCCTCATCAACGTCCCAGGTCTCCCACACTGCCTGAGGTGACAGTTGCGCCGCAGTCCACAGCGCAATACCCAGTATCAGATCCGGGTGTGTAGCTTGACTACCGCCACCAGTCTGCATTCCTGCCTTGGGGCTGCTGCCACCTGCCCTCCCATTGTCTGTGCCTTCTCCCGTCCGCACACTTGACACATCCTCCTCCTCATGGTCCCAGGTCTTCCCCGCTGCATGAGGTGACATTGCTGCGCAACCTCACAACAGCACAAAACTCAATCAGTAACGGACAATGGCTTGCGGTGCATTGAGTCACTGGCACCTGGAGTGCTGAGTAGGGCAGCAGGCCGATGATGGCATCCACGACAGGTCTGGGCAACTCCGTAGGTCTGTCAGGACCACCCTTTCGACTCTGTCAGATGGCGGTTGGAGGTCGTCCTTGCCGTGGTGGCGTGTGCCTCCTGCGGTGATGCGACGTCCGGGCCGGTCAAGACTCGATGCCATGTGTGGCCCCTTGTGGCCCGCAGTTGGGGCCGGAGGAGGCGGACAGCGCAGGGCCACAGACACATGGCGTTGATGACCCCAAGACCATCTCTACAGAGGCCATTCAATGTCTCAGAAGAAGGGGTCCCAGGCCTGAGCAGCACAGAGTTAGTGGCCCCGGATGCACTGCGGCTGGCACAGGCACCCAGCCACGGGACGGTGACTTGCGGTGCAGTCAGATGGGCCATGCGACCTGAGCGGGTCCCCATCAATGTCCGAGGTGTATGTTGCGGAGTGTTGCGGGGGACAGTGGAAGGTGTCCTCCAGGGCATGATGCGGAAGGTCTGATGTTATCCGGAAGCAGCAAATTGAGGAGTGGAAAGCGCAACCCTCGTTGTCACCAACAATTCGGGATCAGCTACATGAGGATGAAAACTAGCCCCTATTCCATAGACTCAAACGCCCCCAATGTACGACCAGTGAGTGTCCATGAATGTCAGGGAACAAACTCAGTGGCACAGGTGGTGTGAGGGCATGCAGTCTGCAATGATGCCGGTACACAGATGTGAACTCCGACATTGCCAAATCAAGGCTCTGTGACCTACTGGACCGCAGTGTAGGCCGGAGGCAGCGGTCAGCATGGGCCCTCAGCCACCTGTCGTTGGCTCGCGAGGCACAGAGTTAGTGACACAGTGGCAGTTGTCGGTAGTGTTCAATCACCTCTGTGACGATGATCCTGTTCCCTCTGGCCTGCAACGCGTCATCCTCTTACGCCCCTCCGTGCATGCGAAGACATGTATTCAGCCTTTTGAATTACCGATGTTCAGTTCCAATTCTGGGACCCCACTCGAGCGCAGCGTAGGCCGAGGGCAGTGGTCTGCGTAGGCCCAAAGACACGTGTGGTTGTGATGCCATGCACAGACTTGTTGCCACCACATCGAAGGGTGTATGGTGAATAGTTCTCTGCCTTAAATAATGTTCACTGCCATGGTGTAATCAAGACTCAGTTCCAAATGTGTGACCTACCTGACTGTGGTGTAGGCCTGAGGCAGCGGTCAGCACGGCCCATTCACCGAGTGTCGCCGGCATAGGTTGGATGGCCCCACTGGCCTGCGTAGTTCAGGTTCAGTGGCACCACGTGTAGCAGGCTGGCGTTGAACAAGGTTAGTGGCACCACGTGTAGCAGGCTGCCGTTGGACAGGGTCAGTGGCACCACGTGTCGCAAGATGCCCATATGGAACTATGCCTCACTGAACTGGGTAGGTCTGGTGCTGTGGCCGCTGGCCGGGATATGGGGTCACTGCCATTCATGACTCAAGACACAGTTCCACATGTGGGACCTACTGGTCCGAAGAGTAGTCCGGGGGCGGCAGTGGAGTATGTCAACGAAAAGGGAATAAAGCGGGCCGGTGTTGTGGCGGCCGTGATGGTCTGAGGTGGCTGCCAAGGTCTCGGGCCTCGGGCTTGTGGCTTGCGCCGGCACGTGGTGGGCCCTCCTTGACACACGCCGGTGTCTGAAGATGATCAGTGTGGCCTGGCTGCGCAGGGGCTGGCCTGACGGGTTCGTGGACCAGAGTGCCAGGGTCCGGCAGGCGCACGGCATCGCAGGCAACTCCGCTCACGAGGATGGCGTCGGCCTCGTGGCGAGGTGGGAGGCGCCGCCCTGGCAGAGACGTGGGTCTTTCCGGAAGTGGACCACGCCCAGGCCTACGTGGTTTTTATTCACACCCCTACGCTGGCGTGGTGTACGCCGGGCCATCCCACTGCGCTGACGCTTAGGGGGGGCATAACAAGCAACATTTCCGCGAGGACCCCCACTGGCTGTGGTGACATGGTGGCATCCACTGTCCACTACACTCCATACGCAAGCGGTGTATGTCGCCATGGATATGGGTGTGTTCTGCATACTGCGAGGTGTCCAGCACATCTCCGGCACTGTTGGCATTGTGTACTTTACCAATCATGGTTCGACTGCATCCTTCACACATGCCTGGTTGCCACCTCTCCCCACATTCGGCTAGTATGTGGCTGAGGTGCCATGCCGTTGCTGGCTCATTTTCAGGGCTTGCCCATGTGGACATTGTAAGTTGTTCTGTCGTGTCTGGTGGGTGGGCATATTGTTGTGCCTGTTGTATGTGATTTTGTGACGTGTGTATTGCCAGAGTTGTGAGTTGCATGGTTGTGGTGTTGAGGTGTGTGGGATGTTCATTTGTATATTGCCAAGGGGCTGTACATTTCCCTTGTTGGCCTCCTGGGAACGCTGGTTGATGATGGACTGTCGGAGGATGAAGGTATCATGCACACTGGCTGTGTATTTGAAGGCGACATTGTTGGGTGTTCCACGGTGTTCTGTTGTTGCCTGCACATTGGTGTGAGACGTGTGCTTCCTGTTGCGGTGATTGTGTGCTGTGTCACCAGGAGGCACAGGTAGTACATGTGTGCTGTGTATTGCCCCCAACACGTGCGTGCATCCTGCTATGGCGTATGGTCCTTGCTCGGTCTCCAGAGGATCCTGCGCCTTGTGTTGTATGTATGGGGACTGTGGTACCAGGGTGATGGTGATGTTCAGGACAGGTGTGGGGGACTTGGATGTGGCTGACTGTGAGACTCCTCCGACTCTGGCGGGTATTGGATGGGGGGTCTCAGGGGCCAACAGGTGCAGCCACGCCATCAGCTTTGTGTGGGGTGGGATGTTGGTTGTCCGCTGTGTTGTTGCCATAGGCCTGTTAGGCGATGATGGTCAGGATGCGTTGGTTGGTTGTCCCTTTCAGCCTTTAGTGGACGGTGACATTGTCAGGTTTTGGGTCTGTGCGGATGGTACGTTTCCTGGGGTTCCGCTGTCTTTGTCTGCGCTGCGTCTGTGTTGGTCCGGGGGGGGGTGTTCCGGGTGTAGGTTGGGGTCCTGGGGGTGGTGGCGGTGGGTGTTGTGGCCCTCGTGGGTGTCCGGGCCGCATGATGGGTGGCTCCATGGCATCTGTTGCCCTTTGGATGTGGCCCTGGGCTGTGCTCCCTTTTGTGGTGCTGGCTGCCGTCCGACTTTACACCAGGTCAGAGCAGGTGTAGATTTCCTGGTGCTAACGCGCCTTATCGCCTGTTTTGTGTTTTTATCGCGGATGTGGCTGGTCGTTGTGAATGTTGAGGTGTGCTGTTGTCTCGGCTTTTGTCACGGGAACGCCTACTCTGCATCTCATTAGCGATATTTGCGCGGGTCCTCTGTGGCGATGTTTTTTGCGGCTGCTATCGCGGGTAAACTGGTGCTGTGGGCTGTTAACACGGGCTTGTGAATGGGGGGTAAATTTATCACGACTTTGGCTGCGATAAAGTGCCGTTAATTCGGCGATAGCTCATTGTAAATATGCCCCTAAGTGTTTAATGAAGTGAACATGATGGACACAGCTAAGCTTATAATGCTTTGGTGCATCCATTGGAAGTACAAGCAGCTAGTTGTCTGGTTGTCTTGGATTGATACTAGCTTGGCCTTTAGTGAACGGTATGCCAGCTTTTGCATCTCACTTTGACTACTTGCCAATTATGTTTACCTACACTCGTAAATATTGTCAGATTCTTTTTTCATTCCACGCGTCTTCTCTTATGCAAAGAACCCTCATGGTGCTTCTGTTCTGTGCTTTAGCCCTGTTTCCAAGATGGACAGAGCCAGAATGCATTTTCACGTTCTATATATTATCAGCTTTATTTATCATAAATATTTTTGAATTTTGTGTATCCTCCCTGTTTTGCATTCCATCCTAGGTAACTAGCATTCAAGTCTGTGGGTACAAAAGACTGTTTGAATAGGTTAACTTAACTGTCATCTTCCTTCCGTGACAGATGTACGATGCTCATGGAGTTGCTGTATGCTGTGTCTGTTTCCCATTCAATTTTTGCATAATTTGCCCTACCCATTTACTGACTGACTCCCTAATCCTCTTAAATGAGTTAGAAGATCAATTTTGCTTTAATCTGTTTCCCGCAGCAACAGATTGCACCCTTGGCAGGTAAGATGAGGTGTACGCCACGCTAAACTGGTACAGTAGGAAGGTAGAAAATGCCAAAGGCACCAACTTCGAGCCTCTTACCATGGTCATCAATGTGCAAAAAATTAATTATAATGCTCAATGGTATGCTAAAGCTAGACAGTGTGTACTTTTTCATAATCTACACCCCACAGAGAATCTAGCTGCTAAAGTAACCTCCCTCTGACTTGTAGGCAGGTTTATATCTATGATCCATAATTTTGTAAATTAAAATGACTCTGTACACTATGTTGATTTATGCTGCCCTGTGTCTTGGATTTTCTTGTCACTCTGTATTCTTTTATTTGCATGTTGCAAAATCCTGTTTCTGGTGCACCTGCTTCGCTCAGAATAAAGACCTTGGATCCTGTGACATCTTCCCTGTTTGGCCGATTGGGCCTCCAGCCTCTTTGGGAAAACCCCTGCATCATCTGCTGCTCACATTTATTGATTGAGGTGGTGGATAGTCCTGCTCGGGTGACAAGGGAGTTGCTTAATTTGGGGTGCAAGGAAGTGCAATAGTACATCTCTTCTGTGGGCAGTGAGTATTCCTCTGCGGTAGCTGTAGAAGGGAGGGCAGTTCACAGTTATTAATGATGGAAGAGTGCATAAGAGACATCAAGTCAAGAATAAGATGGGCCTGGGTTAGGCATTGACAATTTGCATACACTAACTTTAGGAGGTTGGATGCCTGCATTGGCGGTAATGATGCTCATATAGAGAGAGAGAGGAAGACTGATGTTTTTTCTTTACTCTTTGTGATTGGCCATGATCAGAGCTTGGCATCTGTTTGTCCATGGGTATAGCTTCCTTATTTAGTGTGGATGCAATTGAGTCAACTGTAAATAGTCCAGGTAACTACTTTTATAATAAAGAAGACACTAGTATGTATAACAAAAAAAGTTTATATTTCTAAAATACCCAGCCCTCACACTACCTACAGCAGACCCACCCTATGTCCCTGAAGCATAAAGAATATAAAATAATACTACCCCTTACCCAAATGACACACACCCACTCCCCTCCAACAGTACCTCTCTGCTTCCTAAAACAAACATAAAACTACACTACCCCTTCCAGAACAAATCCAACCCACACCACCTCCAACAGAACCACCCTCCCTAATGAAAATCCCCCTCTGATTGGCCATTTAGGCCATTCATTGATTTTGGCCTTTGGAAGGTCATAGTGCCATCCTCAGCTTTCTCAAGGAGGATCTCTGTGGTTATGGGGAAGGGGAGCAGGGTGCTGTAGGTGTGGGATGGCTCAGTTGTATGTGGCGGCTCAAGGACTGTGTTTCCTCCTCCACACACTCCGGCTGAGAGCAGGCCACCGCAGTTGCCTGGATTTCTCCAGGTGAAACAGAACGGCTATCTCCCGCTGGGCCTTGCTGCGAAAGTCTTCCTCCCAGTCTGCCATGAGAACAGCAGGATGGTATGAGGAAAGAAGAAAAATGCATGAATTGTCGTACCCATTGCAAGCAAATGTTTGATGCATGTAAAGTCAGTCATATGGCTTTGCTGGTTCTGGCCTCTGGAATTAAGTAATTTAGAAACCCTGGGATTTTGTACTCAAAATTACTATTTGCAGTACTTGCCATTAATTAATCCACAATCATCTCTATATTTAAAAAAAGAATTGCTCAAATTGATCAAATGCTTAAATAAAGGAGTTCATGATGTGCCACTTAACGTGTGTTTAAAACATAACTAAACTGCACAGTTGTAGTGTAGCTCCTATTTCCCTAATAGGCTCTGCGCATTGGAATAATATATCCTATAGGTTTGACATAGGACAAAGGTCAGTATGTCCCTATCGAGTATATTAAACGTAATTACTTGTGCCAGCTAGCTCAGAGGCCACTAGAAACTCCTTGACAACAAGAAGGGAGTAGTTTCTGGCAGCCGCAAAACATGACCACTATGTTTCCCTTTAGAATCAGAGCGTGTCCCAGAGTCGTGGAAACAATAGATACCTATTTCACTCAGCTCAATCGTGCATGCTTAGTTTTCTCCAAGTTACACAGAAAGGAATAGACGGGCGTTTCAATAAAAGATTTATTGAACAGTCTTGTTTCTGATGTAAGTAAAATGTGCTGTTACGATCACAAGACAGTATGTGAGATAAATAATGTACAGTGTGAGCAGTAGAAATAAATAATACTGCGAGAGCATTATCTTTTAGTACATATGCTGTTACATAAATAACACAGACTAAAATGCGAGTACTCATACGATGCGTTGCTAAGCTAGTTCTACCCCAATGTGCCTAACCTAACTTAGGTGTAGGGAGAGGTATGAAGTAGGTGAAGTATTCCTTACTATGGTATACTAAGAGTATGTTAAGACTAGTATGCCTAGTATGCCTAGTATGCCAAGAGTCCCTCTAGGTTCTTATCAGCTCCATACCTGAAGAATGAGAGAGGTTGGAATCTCTTTGCCAGGCTCGAACTCCAACACCCCGCAAGGGAAGTTAGATCACTGGAAGCTGGACTCTCTGCGTGCAGGGATGACAGCGTCTTCTCAGTGCGTCAGGCCGGGAAACGGGCTCCTCTGAAGTCGAGGTCTCCTCTAGTTTACAAGGGCTAGGGAAGGTATATTTATACCTGAGAGTACCTAGGAATGTTTAGTATTGACGTGAGTCGGACAGCGAAAAGACGTCATGAATGAACCCCTAAGGAATAATGGTTCATGCATAATATATGAGTCCTTGAAGAAATCAATAGTCCTGGACTAGGGAAACTCCCGCAGCCTAAGGGTCTGTTCTTCAAGAACTCGTTGTGACGTTAGGGTGGACGGATGTCGGAGACCATGCCTGTATTTGGAGTGCACGGTTTAATGCCTAAATAAGGGCTGGGATTTTATGCCTATATAAGGGCAGGGCGAATTGTGCCTATATAAGGACATGACACTGGAAAGCCCGTTTATGGACACCCTAAGAGGAATACAACACCCACTCCACTTTCGTGTATACGATAATACTAAAAATGCTAAACATTTTAAATGCTAAACATAAAATGGAGTACCGCATATTTTAAAAAATATTTCTTAAAAGCATTAAAAAACATAGTAAAAAATGCAGAAGGTACTGTACATTTGAAGCAAATGCTTTTCATTTCAGGCATAAAGTTCGAAAATAAATGCAATTGGAATGAAATAAGCAGTAATATTTACATGTGACAAAAAAATGATCGATAAGTTGTTCAAAAATCAAAGTCATTTCATGTCATGAAAATTAATGAACTGTTTTAGACACACAAGATGACTAAGTGTCTGTGGAAGTACCGCCAAGTCTGTACTATAAGGCTAGTTCTACTTTAAGCAGATTGAAGTGCCATTTTCGTTCGAAAAATGGGAAAAAGTTCAATTTTGGTAGAGTTCCAAGTTTTTGTAGAATGAAGGCCAAATTGTCACTGCATCTCTGGAACACTGTATGCTGAATCAGAGTCAGTTTACGGGTCTGGTGTAAACATGAGATCATCTATTTCTATAGACAAAACATCATCCACTGTAGTTGGTGTTAGTTGAAACACCTCGTGAAGCAGGTTAATCGCACAGAGATGTGAAGCATCGCTTTCAGCATTGGTCGCCGCAGCAATGTTCGCGTCCGTTGTTACCTGTGTGCCTGTAGATCTTTCTCGTACCTCAGCAGCAGCCGGAAGCGTCTGTGAGATCTCAATGAATGCTGACATCAGGATAGGAAGCCTCTGGGGACAACACATAGCATGGGCCGTTATCTGGTCCAGCAGAGTATCGACATCCGTTGGCGTATCCGATGGAAATGTTAGACAGGTGTCCAACACGCATTCTACACCGCATAGCAGGCATCGTAGAACAGGTAAGATGCAATCTTGCCAGATTGGTCTAAATGACAGGAACCACGTGGTATTAAGGTCCCGTAGACGATTTATGCCCAAAAGCTCTACTATTCGCTCACGGCACTTTCGTTCAAGGAGAGCTTTCTCCATTTCGCTCGGAGTGATGTCTGCGAATAGGCTGGCCATAGCGCAATAGCAGGAAGAGAAATAGAATTCCGGCAACAAGTGCTAGAATTAATGGTATGCCACCAAACACCGAATGTGCAAAGTTCGGGATGATTCCGAGTATTGCCTGGAAAGGTGCTAACAGACCGGAGCAGATGCTCTTAAATACATGTACAATTCCTGTTGTATCAGACATATTGAAGATTCGTCCTATCATTTCCACGAAATGTATAGGGCAGTTTGTACGTATTAAAGTCTGTATCTCAGCCGAAGTCCTTGCTACTTGTAGATCATAGGTTTCTTTGGCCGAGGTCAAAGGCACTGTTTGCTCTAAAAGCATGGCTTTCATTCTGCTCAAAGTATCAAATCTTATAAAAGAGACGTTCAGCGAAGGCCATAGAGGCGACTCCCTGACTGAGTCTATTGGGGCAAACAATACTTGCATACAGCAAGTGACCCTGGAGTTGACCGTTACTAGATATGAAATGCCTGGCAGCATGCCGCAGCAACTTTGATCATTCAACATGAGGTAACTCCCATTAGAAAGTTGTCCAAACGTTGGATTAATCACAGCAGCTGGTGTACCCTGCTGATGGCAAGACAAATTTGCCACAGAACCATTACAAGCCCCGTGTAAGGAAATGTCCTGACATATAAGTGAACCGCTTAGTGCACGTTTACAGTTTGTACTGCTCAAAAACACTTCACGATCCCCACTCCAACATCTATATGTATACGGTAAATCCCAAGATGTCTTAATGTATTCCTTACCCAACCTTTCTTATTTGCCTGCTTGCATTTGTCTGAGGCAATACTGAAACTGAAAAGTAGTCACAGGTAGTGTGATTTTGCCATGAATAAGCCATTCTGTAGCTGGTTTTTCTGCCACTGTGAATGGTAACTTTTCCAGTTTTTCAATGCTCAGCACTGTATACCTTGCTCCTCTTTGTGCCAGTTCGATCTGTTTATCAGTTAGATTGTATTCTGCAAACAGAGCCGATGTGTTGATGAAACGCCAAGGCACATAGCCAGCTCGCAAAGATTGCAGCGTCCAGCTTAATAACATAATAGAACGTAATTGAGATTGGCCTTGTTGTAACATCGCCAAATCTTGTTCTAGTATGTCGATAGCAGAGGATACAATGCCGTCCAGTGAATATATTCTGGAGGACAAAGTTGTTAACCCATTGTCGACCACAGAGAGTGTTTTCTCTAAATTAATACGATCAAGTTCACGTATTCGTTCTGCAGCCTCCATCTGTGATACTTTCCATGCTTCATTATAGGCAGCATAAATGCCGGCATATATGAAACGTTTTTGACGCGGTTTTCTTGGTCCAAGCAAGAATTCCCTAAGGTCTGCGTCCTTTTTAAGTAAGGTTAAGTGTTGTTTCACATCCTGTAATGTAGACTTATGCAGCCAATCGAGGCATAATTTTCCTACACTGTATGTTGTTACTACCCCCGGATGTTGTCTTTGGACGTATCTTGGGTCTGGCCTATTAATAGTAAAGCCCTGAGTTTTATTCAGGAATATTTCCTGACAGTTATTCGTGTCTGTGGGCCAGATCAACCATTTTTTCCAATCAGGATTAGAACTGTTGAGTTGTAGTATATTGTCAACTGTCACCACTGCCTTTGTATTATTATCACTTGCAGGTGTTGGTACAGAAGGTGTGTTCATCTCTTTGATCTTGGCTAATCCAAGACAAGATGTTTGTTGGATGGTTTCATTCAAAAATATTATTTGTTCAGGGATGATACAGGCTCTAAATAAAGCTTCTATCCCCTGCACTTGCCAATCTTTAGTACCCCACACAGTTTTTGTGTCTATTGTGTCTTTCCAAAAGTCGAAACCCTGTCTAGACAGTTGGGCATTAAATAATGCAGAGTAAATCTGTTTTGTATTTGTTAACATAATTTTCAGTCCTGTCTAGTTTACATTTTTATAGTAGAACTTTTCTGGATCAGATGTATTGTAACCTGAAAAATATGGAAATTTACTAGCAAATGTTTTTGCACTACCTTTAGGTGGTGTAGGACAATGTTCCCATTGGTTAAACATAAACACATTTCTTGGATATGCAGTTTTATGCAAATAATGATGACCATAGTGGTTATAACTAAGCCTGGGCGTAGTTCGCGTAGTCGCGCTACACGAAGCTACGCGAAGACGTCGGAGCGCTACGCGAGCTACGCGTAGCTTCGCGAGCGTGCGTAGCTGCTTGTCGCGCCCGTTCGCGATGCGTTTTTCTTGCTCGGGAACGCGTTGTGCGTGTTCGGGACGCTGTTTGCGTGCTCGGGGGCGCGAACTTACCCATGCGGTCGCCTAAGGGCGCGGCCATTTTGTTTTTCACTTGTTCCGCCCGTTCGCGATCCCTTATTTCCTGTTCCGGGATGCGTATAGCGTGCTCGCGATGCACATTCCTTGTTCTGGAACGCGTTGTACGTGTTCGCGACGTTTTTTGCGTGCTCGGGGAGAAATATTGCGCGAACTTACCCACGCAGTCGCGATGTGCGCGGCCATCTTGTTTTACCACTCTATGCTATGGTTCTGGGCCTGCTTTTCTATCCTCCCTCAATCTTTGCAATCCTTAGTTTTTTACACTGTTTTTCAATTTTTCTTTATTTCTTATCTACTCTCTCTGCTTAAGTCTATATTTTGCATTTTTTCTACTTTTTACTGTTTTTTTTACTTTTCGACTGTTTTATATAACTTTCTTCTTTAAGCTCCTACTTCTTCCCCTAACTTTATTTTTCCCTTCTAACTTTTCTTTTTCACCTCCTCCCACCCCAGAACCATGGCGAAGGGTAGCAGCAGCGGCTCAAAGGGCAAGGCGCGTGCGCCCAATCGCCGCCTGCCTTGCGGCAGACTGCGCCCTGCAGGGGTGCAAGCCCGCCAGCTGTTTACTGAGGCGGAGGTGGCCGCCCTTGTTTTTTTATTCAGCGCCACCTCCCCTTGACCTTGGCAGCAGGCGGCAGGCCAGGCTCCGGGTACCCGACCCAGGAGCGTCACCGCCGGTGGGCGAAGGTGCGTCGGGCAGTGTTTCGCTGCTCCGCGGTCCGGCGCACCCATAACCAGCTGGCCCACCGGTGGTCAGACATCCTTGACCGGGAGCAGGACCTGTTGGACCTGCTAGGTGTCGAGGTCGTGGGGCTTGGTGAGTAGCCAATATATATAGTAGTATAAGTATTGTGATTTGTGTATACATTTTTTACAAATAACAAGAATACTGCTGCTTACATTGCAGGTAAATTACGTTTCAAAATCTTCTGTGATTGTAGGACACAGGTGCTGGGCGGTACTCTTACTTTTTTGCAACTTTGCGCTCGCTTGTCATTATTATGTAAGAGTTTACTTTAGAGAACTTCCGTTAGGTAATGCTATTGCTAGAGAGACTGTAGTCCTTCCTTTGTCCTCCTGTCAAATAGTGGTGGATGCATTTGATACTAGGTTTAGTTACTATTAGTTGATAATTTTTGAGCGGTCTGCGTGACGCATCCTCTGTCACTGAGTGCTGCTTACCCCAGTCCTTAGAACCTTTTGTAGTTTGTTTAGTGAGTGGTACTGGTAAACTTAGCTTAGCAGTGTCAGTCAGCTGCAGAACATCAGACGCAACCAACCAACAATTTGGTGTATGCATTATGCACTTTATGCATGTGTCCTCCTTCTCATCTATGCATTTTTGATGGCAAAAGAAAATGGAAATGCAGGTTTAATGAACAATTGGCCCGCCTGGAATAGGTGGGCTAGGTCAGGTGGTACTTAGGCTTAGTTAGTGTTCTGGATTTTATTTGAATCAATCAGAATGGAACACTGAATTAGTGTTCCCAAATAAGTAGACTGTCCGTGAATCCCGCAAGCCAGTAGTCGATCGGTTTAGATAGGTCAATTTTATTGCAATTTTTGTTTCCTAAAACGTTTTTTGAGCGTTTTTTAGATAATTTATTTGTTTCACAGCAATCATTAATGTTTGTGTCTTTCTTTTTCTTTATTATATCTTACATGATCACTGATCTGCAGCACCCAGGGGCAAGAAGACGGGGTCCGAGTCGGCGGGACAACCACCAGAGGACCGCTCCTCTACCGATGGCCCTGCTGCTGGTCCCAGTAAGTCCTCCAGTGGTTAATATTAACAATTATATTGCCCTAACTTTTACTGCACCTTATTTTTTCAGAACTATTAATTCTGGCTCCACTCCCTAATTCTATTTTTTACAAAAGATTCTTTGATCTTGACTTGACTATCTGTTTCTAAATTCTGGTTATCCCTGCCTCTAAGTTCTAACTGCCTCTGCTATGAATGTCTGTACTCTGTACTACTAATATTAGTCTGTCGCTAAGCTTGCCCAGTTTGCATTGCCACTCTTTATTGTACGGTTTTGAATAACACTCAGATTGACCAATACTAATAGCTCTAGCCACTGAGTCCAGTCCTTTCGGTTGTCCTCTTCTAGGCTTCTTAATCTTGAGGCTTTGACAATTACCACAAACAAAATGCCCAACCAGATATTTGACTATTTTTGATAGGATATAGTACATACTACTTGGATTCTGCACAGCCCCATGCAGAACTATGCACAATGAAATAGGATGTTGGTGATGCGAGTTTGGAACTTGGACGTTCCTCACACCTCAGTCAGAAGTGAACCCACAATCCCCTGAACGACTAGCTATAGTGTCTCATTAGGTCCCCGAACCCCCACCCGAAGATACCCAATGATTATGATTACACAACCCAGAACATAACACCCTTTTACTCACTCACTCGTGTAAGTCCACCACCACCACCACACCAAATACCACAGAGTCTATGTGTAAGTTCAAAAGGTTTATTTTCAACTAACAAGCTCTGTATGTATGTTGTTCTATAAAATTCAGTGTACTCCAGCCAGCTCCAACAGCAAAATGCATAAGATTAAAACAATAAACAGTGTTGCAACAAGTGCATGATCATTGATGATATAAGACAAAAGATCTGTGCGAATTCTGGGCGACTCCTCACCGTAGAACGTAGAGTTACTGGTTACATGCATCATTCATAAGCTCTGCAAATCTCTGGTTCGTAGAAGGGAATCCTCTGCCTGAGAAAAATGGTGCGTGTTATATAGTATAATGCAAGCATTTCTCAGTCCTGCCCAAAAAGTGTAACATGTTACCTATGGCTAAGCAATACGGACTAACCGAACTCCATAACAAAGTGGCTTGTTTTTCTACCTCTTGTACGCAACGCTCAGACAGTAGCTGTATGTGCTCATGTGGGCTCAAAAGGCGTCTTACTGTTACTGCACAACAAGCTGCGAGGTAACATGCGCAAAAGACATGAAGCGAAAAATGGTTGCATGGCTCAGGCTAACTTTGCAAAGAGTAGAGTATAGTATAATAATGACCCTAGGGACCATAACACTACTAGTGTCTACTGACTGTACTCTAGTACCCGATTTGGACTATTGAATGTGATTTATAATAATATGTATGTATTAACTTTTTTTCAATCTTGCTAGTGAAAAAGAATAAATAGGGGGAGGTGTACAGGCATCTAAAAATGTGTCATGTTTTTATCTAGGTGTACTAGCGACCACCAGTGGCGGCGGGGCCACCGGCGATTCTAGCATTCCGGAGGGGGCAGGAGAAGATGCGGCACCTGCAGGAGCTACAGGGGGGGAGCCAGCAGCAGTGGTGGGCGGTGGTAAGTTATATTCATGACTTATTGACATTGCACTAGCTGGAAGGGTGTGTGGACTTCACTCACTGTACTGTTGTTGAGACTTATTAGGTATGAAGTTGTAGTGAACATTATACAACGGTTAAAGAAGACACCCTTTACTTAGCATGAGCAATGCAGTAGCAATAGCATTACCAGCGTGACTTGATTAACCAATGGCCTCTTATATCTGACTCCAACTCAGCTGTGAAAGTTTTATGGAGGAGACTAAAAGTCAGATCAGATGACCTTGATGGATGTGTTGAACAAAAAGGGAAAGAAGGGTGGAAGGAGGAAGGGCGGGCGAGATTTAATATGATGACTAGCAGAGAAGGATACGTTGGAAGCATGGATAGGTGGCTGATAGGAGTCAGATGCATGTGTTGTTGAAGGATGGGTGGAAGGTGAAAGAAGAATGGATGCCTGCCTGGGTGGGCGACACAGTATGGGTGGATACTGTGGATAGCAAGAATCATCAGCGGTGTTTGGGTGAAACTCAAAGCCAAGGCAAGCAACGGAGTGAGTGGACGCATGCGTTGTTGTTGGTGAAACAAAGTAAGGTTTGTGGAGAGATTAAGAAGAATGATTGACATTTACTTAGAATGGATGGATGCCTGTATGTATTCATCATAGACAGCATAGGTGGAGACTGTCACGGGATGCACAGTTTTAGGGAATGTAAAAGAAACCGCGCCAGAGTAGCAAAGCCGATGTGGGGAGGGGCAGGGTGGGGGTAGTAGTAAACAATGTATTACGCGGGCAAATACAGGTAACTTTACTGTAAACATACAAATAAATAAAGCGAATTTCATTCTGCGCACTGCACCGCCAAATGCGATGCAGTGTGCGCAACAAAATTAGTTTCATTTATTTATATGTTTACTTACCTGTAATTGGCCGTAATCCATAGTTTACTACCCCCATCCTGCCCCTACCCACGTCACCGCCCGGCCGAACTCCCGAGTCCCACCACCGACCGCTACTGACCTTATGTCGTTGTCCCATATAAAAGCAACGATCATTGGATCAGATATATAATCTGCCTTTTTGTAGTAGCCAAGGCACTGTGAAATTGAGCAATTGCCCTCCATGTAACAGAGAGAGTATGGCCAGTGCCACCCGTAATAGAAAAATACGAGCTTCCCCACCTGCAAACAGTAGTAAATCAAACTAACGTGAGTCTGCGTCATGACTCGTATGTTTGTCTTGGGTGCAAGCATAGATGACTGAGCTGGCAATGCCGGCTACAACCAGGTTATGTCATTTCGCTAAACTAGAGATAAGAAGAACACTGGTGTACTGTGTGCTGGTTGGAGTCCATAGTGCTAGTATAATGCCTGAAACTCCCACAAATGTTAGAGGCCGAGGAAGTGGGAGGATAGATAGATTATTACCACAAATGTTATGTACTGTGCTTCTTGCTAGTGCTACTGTGCCATTATGTGTTGAATTAATTTTGTGTTACTGTTTAGCTAAGAGTACTGGTTACAACAATATTTTTTTCTTTCTTGATATAGATAGTACTCCTTCCCAAGACAAACCATCGCGGAAGGAGTTGGCAGCCAGGGCCCGGCGCCGGAAACTGGAGGCCATATGCCAGGAGTACCGGCGGCTGGTGGCTCAGGCGGAGGAGGAGGAGGGCGGCAGCAGCAGCTGCAGCCTCGTCCGATGCCCCAGGCCCCAGCCAGGCCACAACTCCAGCGGTACGGCGCCGCGGTCTGGTAGCCGCCCGCCGCCGCAATTCGCTAGCAGCCAGCACTGCTGTCCCCCATCCTGGATGCCACTGCAGGGCATTTCGCAGGAAGATTCTCCTCCGGATGTCACGGCTAGAGGAGCAAATGGAGGAGCGGGTAAAAATACTGGTGGACAAACACCTCAAAGCCCGCCGAATTTAACATCGAGGACCCTGTTGCTTTGCCCCTTTTTATTCCTTGTTTTGGTGGGTGGGAATTGGGCGTTGGGGTTTCGGGACATTCTTTGGACTTTTTCGTTTTGGACATTGGTTGGGGTTAGGGAGAGGGATGGGTCAGGTGTGGGATAGTTTATTTTTGTTAGGGTAATAAATTATATTTATACTTAAACATACAATGTTAATGTTTTGTGGGGAGTTACTGTTTTACGAATTAACGTCACATTGGTTTCCTTGCTGCTGCAGGGCCGCAGCCAGTGTTTGATTTAAATAATCTGCCGATGATGTAACACAAACAGATAGATGCGGTACCCCTCACTGAGTTATTTGTCCTACTAGTACTGTCAGTCTCTCCTCCTAGTCCATTTATACCTCCCACCAAACTTATCTTACCTGTGATTGATGATGATTACGTTCGGCACAGCGATGGCTGCATGGTTTCCAGAGAGAATGTAGAAGATGCCATGGTTGTGGTGGTAGTAGTAGAGTAGACACTGGCAGTAGCATTTGCTAAAAAATGAAAAAGAGACAGTCACTTGCCTGAGAGTGACTGTGGGAGGAGTAGTAGAGCAGTAAAATACAGTACAGAAGAAGACTGCCAAACAAACAATATTGCAGTTGCAACTGCTAAAGTCAAATTAAACATAATGGTGGCGGGGACAGCCTAGTACAAGAAGTTACAAACTGTAGTTGTGTCGAGTGAGTCACTTAACTTAACACAATCGTAATTCGTAACCTTTACTGCTGTGTGGTAGGAGTTTGATGATTAATCCAATCAATGACGGCAATTAATTATGATGTACTACTATTAGCCGGTGACGGCTTGCACATAGACTGAGCATGGGTGGGCAAGCAGAAGAAGCTCCTCGCCCTGCCTTGCAATTGAATTAGTGTTGCTTTCACCACATCTGCCCCAGCAAGCGTGTGATCAATTGGTGTACATTTTATGTAGTCACATCACACCTCAATATAAATCACAGCCCGGGGAAGAGGGTTAGGGTTTGATGAATGGATGGGAAGGGGGTTTGGGGAAAGGTTTGAGAATGAAAAACAGTACGCATGGACAACAAAAGCAAAGCGCAATCTTGGCAGATGACCATGATCTTATACAAAAAATCTATAAAGGGAGAAAAGGGAAATGCATGCATGATGAAGAAGATAACTTGATGGTTAATGAGTAGTACTTAATAACTCCTACTAGACAATTAGACAGTACAGGGCAGCAGTATATTCTATGCAATTTGCCTTGCCTGTAATATGCCCTCAGAGACCCAAATTCCATGTTGTACTGGGCTTACTTGTAAAGATAGCAAAGACAATTAAAACACAGTTGTAGGGATCAATTAGCAAACAAACAACACACAACACACAGTCCTAATGATTGAAGAGAAAAAAGGATTCAAATTAATTAAAAGATGAATGATGAATGATACTAAAGTTACTGTATTATCATGCTCAAATTGTGGAGTTGAATCTCGTCCTTCCTCTTGGTCCTATCTTCCATGGACGCTCCGCACATCAATCTTGGTGGCCTTCCTGATGCCGATTGGTAAGGTAAATGTGAGTTGTGTCTCCCAGTATAGCAAGCACAGGGTAAAGGCCGGCCTGTAACGTCTAGATGGAAAAACAAAGGGGTATTGAAAAATCAATGAATAAAAAAAAACATCAATTACGGTGGAGTCCAAGAAGAGAAGAGAACACTTTCAGAGTGAGGCGGCTTGGATATATCATGTAGATTCTGTTTACAGCATTAAGCTACAACAACAACAGGACAGAACAGGCCCACCACAGCACCAGCCCGTGACCCAACCTCCATTTACCTTAATTTTTGACATAGCCAGACAAAAGGCATACACAGCAACTTAGCATTTTCCTAATTAAGTGACAAAATCAATGCGCCGCTGTCAGTCATCACTACACTCGACTACACACCACTACATGGACATGTAGGTCTGCTGTGTTTACTTTCTTGTTGAATTGTTGTGTTTATGTTTACCTTATGCCACTTCATGAAATGCAGTTATTCCTTGAATCATCTCCGATCCAACTGAATGACTGCGTGCAAAGATAGTATGGTCATCATCATGGTGTGGTACGTGTTGTCCAACTACAACTCAGTCTGTAGTGACTCCGATTAAGTCCATATTCCATATTAAAAAATTGCAACAGATATTGGCCTGCACCTGCAGTAGTAGGAGTACAATTTGGTTATTAAACAACAAGAAGGGAAACATTGACTGTCACTGACTTGAGTCACTTTGTAGATTAACTAGTAGAGTAGAGTTCGACTTCATGCACAACATCAACAACAAACAACAGCAATCGCTCAGAGTCTGCAAGCATCCAATGCATTCCATCATTACCTGTCTTGCTCTTCTCTTTGGCTGTCAGATCATCAGATGCCTAGTTCTGACAGTTGTTTTTTTTTTTACGGGGCAGTGGCCTCATCATTACTCCAGTCCACATTCATTTTGAGTGTTAGTCGCTGTTTCGGTTTTCATCTTATTCATCTGTGGCACTTTGTCACAGTTTAAGTTGCTTCCCATGGTCAGCACTGTGATGATGGGCCGCGGCCTGGGTAGCGCTCATTGCTGGTCATTTGAGTTTGCACAAATGTCAGCAAGTTTCTTCGAAGAGTCTCTTGTCTTTCTCTGCCAAGTACCTTCTGTCCTGACAGTGAGGACCTTTGGATGCCTGCTGAGGCTGTAGCCTTCGGACACTGATGAGTTTCGGCTCGAAAACAAAACGGAGGATAGCTATAGTCACGTTTCACTTCTTATGGAGGCGGGACTGGTAAAGGCAACATTTCTTGTACTAATGTCTGGCTTGATGGAAATGTACTTGTGCGAGACAGGAAGATGAAGCAGGACTCTGAAGAGTGGACAGTTAGATGCACAGACATGCAACTCCAATAGGGAAATAAAAGAGAAGACGGTGGTGATGGATTTGTTGTGATTTGATTTGAACCAGAAAGACAGATACACAGACACATAAAGGAAGGAAGAAAGTAACAATTTGAAAGCCTAGTTGTCAGGGAAGAGGAGCTCGTCCTCAAACTCTGGTGGTTCGGACAGAAGTAGGTCCTGTAACGCACTATTTACGTCATCCAAGTCGCTCTCCTTTTCCTGCTGTGATTCACGTATTTTGTAATCCGGTGGTATAAAGTGCTGATTCATTTTGATCATGGTTAACCTCTCCACGCTTTGGGCCGAGAGACTGGTCCTTTTCGAAGTTACAATGGCACCAGCAGCACTGAAAACACGCTCAGAAGAGACACTTGCGACAGGGGAAGCCAGATACTTTATCGCCAGCCTGCTGAGCACTGTCCATTGGCTTCTTTTCCCATACCAATACACCAATGGGTTTCGATCCATGAAGACCTCTGTTGGGTCATCCAGATAGGCCTGGACCATCCGCTCAATGTTCAGGGGTGCTCCGATGTGCTCGGCCTGTTTTGCCTTTGCATCAGCACTGGACTTACCATACCCCTGCCGTAGAAACCAATCAGTTGCACATTGTGCTGTGGATGATCCTGTTCTTGATGTTATTGTTGGTGTAGGTGACTGCTGGGAGGCAAATGCACTGCCCTCAGGCTCCGAGTAGAACTTGACTCTGGATGCCCTGTAGTACTGGTTATGGCCTGGGGTGGGGGCCTGTAATTAACAGCCGTTCGCTTTTGAAAATAGTGGCTTCCTTAGCTATCAAAGTTTTGTAGTTGGCAACATCCACTTCCGAAAAGGAATTACTGCCTTGCTGTTCAGAAATACTTTGTACCGTGGATCCAAAATTGTGGCACTAATGTAATTTTATTTTTAATCCTTGTATTTTCCGATAAGCGAGCGGCTAAGGTCTCCGCCAAATGATATGCGTCTTGTTTGTCATCCACACCTGTGTACGTTTCAGACACATCCTTCAGCTGTTGCTCTAGCATGTGCAACAATGGGAGAGCTTGGCCCTTAGTACAGTCCTCCCTGCTGACTTCACGTGTGAAGATCTCAAAAGGAAGTAGCATCTCAGTCAGGCATTTAATGAGGTCCCATTGACCCATTTCAACGGTCATGCCTCTCACAGTAGGTTCCCCTAATCTTTGCATGACATAAGCATTGAGTGGTATGTACAGTTCAAACAGACGATCAAGCATGTAATAAGTTGAGTTCCAACGTGTTGGCACCTCCTGGATGAGCGCTTTGACTGGCATTTTATGCTCACGTTGAATGACCCTCAGCTGCTTCCGGGCTTTAAAAGAATGGCTGAAATGTGTGCATATTCTTCTGCAGGTGACCAGTAAGTTGCTGACTTTGGATTCATTTTTCAAAAGTCTTGAACAACAATGTTAATGCAGTGTGACAAACACGGGACCCTGAAATAGCCACCATTGCGCATGGCCAAAACTACATTACTGCCGTTGTCCGTGGCAACAAAACCAATCGTAAGCCCTCTTGGGCGCAGCCACTCAAAGACCTTGGTGTTAAACTCTTCCAAAATGTTTGCAGCAGTATGAGATTTCTCCATGGCAAACATGGCTACAGTTGCATGTTTGCGAGTGGCATGAAAAATCTCTGCAGTATCAACACCAGCAGATATCTGTTCTCTAACCCCCATAAAACAGATCCAGTGTGCAGTGATGCACATGTAATATGTGGCTTGGCAACTGGTCCACATGTCTGTAGTCAGGTGGATACTGTGAACAGCACTCTGCTTCAAGGCCTTTCCTAGCAATTCCAGCACGTCGTGATGTAGTGCTGGAACTGCAACTCTGGCAAAATAGTAGCGGCTGGGAACATGCCATTTTGGGCAGATGGTTGACACAAATTCCAGAAAACCCACCCCTTCAACAAAAGAAAAAGGGAGAAGGTCCAGTGCTAACATTTTAGCCAGCTTCGCATTGTACAAACGTGCTATTGGGTGGTTGCGTTCGTACTGCCCCTCACCCCCAAACATGCTGATAATGGTAGGCTGCATGGTTTTCCTTTCTCTTAGGCTCAACAACGCACTTTTTGGTAGTGCGGACCTGGTACTTCTTGGTGTCTCCGGCTGACTCTTACTCTTGTGCCACTGAGATGTTGCTGAAGATGTGTGCGATGTTAAGACTGCACTGCTGGGGTCAGGGACACCTTGTGTACCACTACCAGAGAGAATGTCTCCCTGTCCTTCCTCTTCCACCGTGATCGGATCTTCTTCTTCTACTCCTTTATCCCCACCAACACCAATGGTTGCAGTTTTTTTCTGCCGCGAAGGTGGTCCTCCCAGCTGATCAAGTGGTGTTTTTCAGATGGGTCATTTGGCCTCCGGTACCATAGTTTGTACCAAGCTTACCACGACTAACAGAGGTATTACAAATGGAGCATATAGCAATGTTCTCCTCCTTTTCGCTAACCGTAAAGAAGTCCCAAACTGGGGAGCTTAACTTTGGCCTCCCGCTGAAGGTGCCACTTCCAATGCCGGATGAACTGGAGGGTGTGTGTTGAATTTGACTCTGTGCTGCTGTACCACTACCTACTCCTACTGAGGTGGTGGTTGTGCTGGATGTAGGTCGCTGCCGGGCCTTTGCTAATGCAAATATGGAAGCTGTAGGTCGTGTTGGTGTTACCTGTGGAGGTATGCATGCTACATCCCTCGCAGCAATTTTGGATAGGGTAATAATGTTGGTCTCCATCTCCTCGGGCCGGGAGTGATGTTTGTGATGACTGGCTCGTCATCATCATCATCTTGCTGTTCTACATTGACCTCCATAAGTGTAAGGCTTTCCGGAACCTTCCTTTTCCCTAGCTTGGTCTTGGAACGTGGCTCCCTCTCAGACTCAGTTTGTGGCTTCCAAGTGGCATCTAGATCATCAGAAGGGGGGCTTGGCGAAGAACTTGATGGACTACCCCTCCTTTTCCTTGCTGGGGATTTGGAAGACAATGGATCTTCTGAATGAGTGGCTTCTTCTTCTACCTCTGCATGAGGCTCAATTTCCTGAACTGCCCCTACTTCAGGAGGAACAACAACTACTATTGCGGGCGGTGGTTGCGGCTGTTGTTGTTGACCACTTATCTGCTGTGTTTCCTCCTGCGTTGATTGGGTACTACTTTGAGATAGCGATAAGTTTATCTCAGGCTCAGCAGCACTGCTTTCCACCATTAGGCTGGCTACCTCTTCCACACTCATGTGCTTGGGCCTGGGTTGGTGGGTTGGGTCCACTGATGCGGAGGTGCTTCCCCCAGCTTGCCCCCGGACACCGCTGCTGCAGGCGCAATTTTTTTCCCAAAAAGGTATTGGCCGGCACACCAGACTTAAGTGTCACTTCCTTCTTCTGTTCCTTCTTCTTCTCAATAGCAACTTTCTTGGTACTGGAGGACCTGGTACCTGCTTTCTTTGGGCCCATCTTCTTCAGATGTCAGCAGCACTCAGTTGCAGAGATGTCTGGTCAGGTCACACGTCACGTTGTGTTGTGTGTACAGCAGCATGATGTCTGTCTGGCAGTGCAACGGGCAATGATGAGAGACACACCTCCTCCTCAGTCTTTGTGCACCTAAAAGCAAAAAAGCCAGAACATCAGTCAAACATAGCACAAATCAAACAAATAGAATATAGAACTTAGTGTGTGGTGGCCTCAATTATTAAATTTCAGAAACTCTGTGAACAACAACACACAGTCTAGCCATTTATGAGACGTTGACAACAAGGCCAGGGCTTTCCTGGCTACTGTGTAAGAATAAGAATAGTAAAGAACAAAAACTAAAATGTAGTGGAGCATGTTTGGCCTAAATTTGTGCATCACGTGGGATGTATTATATAGCAGCATCAGGGAGCTGCAGCTGGCAATGGGGATGGATTTGGAAGCAGTAAGACAAGAGGAACAATGGAAAGACACGCAGGCCTATGTGGCAAAAACAGCACACTACTAACTATCACAACAAAATGGCCCCCAGCAACATGGTGACTCACAGGCACAAGGCACGGCAAACAATGAACTCAAGCAGGCCTATATATGGGCAGACAAAGGATGCCTTCTAAAACACACACAGCTTTAATGCAAAAACTAAAATCCACATGGCTAAAAACACTTTTGAAAGTTAGACAACCACTACAACAACACAATTATAATTACACAGTACACACACAAAAAAGGCATTTATTTAACACACCCAAAAAGTGAAATAGTCAGACCCTCCAAAAAAAACCACATTTCGCAATTCAATTCAATGCCATCCATGGCCTAAATGATGTCAAAATTCCACAGACTACACAGAAACAGTTTTATGCACCCATGGTGACTACCTCGGGGCCTACTGGCAGACTGGCCCGCAAGCTTGGAGGCCTATGGCAAAAGCACAGTGGCTGGTCCCACAAAATGGCCGCCACCACATGGCCAGGCCACCGAACAACTTCCTTCCTCGTTAAAAAAATTTTAAAACAAAAAAAAGTGACTCCTTGCTCACCAAACTACATCTAAATGACAACCTGAGGAGTTTTTTGTGCAAAATGAACTAAATCAACATTTTCGAGAAGGTTTTATGATGCTCGAGAGATATTCTTCGCCAGATTGTAAATTCTGCGTGTTCGGCATCGCAATCGTCACAAAAAGTCGTTATCGCGCGCGCGAAACGTACATTGAGCGCGCGAAGAAGATAAAAAGTGTAAGTCCGCGTTGTCGCGCAGTGCGGAGTTGCCCAAAGTCCGCGAGCTGAATGCCCAGGGTTACCTACTGGCTGAAAAGGCCTATTTATTTAACAAACACCCACAAAATGAAATACCACCCCAAAACCCACATTTTGCAAATCAATCCAATGCCATCCATGGACTAAATTATGTTACAATTCAACAGACAACACAGAAACAGTTTTTAGTATTAAATCTGTTTTATTGGCAACATACAATAGAGAACAACTCGAGTCGCCCATAACCCGGAGGGTCAGCAAGTTAAGTTTCAGCTGTGCAAGTAAAGCAATGAGAGTAGTAGGGCTAGCAGATATTAAACACAGCAAGCCGCCTACAACCCAACAGGGCCGGCCGCGTCTTAAGAAAGATGGTAACTGTTAGACAGTGCTGCGGGGGAACCCCCAAGGTAATAGAAAGGCAGGAGGTCACGGGGGCCATATGGCGGCCCATGGGGCAGTAGTCTCTGTGTGAAAGTCAAATGTCAACATGAAATGAAACCAAAATGGAGTGAAACAGTAAAGACAGCAAAACCAGACCCTCCCCCTCCCCGTCTCCTCAGTGAGCCACTAAAAAAAAAAAAAAAAAAAAAAAGGGGGGGGGGGGGCAGATAGTAGTCCATGTACTTTGTATGCTACAGCAAAGCCACTGTGTCGGGAGACAGAAGGGGGCCAGTGTCATACATACTTATGGGAGGATCGAGATATCGTCTGGGACCAGATTGAGAATGCGGAGGTATTGTGGGCAGGATCATTCTCGAAATTCTGTGGAGAGGATAGACAAGAAAGGGGCCCAGGTTTTGGCATAATCTGCAGTCTTCCCCGCAGCTGCCATGGAGAGTTTCTCCATCGCTAAGAGGTTCCATAGCTGATGTATCCAGTGTATGTGCTCCGGAGTTCTGTCCGACTTCCATCGCGCTATTAGAACCCGGAGTGCAGCGATCAGTGCAAGCGCCATTTGCCTCCCCTTAAGCGAGCGCAGAGGAAAAGTTAGTGCATTAGGAAGGCCTAGAAGAGTGTACGCAGGGAGCCGGGGTATGGAGGTGTTAAAGGCCCTATCAATGTCGTCAAGAATCTGGTCCCAGAAGCGGGTTAGTTTAGGGCAGTGCCAGAGTAGGTGGAGAAGAGTCCCTGGACTACCACATCCCCTCCAACAGAGGCTGTCGCACTGAGGTTGCCATTTGGAGACCCTATCAGGAGTATAGTACCAATATGCCGCAATCTTAAAGGCTGTTTCAGTGTGACTTGAGGAGTAAGTAGTGTGGTGCGCCCGGTAAAAAACATCCTCCCATTCCTTGTCAGATAGCGTGCGACCTAATTCTGTCTCCCAGCGGATCTGTCCAGCAGTGCGCGCCTTAGGAAGTGCCATGGTAAGGAAGGAATACATTTCCGATATAAGGCGTTTGTCGTCTTTTTTGCGAAGGACCCACTTCTCAAACGGCAACATCGGGCGGTACGCAAGGGATCGTGTTTCAGGCCCAGATATCCAGTGTGTCATCTGGGAGTGCAAATATAAATCAGTCGCAGGCAGAGTATAGTCCGAACGAAGTTCCCCAAAAGGGACAAGGCCCCGAAGGTCAAATAGATGGCCTAGGCGTTTACAACCTCCTTCGATCCAGCGTGCAGCCGCCCCATTATTCATACCCGGCTGAAAGGCGGGGTTCATGAAAAGCGGGGTCATGGGAGAGGGAAAGGTGGTCAGATTGGCTCTCCGGGAGACCCTATCCCAAGCAAGCATTGTGGGACGCGTGACAGGAGAGGAGTATAGGCCCCAGGCCCGAGCCGGTCGCGGCATCCAGGCATCTCGCCAAATGTGATGGCCCGCTACAGTCTGGTCCATGAACACCCAGTGTTTCTCAGTCATAGGGCGATTCCACTCCACTAAGTAACGCAGATGGGAAGCGTGGAAATATCGGGTGATATCAGGAAAGGCTAGGCCTCCAGATGTCTTAGGTCGTTGAAGCTGTGTTTTCCGTAAACGAGACGCCGTCTTTGCCCTGGACGAACCCTTCAATTGCTGATTGAATCTGCCGCAGGGCGTGTGGTGGGGGTTCTAGTGGTAGGGTTTGGAATAAATAAAGTGTACGTGGTAGTACATTCATCTTAACCGCGGACAATCTCCCAAACCACGTCAGGGGGAGGCGGCGCCACCGTTGCATATCTGCCCGGATCCGTTTTAGCAAGGTCGAGTAGTTTATCTCTGCAGTTTGCACAAGACTTTTGTGGAGGACCAGTCCTAGATAGGTAATGCCGTCTGCCACCCAGTCAAAGGCAAACCGGTTTCGGAGAGTCTCTACCGTCTGATGCGTAGCAGTGAGGTTGAGCACCTGTGACTTTTGCATGTTGATTTTGAAGCCTGAAAACTGGCCGAATACTTGGAGGTCGTCCACAATAGCTGGCAGAGAGGAGAGAGGTTGCGCTACTGAAAAAATAAGGTCGTCCGCATATAAACTAATAAGGTGCCGCTCTGAACCAAAGGGGATACCATGTGCAAGAGTGTTGTCTCGGAGTCGCTGGGCCAATGGTTCCATATATAGGGCGAAGAGCAGGGGAGAGAGGGGACAGCCCTGCCGGGTTCCCCGCCCTATTTCAAAATAATCAGAGAGGACGCCATTGACCCGAACGGCCGCCTGGGGCGAGCTGTAAATGCTCGCAATCCAACGTCGGAATTGCGGCCCCAGACCAAAGCGTTCAAGAACTGCAAAGAGGTACGGCCAGTGTACACGGTCAAATGCCTTCTCCGCGTCGATCGCTAGGAGAAGGGCTTCCTCCTTTGACCGGTGCACCTTGTCAACGAGGTGACAGATGCGTTTGGTATTGTCCCCACATTGCCTGCCCGGAATGAAGCCGGACTGATCTGGGTCTACGAGACCCGGCATATGGGGATTTAGTCTGTGTGCAAGTATACTGGAGAATAACTTGGCGTCTATATTCAGTAAAGAGATCGGCCGGTAGGAACAGCAAAGTTCCGGATCCTTACCCGGTTTGGGGATAACCGATATAGAGGCCTGCTGCATAGAGGGGGTGAGGGATCCAGTGTCGGCAAATGAATTAAATAAACGGGTGAGCAAGGGGGCAAGTTCCGCGCAATAAGTTTTATAAAAAAGGGCACTGAAGCCATCGGGCCCTGGAGCCTTCTGTAACTTCAGTCGTGCAATCGCAGATACAACTTCTTCAGTGCGGATAGGTACCTCCATGGCGTCTGCCTCGCTTGCAGGCAAGGGTGTCACCGCTGCCTCTCCGAGATAAACTGAGGGGTCCGGGCGTAGGGAGAGATCCGCCGCGTAAAGTGAGCTATAAAAAGAGCGGAAGGCCGACAGTATGTGAGCGTCGCCAGAGAGGGATTAACCAGATTCATCACGGAGTGTTGAGACCGAGTGCGCCTCCTGCTGGCTGCGTAGGCAGTGTGCCAACATACGGCCCCCTTTGTTGGAGCCCACAAAGTACTTGTGTTTCAAACGCGCCACGGCATGTTCAGCGCGGTCGAGGTCAAGGCGGCGAAGTTGAAGGCGTTCTTTCTCTAGTTGTCGCCATACGCGTGGGGCGCCCGTACGCTTATGTATGGCCTCCAATTCTCTAACTGTAGCCTCTAGCTCCGCGCGCTTCGCTTGCCTAGTCTTGTTGTCATAGGCGGCTTTAGCTATGAAAGCACCGCGTGCAACTAATTTAAGCGCCTCCCATACCGAGGAAAGTGGTGTGTGTCCCCCATCGTTCACCGCTATATAATCAGTAATGTAACGCCTAATATCCGTTACTACATCTGGGGACCTAAGTAAGGAGTCTCGCAGGCGCCATCGCAAAGCGGAAGTAGAGCGCTCGGAGGGGAAACGTAAGGACAGGGTAATGTGTGTGTGATCAGAGAGGGCCCTCACTTCAATAGTTGACCCCGTGACCAAGGTCCAAGCAGCTGAGGTGACTAGAAAGTGGTCAAGGCGGGCGTACGTCTTGTGTGCGGCCAAATAATATGAATAGTCCCTGTCGTTCAGGTGCAGACAGCGCCAGGCATCCCTAATCCCGGCATCGCGCTGCCAGTCCCCACCTGATGCTGAGAGGGCGCCCGCGCCCCCTGTACGAGAACCGGAACGGTCCAGTTCCCCATTCATCACTAGATTGAGGTCGCCACCCACCACTACCACAGGGTCAGGAGAATGCAACACCTCGGCGCAGGCCTCAATTAGGAACTTCTCTGGGCGTTCATTAGGGGAATAGATGGAAGCGATCGTGCAGGAGGAGGAGCCTAGCTGGAGGCGCAGGGCTAACAGGCGTCCCTTAGTCTCCGCGATGGGCCCGATTACTGAACCCTTAAAGTGTTTGGCCACCAGAATGGCTACCCCTCCCCGTTTGCTATTCATTGAGGACCAATACTGGTGAGGAAAGTGTTTGTGCCGCATGCGGTGGGTGTCTGCTAGTAGGAGATGGGTTTCTTGGATGAGGCACAGATCCCCCCTGAGTTTTCCAGTAGTGATAACACAGCTCTCCGTTTGACCGGATTGTTGAGGCCCCGAGCATTAAGACTGATTATTTTAAGGTCCAGATGGGGAGGGAGGAGTTTGTGGAGCTTTTAGAAAGGGCGCGGAACACCAAGGTAAGGACAGGATAGAAAGGACATGGTGGCGGAGAGTGGCGAGGTGTGCGCGCCTATTGTAGACTTGTCTGGCAAAGGGACCCACTGAGGAGAATACCCACCCGGCCCTAAAAAAGACAAAACAATCCCCAACACAAAACAACATGAGCAAGAAAGGCATCATCAGACCGATCTTATACCGGTCAGCCGCTATATCAAAAAGGAAAAAATCCGCAACAGTGCGGGAATGACACAAGTCCGTCATGTTCAGGGGGGAGATGACAGATCAGGTCCACAGAAGGGCAGGGTTGTCGGCCCTCCGGCCCGCTCGAGTAATGAATTCCATGTCTCCGCTAGAAGAGAGGATCAGGCTGGGGATGAGTTGGCTGGACTGCCGGCCAGGGATGCCAGGACATTTTCCCTTTCCTTTGCTCGAGCTGCTGCGTCCGGGCCAAGGGACGGCGAGGAGGGTTTGCCCACGGTGTGCCAGCGGTCCGGCCTGGCGCTGCGGGGCGTGAACGCCTTCTGCGGGCGCGCCAGGACCGGCGGTGAGAGACCCAAGAGGGCGGAGGCTTCGTGCAGTGATCTCAGTTGGTGTAGTTTCCCTTCATACTTAAAGATGATGCGGAAGGGGTGTCCCCACGCATAGGGGATCCCTTTCTCCCGCAGGTGCTGAGTGATGGGCCGGAATTCCCACCGTTTGAACAGTGTGACCGCAGAGAGGTCTTGATAAAGCGTCGGCGTGAGTCCACGGAATTGTATAGGGTGTGAGTCTCTAGCTTTGCGCAGTATAAGTTCTTTCAGTTGAAAGTTGTGAACGCACGCTAGGATGTCCGGTGGGGGTGCAGTATTCCGGCGGGGCAAGCCTACCCGGTGTACTCTATCTATTTGGATCTCTGTTGTGTGATCCGGGCCTAGAATATGTCAAAACAGTGCCTGTACAAATCCCCCTATATCATCCTCCTCCGCTCCCTGTTTCACTCCTCGAATACGCACGTTGTTGAGGCGGGAGCGGTTTTCTAGGTCCTCCTCCTGCCCCTGTAGCTCGACGTGTTGTTCCTTGAGCAGGAGAACTTCCTGCTGTAACATCTCGAGTTCCTCGTTGCGCCCATTCTCTCGCTCCTCCATCGTCGCTACCCGGTCACCGATCTCTGAGACATTGCGTCGGACCTCACGAAGCCCCACCGTCAGCTGGTCTTTGAGTTCCTGGAGATCCTCCTTAAGTGCAGAGAAGAGCGAGGTCATGAAGGCCTTCGTGGCTGGGCCATCAGCTCCATCCTTTGCTCCTGCTGCCATCTCCGAGCTCAGACTCGCCGTTTTGGATTGTAGCATGTCCTTCACTGAGCGATCCTTCCTAGGGCGCCCCGACGCCATGGGGGCCCAATTCCCGGTAGAGCCTGTGTAGTGGGGTTCCGCTCCGTGTAACACCTAAGTGTATAGATGCTGAGCGTAGGTACCAGGTACAGGGAGAGCAGATGGGCTAACAGTGGAGCACGCTCAGTCCAGCCGCTGCTTCCATGAGAAGATCAGTGCTCCGGCGCAGGAGGCACGCGATTAACTGCACAGAGGAAGGCCAACTCCTCAGTCATCCATTGAGAGGGGTCGTGAGAGAGCGCAGGCTGAAAGAGGGGGGTGAGCTCCACCACCTGCCCGAGTCATCAGCGCCTGCATCTAGCACAGCACCCCCTCCCTGCGCCCCACACAGCGAGCAGCGGTAGTGGAGTGATGAGGCTCCCCCGCAGATGTTGCAGTGAGATTGTCACAGGGGATCAGGCCAAAGGAGAGGGCCGCCCCCAATGAGCGACTCACGTAGCGGGGGTCAGAGCTCAGAAGAGGGAAGCGTGATGGGCAGTCGCAGCAGGCAGTGGGCCCAGGGGCAGGTCCCAGTTCAGGTGAGACCCCGCGGAAGCACCAGGCCGCGGGCGCCAACACGCGCCCCAAAACAGGCGGCTCCGGACGCAGCGAGGGGTAGCAGGGGAGGCGCAGTACCAGTCTCGTTCTCGCACCGCCGGCACCCCCGCCCGTCCCACAGGGGCCCGGCGCGGCCATCAGGGGCGCTGCCCGGGCTCACCGCACCAAAGCGCTCCGGGTTGCGGGCCCGCGTGAACAGAACCTTCACCCCGGCGGGGGGGGGGGACACAGAGCGCCAGCAGGTACCTGTATCCCCCAGGGGGTGAAGAGTGTTGCCTCGAGGTTGCGGGTAGGCCCCAGCGGCCCAGAGGAGGCGCAGCGTCGACTCACTGGCAATCTAGCCTCGGCGCTGTGCTCGGCCCCGCGTTGCGTCGCTCTGCCCCCAGTGAGGTTGTGGTGGCCACCAATCAGGCCTCGGTGCCGTGCTCCGTGGCCAACAATGTCCGATGGGGCACAGCGGGAAAGCGAAGCTGCCGTCAGGGGAGCTCAGTATTGTCCCGGCCCAATTCCCTGGGTCACCCCAGAGCGCGGGCTTCACCCCGGCAGGGGGGGACGGACTACAAAGCACCAGCAGGTATTCGGATCCTGCGTAAATGCCCTCCAAAGGCTGCCGGCAGGCCCCCGACCTCGGGGCGCCCCTCGATAAGCTGCTGCCGTTAGGCCTTGACGCTCCGTGCTCCCCTCCACGCAGCTTAGCCCCGCGCCCAGCGAGCACGCAGCGGCCTCCCGGATTCTCCCCAGGGCACCGCAGGGCATCAGGCGGACAGCGCCAGCGTCCTCCGCCAGGTAGAGCGAAGGATGGAGTGCGATGTAGAGGCAATAGAATTCAGCGGGCCGGAGCGACCGTGAAGCACGTCTTACACAGTCGCCATCTTGGACACGCCCCAGAAAGAAACAGTTTTTATGCACCCATGAGGATGACTACCTCCGGGCCTACTGGCACACTAGGCCGCAAGCTTGGAGGCCTATGGCAAAAGCACAGTGGCTGTTCCCACAAAATGGCCGCCAACACATGGCCAGGCCACCCAGAACAACAAGAAAAGGAACACAAGACAGACAATGCAGGCCTATGGCAAAAGCACAATGCCTGGCTTTACAAAATGGCCGCCACCCACATGGCCAGGCCACCCAAAATAACAAAAAAGTGAAGACAAAGGACAGGACCAGGCAGTTGGAGACTCTGGGCAACTTCCTTCCTCTTGAAAAAATTGTAAAACAAAAAAAAAGTGACTCCTTGCTCACCAAACTACATCTAAATGAAAACCTGAGGAGTTTTTTGTGCAAAATGAACTAAATCAACATTTTCGAGAAGGTTTTATGATGCTCGAGAGATATTCTTCGCCAGATTGTAAATTCTGCGTGTTCGGCATCGCGATCGTCACAAAAAGTCGTTATCGTGCGCCGAAACGTACATTGAGCGCGCGAAGAAGATAAAAAGTGTAAGTCCGCGTTGTCGCGCAGTGCGGAGTTGCCCAAAGTCCGCGAGCTGAACGCCCAGGGTTACCTACTGGCTGAAAAGGCCTATTTATTTAACAAACACCCAAAAAATGAAATACCACCCCAAAACCCACATTTTGCAAATCAATCCAATGCCATCCATGGCCTAAATTATGTTACAATTCAACAGACAACACAGAAACAGTTTTTATGCACCCATGAGGATGACTACCTCTGGGCCTACTGGCAGACTAGGCCGCAAGCTTGGAGGCCTATGGCAAAAGCACAGTGGCTGGTCCCACAAAATGGCCGCCACCACATGGCCAGGCCACCCACAAGTTCACAACAAGCATAAGCCAAGGGGAACAAAGAAAAGACATGCAGGCCTATATGGAAAAAGCAGCACACTACTAAACTACCACCACAAAATGGCCCCAAGCCACGTGGTCAGTCACAGTCACAACAGGCCATGGAAAACAATGAACTCAAGCAGGCCTATAATAATATTACCAGACAAAGGAGACCTGCAGTGCTAAACAACACAGCTTTAATACAAAAATGCAAAAACGAAAATCCACAGGGCTACGAAAGGTTGAAAAGTTACACAACAAGCACACACACACATCCATCAAAGGTATATATATTACACCCAAAAAGTGAAATACACCCCAAAAACCACTTTTACCAATTCAATCCAATGCCATCCATGCATGCCCTACATGATGTTTAAATTCAACAGACACCACAGAAACATACACCCATGGGTACCTCTGGCTCTAGTCCGGGCCTACTGGCTGAAATTCCAATCAAAGAAAAACAACTAGGCCCCTGCCGAAACTACAGGCCACAACAATACATTTTAAAAACTATGGAAATCCCCCAAAAAAATGTAGGTACAAACAAGCCCCAATCAAACAAACAAGTACACCAATTCTCCAACTTACTTGTAAAATCTCAAATCCAAGAGTCCTCAAATCCAATCCAATGATATGATGCAGCAGACAGACACAAAAAGTGATCCTTCCAGCTCCAAATCCAAATGAAAGTGAACAGCACATGGACAAAGCACTGGGAGGAGCCTGCTGGACAGGAACAGGAAGTTTGAGAATCAGGGGCACTTCCTTCCTCTTGGAAAAAAGAAAAAGGACTCCTTGCTCACCAAACTACATCTAAATGACAACCTGAGGAGTTTTTGTGCAAAATGAACTAATTCATCATTTTCGAGAAGGTTTTATGATGCTCGAGAGATATTCTTCGCCAGATTGTAGTTTCTTCGTGTTCGGGATCGCGATCTTACCAACACTGCCGCCGGAAGTCAGATCGCGCGTCCGAATGACGTGTTCGCGTTCGCACACTCTCGCGGGATCGTCCGGCCGGATTCCAAATCTCGTGGCGCCCGCGAACGGATAGGAAGTCGCGTCGGCGAACGCAGAATCACGGTAGGTCGTTACCGCGCGTGCGAGAAGGTATATTGAGCGCGCGAAGAAGAAAAAACAGCTACGCTACGCCGCAAATTGCGTAGTGCACGGTAACTTCGCGTTCTACGCGAATCGCGAAGTTACCGAAACTTCGCAAATTCCGCGAGCGTAGCGTAGTTCACCGCCCAGGGTTAGTTATAACAATACAGTTGTTCATAGTCTGATGAACCCTCTAAATATTCATTTTTAGAAAATGCAGCAGATTTTTCTAGGTCAAACATAATGTCATTTACAGTCTCAAAGGCCCAATCATCAGAATAGGTACTGGAAGAGAGTAGATCACTTAGTGAAATTTTAAACAAATGTGGAATGTTCAATTGTTCCGTCGGACCGAATATATCAAAATCTGTTTTGTCCCACACTATACCATCCTGTATAGGAACAGCTGTGATGTTCACTGATGACAAGTCTCTTGCTTCACGATGGGAAGATTTATGAGGTTTCAAAAGTACGTTCACGCCTTTTCCTTCAGTGTTCACATGGATGTATCTGCCACTTATACGCACGCTCACAGTTGTTACCAAAGCTAGCCAGAGCAGGAAAACAAAAAGTCCAGATATAATCCAGAGTTCAATCCATGGAGAAACCAAATAAGTCTTTTTCAGAAAGTGAAGAAAGTCTTGTACTTGCTGCTTGAATTTCAATGATGCTGGCGTCGTTTCAGGTTCACTTGGATCTTCTGAGAACGTATCAAAGTTAATGAAATAGCCAGAAGCAGTTCTGTCAATTGTTGGAATTGCATCAGGATTTGTAGAAATCACTGGAACCAGTCGATCACGTGCTACGTTGGTGTAGACAGGTGTATTTGGACGAACTGTTACTTGGTGTTCAAGAGGGATGAGTTCCATAGCGTTGTTGCTTAGTCCTTCATCAGTTACAGCTGAATTCTCGATGGTTATCAGTCTTTCAGTCTGAACCTCTTGGATAGTAGCGAGAGGAGTGCGTCTGCTACTAGGTCGGAGTCCACGAGGCCTACTATTTAGTATTGGCCACATACTGTGGTTTGATGAGGTCGATGGACACAAATCTTTTCTCCTTTCTTCCAGCAAGGGCGGCAGAAGTACTGTTCTTGTTCCTTGAACTGCTAGGACAGGTACTGGTTGTCTGTAAGAAGGTCCAAATTCCTTCTTGTCCGCAATTATTTCTCTGACTAGATCCCCAACTTTTGGAATCCAGACAGGCCTTGCTGGGACCGCCGATTTTTCCCCAGTGGTGGTTGGCTGTAGGAATACGTTGCTTTGTTTCGTTCTTAATTTGTTTAAGTCCTGTAAAACAGCCAAACGATCTTTGATATCAAAAGGTTTATTTTCCACCACTGTGCCTACGTGTTCAAGGTCCGGTACCCACATTCTTGTCCCAAATAGGGCCTCATATGGAGTGACCGCCCCTAGAGAACTTCTTGGCAGATTATTCAAAGAGCGTTGTACCCCACTAAGGTGTTTGACCTACCCGTCACCCGAACCTAATACTCTAGCTGTTATAGACTGCTTTATGTCTCGGTTTTTCCTTTCCACAACCGAATTTCCCTCAGGATGGAATGGAGAGGAGTACCGCAAAGCAACGCCCAGACTAGCCATGGCTTCTTTGTAAGCTCGAGAGCTAAACGCAGGACCCTGGTCAGAATGTAGCATGCCTATTGCGTATATGCCGATAAAGACTCGCAAATCTTTTATAACAGTTCGAGCGTCAGCTGAGCGCTGAGGCCATAACCATAGGAACCTAGAGCATGAATCCACTGCAACCATGATATATTTATAGTTACCGTCCCTTTGCAAGGGACTGCAGTGGTCCAGGTAAACACAAGCTAATGGTTTGTCTGAAATTAACAGGGGTGTCTGCGCAGGACGTTTCACTGTTGAGACTTTCATCTGTTGGCAAATATCACATTCTAAAACATAGTTTTTAGTTTGTTTCCGAATGCCAGACCACCGATATCTTTGCTTGAGTAATTATACTGTCGCTGAAACACCTGCATGGGCAGAAGCTATCCCTTCATGTGCTGCTAGGATTAGTCCTAATCTGCGTCCCTTGTTTGGAATTACCCTATCCCCCACTCCAGGGATTCGAGCAAAAGGAACGTTGTTCGCATCAATTACATAAGAGTACTTGAGTGGAAACTTTTTTGGTAACGCTGCACTGCTGCCTTTGCGTGAAGCATTGACAGCCAACATTATCTCACCGTCTATTTTTGTTTTTGAACGAGTGATCGCAGCTACGGAAGCCGTCTGCACAGCCCCCTTTGCGGCTTCATCAGCCAATGAATTCCCTGCAACGTGAACGCCATCACGTTGATGACTCAGTGTGTGGATCACGTGAGCCTTTGGTAGTTCATTTTTCAACTGAACTACTTGTTCCCAAAGCATTTTGTGCTTTATTGTGCCACCTTTCGCATCTTTGAAACCATTTTCAAGCCAGTTTTGTATATAGTCATTATACGACTGAACACAGTAAAGGAATCGCACACTATTAGTGTGGGGAATTCTCGATCTGTACTTTCAAGTGCCAGTTTGAATGCTTGTAGTTCAGCTCGCTGAGCTGTACAATCTCCTAGAGATTGAGTTTTTGTGACCATGGGTCTGAAGATGCCATTTTGCATGCGACCTTTAACGATTGCACACGCTGCACTGTAAGCTTGCTTACTCCCTATTGCGGGTTGTGCGGATCCGTCAGTGTAAATTATGAATTCGTACTGATCGAGAGGCAGAATTTCAGTAGGCAGAGGACATTCATGTTCGTATTGCAGGAATGCTTGTGTTTTTAAATCTGGATCAAAAACATATTCAACATCTGTTGCAGCAAGAGAATTAACCCATTGTATCCATCTCGGATGTAATGCTTTAGCATTTGGAATGCTCGCTTTTGTGACTGCTTCTAAAGCCGGTACTGGGGTTACGACAATAATGCGTTTCCCTTGGGCTAAGGCTCTTTCTTTTGCTACAGCGGTTTGAACTGCTGTTAGAATTTTTTCAGTTGAACTGAAGCGCATTTCCGCTTGTGTGTACAAATGGGATTTGTATGCGATTGGTATTTTCTCACCCTCATTGAAAGTTAAGTAGGTGAATCCGCATTGACCCGAAATTATTCGGATCACCAAATTGCGTTGACTTACGCGTGTTTGTAAGTGATTTGTTGCTAACATGTTAGCCTGGAGTGAACGCAAGATTTCTGTGTGTTCCTGTGTCCAGTTTCTGATCGAAAAATCAGGTTTGATTAATGCGTATAGAGGTTTAACCCTTTCTGCATAATTTAGAATGTATGTTCTTCCAAATTTTAGGAAACCCAGGATGGATTGTAAGTTTTTTAGCGTTTTTGGAGGTTGGAGCAGCGCACACTTTTCTAAAAGTTAGCTGCCAAGCTCTTGCCTTCACTTGAAAGCTCATATGCTAGAAATAGGACATTGAGATGGGCAATTCTGGACTTTTTAAAGTTGAATTTGTAGCCCTCAGAGGCGAATCCCAGTATAATGGTGCTCACCCTGTTCAAGTGTTTGTCCAGGTCATCGTCTGTCAGATAGATGTCATCGACATATGACAATGCCTCATTGTCATAAATTTGTAGTAACTCCGTTACCCTCGCTGAGAATAAACCTGGGCTATTCTTGAACCCTTGTGGGAGTCGACAAAAGTGATGCTGGGTCCCCATTTTGGAGAATGCTGTTAAGTACCTGCTTTCAGGTGCTATGTTTTGACAAAAGAAACCATTTGAGATGTCTAATGTTGTTTTATATTTTTTACGCACAATGTTATTCATTAATGCTGTGCTATGTGCATTTTGCACTGCAAAAGTTTTAGAACAAGTGTTTAGGTGTCTGTAGTCCAAAACTAGACGATGTGTATTGTCTGGTTTGGAGACAGGAAACAAAGGATTGTTCATTGAGGAGGTGCATGTTTCAATCACTCCCTTGATATTCAAGTTGATCTAAGATCTCCCTGACCTGTTTTTTAGCTTCTTGCTTTATTGGGTACTGCCGTTGTGCAGTTGGTTCATGTTTCAGATGTATTTTATGGTGAGGTGAGTCCTCATCCCATCCTACATGATTTTTATATAATGCTGGGGCCTGGGCCACTGCCCATTTCCTGGCATATGTATATTTTAGGTGAATTGGAATATGGTTGGAGAAGGCAGGCATAATAATGTCCTCGCCATGTGGGCACTCCCTGACAAAATGTGGTGGCCAGTCCTTTTCTGCTAGAAGTATGTCATAGCCCTTTGATAGTCTTTCCCAAATAAGTGCTTTTACCTGTCTAGGTTTGTCTCCCTCCATCCGGAGTGTTATTTCATATAACTTTTGTGGAGTACTAACCCTGGTGTCTACAGTCTCGACTGTAATGTACTCACTCAGGTTCTGGCGAACTATTGTGACTTCTGCTGCACTGTCCAGCATTGTCTGAGCCCATTCTCCGTTCTTGAGTTGTGTTCTCAGTATTCTCGGCATGTCTGATCTTTTGACCTGCTACTTTCTTTTTGGAGAATTGAGGTTTTGCTTTAGTTTTTGGAGCGTGTTTGTCGCCTTTCGATTTCACGCGTTCTTCTCTATGTTCCGATCGTCCTCTTCTTTCCGAAGTCTGTGATGAGATCTGAAAGGGACGAGAGGAACGTGTATCAGTATCTTGATACCTGTCAGGTTTTCTCAAATTATCCCTATTCCTGAGGTTATACCTCCTTTCAGAGGGCTCCTTTTGAGGAGACCTACCTCGGGATTGAGAATGTTTCTCGTTTGATTTTTGTTTAGTAGACTCCCACTTCTTTTTAGAAGATGTAGGAGTTTGTTTGATTGAGTCCTTCTCAGGACTTTCAGATAGTTTCGGTTTCACTGGTCTTCCACCCAAACTATCTCTGCCTAATTCTGCATAAGATTGTTCTATTATTCTGGGTAGCTCTGTTTGATGTTCTGTAACATCAAATTCCCTTAATTTTGGCGGATCGCAACTGCTGCTGCCTCCCTTTTAATATTACAGAAATATACAGCATGTTACATTTTTCAATGCAATTTATTTACCTTTATCCTGCAATATTAATTGAGCTAACCCAGCTGCAAATTTTTGGTATTGTCAAATACTACTACTATTATTATTTTTTACTACTACTACTACTACTGCTATTACTACTACTACTACTATTACTACTACTAATAATAATAATGCTATTAATTCCAGCGTGTCTGCTATTTTCCTATTTGAGTCCCAACAGACAAAACACCTTCACCCCTATTGTAACCAAATATTGCTCCTGGGTTAGAGAGCAAGTGGGTGTTATTTAAGGTTGGCTTTGGCTCAGGGTTTGCGCTGGGTTTTTAGGTCGAGCCCAGCGCAGCGCGCATGCGCTGCGAGACTTTATGTAAGGGCTTCAAAAATCTGACCACACGCTTGTGCGTGTGCTTTTGTTTTTGTCACAGGCTATTGGCCTTTGCGTGCGTCTTTTTAACAAAGACAGCACGCAATTGGGCAAAGGCGGGTGCATATCCAACCTTTCTCAACAAATGTAACCGCCCATGGCCTATTGCTTGCGGTTACGCGCAGCAGCGGCATCTGTTTCTCATTATGACCATGTGTTTATAATTAGCGCGTTCGCTTTGCTGCCGCGCTCGCTTGCCCCCGCTCCTCTCTTGCATGTTCTGGTATTCTTTTTTCCCGCCCCTTTTTGCTTCCTGCCCGTCCCTTTAATATTGCACCACGCTCGCCCCCGCTTCTCTCTCGAGTCTTCTGTTATTCTTTTTTCCCGCCTCCTCTTGCTTCCTGCCCGTCCCTTTAATATTGCCCCATGGAGCTGCTGTCTCATCCGCATGTGCTCAGTAGGCACAGAGGCACGTTAATACTAAATGCAAAAAAATACAATGCTGCCGGTAGCCTAACAAATACAGGGGAACGTCAGCATTTAAGGGTATAAAATACATTGCATTGCCATACCGAAAATGCACAAAAAAAGACGCAAAATACCCCATACAATACATATAGGGATGGCTTACACACATTGGGCATTATAAGGAAAATAAATTGCAGAGTCTTAGTAAAAATGCACAGAATAACACGCAAAAACAGGCCCCAGCAGGTTCATTGTATAAGTAGCTGTGCCATCTGGTTTTTTTTTTTTCACTTTCCTTATCTCTTGTGTGTTCCAGAACTCTCCCCTCCCCATCCTCCCACCCCGCCCTCCTACCATTGGTTGTTATCTACATATTTTAAACAAGTCCTCGGGCTCTTTTTCGCACTTGCAAGAACTGTTAACAGGAAGCAGACCAGTGGCTGTATAGTAACAGTATGCAAACACGTACATTGCTGCCGCCCGCCTTACAAGTTACAAAATACACTGCAGGGGCCGCATAATAAGGTATAAAATAAATTGCAGTGCCTTAGAAAAAATGTACATAATAACACAGAAAAAAAGGTCTCATAGCGGATATAGGTATGGCTTGCACATACCGGGTCTTTCTTCAAGGCAAACGCAGGCACAGAGGCACGTTAATACTAAATGCAAAAAAATACAATGCTGCCGGTAGCCTAACAAATACAGGAGAACGTCAGCATTTAAAGGTATAAAATTAAGCCTGGGCGTAGTTCGCGAAGTAGCGTTACGCGAAGCTACGCAAAGTGCAGTTCGCACTACGCGAGCTACGCGTAGCACTACGCGAACTGCGTAGTGCACTGTTCGCAATGATTGCACAGTGCCGGATGCTTGTCCGCACTGTGCAATCATTGAAAACGGCATCTTGCACAGTGCGAGCTGTCTTTTACTGCAGCTCGAGTAGATTTTACTCGAGCGGCAGCTTTCTCAACGCGGACTGGTAGTTTCTCATCGCGAGCGGTCGCGAGCATACGCGACCACTCGCAATGAGAAAGCTGACCTCCCCGCGTTGAGAATCTCGCCAGGAGGTTTATTTTCCACGCTTGCGATCGGCAACTTGATGTTGCTGATCGCGAACGAGGAAAAAGTCATTTTGCTTGCTCGCGGTCGCCAACTTGACGTTGAGGACCGCGAGCAAGCAAAAAATGACCGCTGCACTACGCTACGCTACGCTACGCTACGCGTGTTTGCACTGTGCTACGTGCAATTCGCGTTGTGCGAAGTAGCGCAAACTTCGCAAACTACGCGAGCGTAGCGTAGTGCTTTGCCCAGGGTTATATAAAATACATTGCATTGCCATACCGAATCACTATTCAAAAAACACTGAGCTTCCTGCCTTTAAGTTCACCTAACGCACAACTTTAACACAGCCCCTTATGCTGTAATATCATTTATAAAGAGCTTACATTTTTTACTATACTCTCTAACAACTTTTTACATATTTGATTTGTTAAGCGTAGAATACAAATCGGGTAAATATCTTGTACTAATTATGCCCACTTTTTACAGCCCTAGATAAAAAAATCTCGCTTATGTTAGTAAAAACAAAAGTCCAGGACGCACCCGTAGCTAACAAATCTGCTATTTAATAGCTCTCCCCGCTGTCTAGTCTGTGCATGGCATCGGCCACAACAAGCTCTGTAACAGATCATTTGCAAACTGGTGGCAGGCTTCTGCTAATCAAGTGGGCGGGAGTTTGCGGGTTCTCGAACCACTCACTCCGTGCTCCATATCTATAAGGGATCACTTTCACTGCCAAGCATTTTAATGGATCATTAAATAAAATGAAATTTCTCAAAAGTCTTTAATCTATACATTTGAAAAATTACTTTTTCTCCCACTGAATTAACTGACTGCACCCACCCAAACACTTTAATTACATTGCCTTAAGAAATGAAACTGCATAGGAGGGGCTGAGTGAGCATGCTTCAAGATTAAACAAGCATTAGCATAGCCAATAGGTCTCGCATTTGGGACCTTATAAGTGTTTAGCCATGCAACAGTTGATGTTGTTGCACCAAGGATATTCAGCTGCATAAATAAATACTTATAAGGTCACAAAGGCGAGACCTATTGGCTATGCCAATGCTTGTTGTTTGCTATGGCCAGGATGGAGGGGATTAATGGAAGGGAAGAATACGGACCAGTGTCAAAATGGCATAAGAAGAAACTTAAGAAGAAAGTTTGGGACAATGCCTTGATGGGATGGCATGGGTGATAGTAGACGTTGGTGGGTACTGTGCAGTGCAGTAATTTCAACCAACCAGATGTGCTTTTACCTGGAGTCACAGGTACCACAGTACCATTTTTAGATACTCTGGAATAGCAGCTCCTAAAAACACAGAATTTTTAATAAAAACTAGAAGAAATATTGATTATTTGGGACTATGAGTAAACCCCTATGCTCAATCTAAAAATAAAATGACCTCCTCATAGTCAACACAATGTTTTTTAAAAACTCTTCCTGGTCCACAGTACTCCCAGGGATAGAAAAGGAAGTAAAGTCCCTGCAGTAATGAAACAGCTCACTGTCATTGGCTCTGGGGGTCCCGTTGGAGTACTGGGGTACCTTTGAGACATCAAAGAAATAAATAATTAAAGCAGCCATATGATTGGTCACTCAGGGATTTCGACTCAAAAAACAAGTCAACAGCCTTTAGAAAAAAACTCAAATTATTATCCTAACTACCATAACCAGATTGGTGCTTTAAAAGAGAGGCAGTTTGGTGTCAATAGAATCAGACTGCATCATGACCTCAGAGAGAACTGGACACCAGGAGTCACCAAACACACTATACATGAGATCTATCACAGGTGCGCAACACAAGATGACAACATTATTTCATCCCATCGACATCTGCAGCAGCACAACAACTGAGGCTTGAGAAACAATTGGTGGTGTGGCTGTTTTTCAGACACCTAGTTGCCCAAAAAAATAGGTGTTCAGGAGGTTCTATGCACTTTGTGCAACTAGGTGCTCTATAGGGGTAAAGCTGGTCAGTATTCCCTTGGAACGAGTGGGATGTGGAAGCCCTTTAGAGCTATGCATCTCAACAGCTTAGCTTATCCTGAGGTGGAGAATAGCAGAGTGGCAGAAGTAAATTGACTGTGCCAGATGGAGTGATTTGTCAACAGCAAGAAGAAGATGATTACAAGATGCAGCTTTTTACATTGTATTGTAGGCACTGCCTAAAGGGTGTGATCTCTGAAGAAATAAATAAAAACATATTTACCATGTCTATGGAATATCATCTTAACAAAGATCGTGAAGATGTATGGAAAAAGCAAAATAAATGAAATATTATGGTAAAAACATTTAAAAAGGTTAAAAAACATAAAGTTAAAAAACAATAGTTCAAAACTAAACTGTAAAAACAAAAACAATTTTTTTTAAAAATCAAAAAAATCCCAAAGGAGTGTGTAAAAAACACAAAACACAGAGGTTGTATATAGAGCGGGTCATGATGCATGGATTCACAGAGTTGGACACAGTCTGGTAAGGGCCCACGCCTTCTGTCCAACTTCCTACTGCGTATGACCGTGGCCATATCCCATCTGCTGTTAGTCTCCCAACCTGAAGGAGGAGTTAGACATTCTATATGATCAGAAAATCCAGAAATTAAATGAAAAACCCAAAGGTTAAAGTGACTTTATAGTTAGGTGACAATGTTACACAAGAACTAACCTGTTAAAAACTGAAAAACCACTTAAGTTCACCAGTTATACTTCAGTGAGCTAACTATAACTTTTGCTCCCATACACAACTTATGACCTCACTTATTACATCACTCATGACATGTTAAAAGACATAATTGATTACATTAGTGATTGCCCATAAACAGAGAAAAAGGGCTACATCCAAATAGTGTAAAAAAAAACCTTTATCATCACTGATTATGATGCCATAATTAAAGAGTGGGAGTATTTGTGTCTGCTTAGGTGTGTGCATGCATGTGTGTGTTTGTATGAGAGTGCGGGTACCTGTAATTTAAGAAATTGCAACAATAGTCTGCACATGTGTCTCCTAATGACTCTCCCAGGACTTGGCACGGACACGCGCCCCACCACAGCACATAAAATCAGGTTTTCACAACACAATTTTATCTTTTGAGAGGAAATGTATCACAGGAATTTGTGGGTTTTTCCAAAATAAGGAGTTTCCGTTGATGGGGTGACACGCGTTGCAAAATCGCTCTATTTCTGCAGGACAAAATGTGTCCACTCCCAGGCTCTCCTGTAAGGAATAACTGTATTCTGGGAGTTGCAGTCTTTGTTTACTTCATTTGAGCCATGTGGAAAAATGCACCTCATATCAATCAGATGTTAAAGGAATGCCTAGAAATGGTAACTATGTGCCTGATTCGCAAAGGTAGACGCACACTTTTGTGTCAATTTTGTTTTTTTGGGTGTTCACAAACTACAAGTTAGTAGTAAGTTTGCAACTGCAGAGAGTCTGCAATCCGTGCATAAAAATATAGAACTGTCCTATCTGTTTATGCGCAAAGTTCTCCAGCCTCAACTGTGGATTCTCCGCAGTCGTAAACTTACTATTAACTCCTAGTTTGTGAGTAACAAAAAAAGAGAAAACTTACACAAAAGTGTAAGTTTACTTTTGGGAATCAGGCCCATGGTGTCCTACCAACAGTGAGCATCCTTGTAAACCTTGAAGGTAGCTAGAGACTGAGCTGCTTAAGGGAAGCAAGTTGTCTCATACAGGGCCTTATTTATGAGCCCTTTACGCTGCCGTTGTGTCAGTTTTTGTGATGCTGCAGCAACGTAAAATATGCGCCACACAACGACATATTTACAAAGTGACGCATCTAAGCAGATGCGCCACTTTGTAAACCCCGGCGCTACATTATACCTGCGCCAGATATAATGTATGCAGGGTGTGTGTTCCCCCGCAAAAAAGGCTCGTAGAAGTGTCGCAGTCAAATCTATGAGATTTCACCGAGACACTTCTAGGACACCACAGGCGTAAGACTGATGAAGGCCCTTTCACATGGGGCTTGCCCCATGTGAAAGGACACATTGCTGGAGTTGCGTCTATTTTCAGACACACCCCAGCAATGCACCTCTTTTGCGCCAACAGATACATCAGGAATACTGACGTATCTGTAAATCCTTGCGACATGGAGCGCCGTACAGTAAATACAGCGCACCCATGGTGTCGCAAGGAGGGCGCAATGAAAAGTGTTGCATCGCTGTTTTCACGCAGTGATGCAACACTTTTCATAAAGGAGGCCCCCAATATTTTATTTTACCGCACACCTTGAACAGCTTCACACAATGCATATAAACACCAATACACATCCTGGGCTCGATTCATAAATCTACACGTATCCAGAGGTGCACAATATTGTAAGAGTTTCGTTTGGACAAGTGCCAGGGATTCAGAAATTGGAACCTGGGCTCTGAGACTCACGGTCAAACCCCGAGAGTTCGTTCCCAGGTATATAATAGCGGATGGTTCTGCTGATGAGCAGACGTGTTTGCAATTAAATGTCTGGTTTTAGAGAGATAAAATATTCCTGGCAGCGTTCACCAAGGAGAACTCGGTGCCAGATAAGAAGGGCCCTCAACGAATTGTTTTCTGCGCCAGAAACTCTGTGTCTGATCCCCAGGGCTGGACGGCGACGGAGCTGCATTGCAGGAGGCATGACTGCCGCAAGGTTCCCGGGCTAATCTTTTTTAATTGGTTATTATCACAGATTATTTAGAAAGGAAAACAAAACACTTGTATGATGCTTTCACTCATCAGAAAGTAACTTTAATTAGCCTCACGCTGCGAGTGCAATGAGACCTGTCCTGGTTGTGGAACGTGCCGGCCCGGGGGGTGGGTAGATGGAAAACAATGGAAACTCAAATACATCACAATGTGCTTGTAAACCAAGTAACTTTTCCAAGCAGTTCTCTTAAAAGTGGGAAACGTTGAGGGGGGGCATGTTGGGTGTCTAGGGTAAAGACACAAGAAATTTGGGTGCTTCGCCAACTCTTAGTGTAACCTCATCTTTCCTATTGTATCCGGGCTTCTTGACACAATCGCTGCACAATCCAGACGATTTTTCAAAGCCTTAACCAGTCCATAACTCAGATAAGCAGAGAGTCATACAAAGACTGGAATTATGTGACGAGGAAGGACCGCATTATGCCGCAGGGTTAAATGAATTATGCTGTGCGAAAAAGCAAATTATGCAGCATAAAGCAGCATATTTTGTGATAGAATTAATTCTTTATTTTGCCGTTTTGCAAATGTCTGGTCTAAGCTTTCACCTCATCTGTACCAGTTTAATATCCAAATATAGCAATAAGCAACAAAACGTGAGCAGTCAATCTTTGTGAAAGGCCTTCCAATGCACAGCAACAACTGTCGTTGCATTTTCAGTATCTTTCACCTGTTTCAGACAGATTTTTATGTTGCTTAAATCTGCTAATTATGCAGCAGGTGATGGATTCTGTGTCAAAAGCTTCATATCCATAATTATGCGGAAATTACCTCCGTTGCAGAATCGCATAATTCCAGCAGCCCTGCACATGGTCTAGTTCTGTTATAAACTTCTCTAATGGCCTTGGGCCACGTTTGCACTTCACAAAAGCTGGTGGAACCAAAAGGCACCATTGGCTCGGAATTACTGTATTCTAAAGACCCAGGGCCATATTTCTGAAATTTGTGCCCTGGGTCAGCGTAACAAGTCACCTTGCTGCACTGCCCTGCGTCACAGGGAAAGGAAGGAAATGTGCCGTATTTATCTATCTGCACTTTAGCCCTGTGCTGACGCCGTTTTGGCAGCCTAGCGTAAACGCAGGTACCCTTGCACCAAGATGCAAGGGTGCCTGCGTTGTAGGCAGGGCATCTTCCTGCACAAAAACAATCCTGAGAGGCTTTTTCTTCTTTCTATGATGCAGAATGCAGCACACATAGAAAGAGGTAAAAAACGAGAAGAAATAGAGGGGCATATTATCAAGGGCTTTATCGCCGCTTTAGCGGCACTTTTTGCTGCTAAAGCGGCGATAATTTTATCGCCCTATTAGCAAGCTGTCGCTAACAGGCGTTAGCGACAGCTTTCAGGCGTTAGAGGCCGCATTAACCATCGCCTTGCATGTCAGCGATAATTATCGCTAATGACATGCAAGGAAGGCGTTCCCTACTAAAAGCGACTGAAAACAGTCGCTAATCCCACTACCCCCTATTAGCAAGGCAGGCAAAGCGATATAATAATTCGCGCTAAGCGCGTTTATCGCTATATTTTATCTCCTGCTAGTGAGGATGACTTACCTGTTTAAGGTATAGGAGGTGGATTCTAATGCTGAATCCACCTTAGCTATAATGCGAGAATATCGCTGCTTTTCCAGCGATATTCTCACATTTTACCGCTATCGCTGGAAATTTTATTGCTATGGAGATAAACCTTGTTAATAGGGTGTTAGCTCAGCGATATTTTCCAGCGATAGGCGGCGTTAATCAAAGTCGCGCTAAGCGCGGTTAGCGATAAATATCGCTATTCCTTGCTAATATGCCCCAAAGATATTTCTCCTTGTTATGCCTCACCCGGGGAGGCGTATCTTTTTGGAGCATTCCCAGGTTTATCAGGTTTGGTAAATCTGGGAATGCATCAAAAACCATAGGAGTTCCACCGCAACGCCCATGGAACGCCTCCCTTGTGCAGAGTAATGCAACACAGTGATTAGCGCTACATTGCATTACTCCATATTTTTGAAGCCATTCAAAGCTACACTTGGGGGCAGATTCACAATAACTGGCGCATCCCTGCATATTAGCAGGGATGCACCAGTTATTTTGTGTGACGTAAGAAAACCCTTGCGCCACCATGGATGCGTTGCATTTACAATGCGGCGTACCGTGGCGCAAGGATAGACAGATGCGTGACGCATCTGTCGGTGTAAAGGTGACGCAGTGCTGGAGTTGTGTCGCAAGCACGACGCAACTCCAGCACTGCTCAGGGGCAGCCTATACTTGCTGTGCTGCGTCACTCCTTATGCCTGCTACAAGCAGGCGTAAGGTTTTGATGCAGCGGGGTCGTAAAAGTGACTCAGTGAAATCTTGTAGAGTTCACTGCGTCACTTTTATGAGGCTTCCTAGCGACGGAACGCCCACCCTGCATGCATTATACCTGATGCAGGTATAATGTAGCGCAGGGCTTTACAACGTGGCGCATCTCCCTAGATGCGTCATGTTGTAAATATGTCGCATAGTGGCGCATTGTTTACGACGCCGCTGCGTCACAGAAGTGACGCAACGGTGTCGTAAAGATGTCGCAAGGGGCTTGTAAATCCGCCCCAAAGTGGTTTGTGTCACGCATGTACCATGTTGTGTGATGCACGCATGACAGAAAGCTCTCATAGATATGCCCTCTTATTTACAAACACAAGACTGTCACTGTATAAAAAATTTAAAAAGGATAGAATGAAAAAAGCATTGGCAAAGTAATGCATTGTCCTGCCAGCCCTGTCACCTAAGCGTGTTCCTGTTTTTTGGGGATGTGTGTTCAGATGACATGGTATTGCACAAAGTGCAAGAGAGACATTGACTGTATTGGATGGACCCATTGCCCCATGCTTTATGTATGGAAAGGACAGATGAACCAAAATGCCTCTATGTATGTATCTTTTTATTTACGATTTTATTTTATTACATGAGGCGAATATAGCACGTTACAACGCGTGCATTCACAATGCGGTAGTTTACAACGCGGTCGTTACAACGACCGCGTTGTTACCACGCGTGTCATTACATCGCAAGTCGGAAGGTCTTACGTTTTTGGAGTGTGAGGGCGGCGAGATCCTGGTAGAGAACCGGAGACTGGTCCCTGAACGTGGTAGGATGCTGTGCCCTGGCCTTCTGAAGAATTTCCTCTTTGGTGCGGAAGTCGTGGACACAGACTAAGATATCCGCCGGCGGAGCATTGTCGGCCCGAGGGGGACCCACAAGGTGCCCTATCAATCCGGAGCTCAGTATCCAGGGGATTACCCAGGATGTGATTGAGAAGTTCACGCACGAAAGTAAATATATCGCCAGCTTCTGCATTGGGTCTCACTCCACGGATCCGTACATTATGACGTCTGGAGCAGTTCTCCAAATCCTCTAAAGGAGGCTGAAGGTCCACCTGCTGATCGTGTATGCGGAGAAGTTCCTGTTGTAAGAAGGAGACCTCGTTGTCACGTGTGTCACTTTTGTCCTCCAGGGCTACTACACGCTCTCCAATGCTATCTAGGTCTTTTCGGACGTCTTTAAGCTCCGCGGTGAGGTCCCGCTTCACAGTGTTTAAGTCCTCACAGAGGGCAGAGAATAAAGATTCCAGGAAGGCCCGTGTGACTGGTTCCTCCCTAGGGCCACCCATATGTGACGAGGCAGTGTCGTTCTGCTTGGCAGAGTCTGACGGCGCACCCCCCTGTGGGCGCGCGAAGAGCTCCTGGAGGGACTTACTCTTCTTCCCGCGTGTGGAAGACATAGTGCTGCCCGAACTGGGAGGAGATGTGAAGTGTGGCGTGAGCTGAATGCCACTGCACTACCCCACACAAGCACTTGGGAGAGGCGTTAAAGTCGCTATGAAGTGTCCACGTGAAGGAGCTACACCAAGCGGGAAAGTCACAGGGCGGGCAGATCCGGCGTAGCTACCAACGGCCTCCACACTGCCCCGACCAGCGTAGCGGGGGCATGGAAGGAGGCTCTCTCAAAGCAGGGCCCTCCCAGTGTCAGCAGAAGTAGGGGGCCACTCCAACCCCGGTGTGTTGATGACCCTACTATGGGGTAATTGGGCAAGCCACCATGGTGAACAGTCCGCACAAAATGTATTTAACAAGGCCTCAACTCCTGCCCAGCTCTGCCGCCTCGGGCCCCGACTGGCCCCCACAGCATGAAGTCACCGCACTGTTATCCAGGTCCGGGAGCCAGTGCGCGCCAACAATGTCCACAGGTTAGAGTCACCTTTAATGGCGCCGATCGCCCCAGAGCGGGATACCGCTGTGCGTGCCTGGAGGGGGGTCGAGCGGGGAGCCTCTAGCCCACCACAAGCCACACCCGGGCCTAGCCGGGCCGTCTCTGCAGTACGCCGGGCCCCTCCCTCGACGACCGCTTCTACCAGCGGTCGTGCTCGTGCCCCCCCAATCTGGCTATCAGCTCGTGGATCGTGCGTGCGGCTCCCCCAGGGGATACAGGGGTATCAGCCAAATGTCCTCCACCATGCGCTGCAGGCAACCAACAAGTCCTGCGAGTTGAAGTGAAGGGCTCCTCGTGGGACGCGGAGCGGTGCCGACCCAGGTGCTCACTCTATCCTCGAATGGTCGCCGAGGCCCCAGCGCGGGCCCACAATGCAATACGGTCAGGGAAGGCTTCAGCTGCTGTCTCCGCCGTCCGCGGGTATGCACTCGGGCTGGAGCAGTCTCGGGTTACCGACCCCGGTGCACCAAGTGCGGTTTATCAGGTAAAGGGCGGACTCCCGCACAGTAGCCTCGCGGCTTAGAAGCCACCGCCGCCGTCAGACCTGGCTCCTCGCGCTGTAGGCTGCAGCGGCGATGCAGTGCTCTTGGTGCCCACGGGTGAAGGAATGGGTCGGGGCACCAGACTCGGCGACACCCGCCGCCAGGCCCCTCCGCAGCCGCGCCGGCCAGGCACGGTCCCAAACTCGAGGCCGCGGCTCCGCCTCCGATCACAGGCCCCGCTGTCTCCCGGGCGCGGCGTCTCTCGCTCCACACCGCAGCTCTGGGGGTCATCGCAAGCAGAACGGGGGCCACCGATATCCAGGGTGCAGCCCCGGACAGGATCCTGGCCCGATGTAGGCTATAGACAGCCCAGGCGTGATAATTTCTCAGATGGCCGGAGGGAGAGACGAGAGGACACGTCTCACCTCGCCGCCATCTTGGCCACGCCCCCATGTGTGCAGTTTTAAACTACCAACTCGACTTGGCAAAATAATCCCTTTGCCAATCTAGGCCACCCTTTTTAATATATATTAGTTACCCCTAAGGTAGACCCTAAGCAGACCTTAGGGCCAAACAAAAACAATTGGCAAGCAGGAGGGCGAAGTGGTCTATTCAGACTAAAATGGTCCATTGAGGTCCCCGCATTAAAAATAGTGGAACTCAAGACAATCCTTCATGCACAGAAAAGTAGCTGAGTATCAACATTGCAGCAATGGGCAAATCTCACTACACAGCTAGTAAACCAATTCTCAAGAAAAATGAGTCCCAGTAATCTTGATAGGGGGCAACCCTTCAAATTTTCATCTCAACTCAAGCAAAACTTGAATGGACTTCTGAGAAGGTGCCGAAAGAACAAAATCACTGCTCACTAATCGATGATATTCGGAATGCAAGAAAAGGTTACAGATTCAAGATTTTGGAAATTTGCAAGCAAATGGAGGATAAACTGTGGATGGAAATTTATGAAGCCATGAAATTAAAGAACTCACATAAATTTTGGAGTTTGGTGCAGAAACGGTCAAATGGAAATGCACAGGTTTTGACAACCAGCATTCTGCAGCAAAGTGGGCCGAGTATATAACAAATCGTTATATAACCAGGGGAAAAAAGAAAGCCGGAGGAGCCATCAATAAAGCTGTAGGAGCCGAGCATCTCACAGAGATCTCAAAGGAATCAAATGACTGCAGTTACAACATAAGTAGAATAAGTGCACTAATTGTATCATGCCGCTTAGCTAGAGCCCCTGGACCAAATGGCCAGCCAGTCAGTATACTAAAAGCTGCTCCAGAAGTATGGTCAACTTTATTAAATTCACGGTTTAAGCATTGCATTTTCACAGATGATGTCCCAGACAGCTGGAGAGGTTCAATACTAACCCCTATACATAAAAAGTCTCAACAAACCAGCTAGCCAATTTCAGATTGATTGCACTTCTTGATGTGGTTAGCAAGTGCTTTACCAAAACTCTAAATTTCGAGCGAGAAGAATATGCCACATCGAGAGTATTTAATTCCTATCATGCAATCATTGTGCAGATATGGGAATGGCACTGAATACAATTTGGTTATTCTTTCCTCCTTGATTGAGCCTCAGCAAAGAAAAGTGCTCCACCACTCTACACAGCATTTATCAATTACACCACTGCATTCGATCGAGTGGACAGAGCTAGGCTCTGGCAGAAGCTTCATAACTGGGGTATCCCAGCCATCCTTTCAGGAGCCATCATGAGCCTATATGTGAAGTCCTGGGTTAAAGTTAAAGTTACATCCAACAGAGTAACATCAAAAAAGATCTTGACAAATCAAGGGCTAAAGCAGGGGTGCATTTTGGCACCCTTGCTGTTCAACCTATATTTGTCAGATATAAATAACGCCCTAGCCAAAGTAAGGGCATTTCCGCCCAAGCTGGCAGGTAACCATCTCCACTGTCTATGATATGCTGACAACACCATTAATTGGACGACACAGCTTTTGGTATGCAACGGGGCCTGAATGCATTGGCCATATATTGCAATGAAAATAAGATCTTGATTAGTTCCTCAAAATCCAAAATAATGGGTTGCTAAAGAAAAATCATTAATAAGGCCAGTTTCACTTAGACCAAGTTAAATTAGAGCAAGTGTCAAGCATGAAGTACCTGGGAATTCATTCTAATCAGCGAGGTTCTTACCAAGTACAACTTTTAGCCCTGAAAGGAGTATCAACGTCCCTTAACATCAGTTTCCAAAAATTGCTAAGAAACATGGTAGGACAGGATTTAACAGGAATCAGCCGTGTCATGGATGCCAAGCTTTTTCCAACATTGATGTGTGGCATGCTGGAATTCAAGGAACACCTAGCCACTAGGTTGGACAAAGCCCAATGCCTGTGCTATAGAAGATTATTCCAGCTGCCAGATGCTACCCCATCGTCTAAAATTTGGCTCAGATTCAGCCTGTACAAGCAATCCATCATGGCAAACACTAGTTTTCTAGGCTATTATGCCAAGCTGAAGGCGGCCCGAATGGATCACCTGGGGAACTGATGTGGTTCATCATGCAGGATAAAAAGATCAAATTGGAGGTCTACGTGAGTAACTCAATTAAATTCTTAGATTCGCATGAAATCTGGGTCCTAAACCTTCCTCCTTAACTATGTGCTAAAATACTTGTAAAGAATGGAAAGGCAAAATAATTTGCTGAAGATTGGCACGATTTGGAATTGAAGCCCCATTCAAATTTGTGTGCAACCTTTTATCCATCCGTACAGACTGCATTGTATCTATCTAGCCCTCTGAGTCTCGCTCGGAAAAAAGATCTAATGAGGCTGAGTTGTGGAATAATATAGCCTTATAGCCCGCCGTAGCGGGCTATACCGGCTATTAAAGGCCCGCTACCGCGTTAAAGGCCCGAGCCGAAGTCGAGGGACTTTAACAAGGTAGCGGGACTTTAATAGCCGGTATAGCCCTGCTACAAAGGGCTATAAGGCTATTAGAACATTCTGCCACTAGAGGGCAGAATGTTCTAACAAATAAAACAAAGGTGTCTCGAAGCTCGAGGGGATTTAAATCCCCTCGAGCTCCGAGAGGCCTTTATAAGACATTGGAATGTTGCTCTGCGGGCCTTTACCGGCCCGTAGAAGCACGGAGCACTCCATTGTCTACAATGGAGCTCCCAACATTCCAATGTTCTAAAAACCATTAAAGGCCTATACATATGGGCGTTTGAAAGGGTCTGGTGCATTTAACTGCAGACTACCTGTCTATAAGCAAGAATCTTTGTCGCACAAAGTGTGCCTCTACAGTGGTTTAAAGGCCCTAAGGTGTTTTTGGCTAAAGCTAATATTTCTTTTTTTTTTTAAAAAGGAGGTGTAAAACAGCGATAAAATGTGTTTGAGTGGAGACAATGCACAGTTGACATCTAGGTTTTTGAAGTTTTTGAATGGTGCTTATAAGATAATTAACAAGGGCGCTTAACAAAGCTCAGGAAAAAGATGCTGTTTATTTCTGGGCCAGACAACAACGGCTCAGACATTTGTGTAAGATCCACTCTGGAGTTCACATGAACTACACCTGTAAACAGCCAGCAGAACAATTACGCCCTGCCAACAAATATGAGATTGCCGTTTTTTTTAAAGTTATATTAACATGAGGGCAAGTGGCAGGCTGCTAGTGAGCCCCACCTTTTAGATAATGCTGTCCTACTATCCGGTCTTTTAAATATCAATCTACCTTAGTATTTTGTATGAATAGTGGCATTGTTATTTTTATCATTGCACATTGCACCTTATTTAGTTGCCTCTATATGATGCAGTCTCTCTATCCTGTGTTTTAATCATTCAAGTACTTTACATATATTTTGTGTGAACAGCGCTATAGTTACTCTTAACTCTTGCACATTGCATTGTGTACAACCATTCTTGTGTAGAAGAATACTACAAAAACGTTTCTCAGAAAAAGCATGCTAGGGAATTATTTAGACGACATAACAGTTGCATCGTGGTTTTATTATTACAGCTTAGTTGGGTACGATCATATAGAATAGTAGAACAATGCATTTTTGTGATGGATTTGTATTTTGTTTTTATTTTGTACATGTGCTTGGGAAATTGTTATTGTTAATGAAAATAATACAATTCTTTACTTACTTATTTACTTAGGGCAAGGTGCAGTCTATAAAAAAGTTGGACATGTACATTTAAGTTTTACATGTCCTGGTAGTGAAAAACTCTTACATTTGTTTTCCTGTACTACAGGGGGACCTCTCCCATCGAATAATATTTGGTCACCCTATTACATTCAATAAGTGATAACGACTGTTTGGGAACAGGTAGAAATGTCATGGTTACACTCAAATGAAGTGTAATTTAGAATCCTCTTCAATGGTAAAGTCACATTTTAAGTCACAATTCTGAAAATGCCTCTTTTAGAAAGATGGCATTTTTTGCCCTTAACGTTTGGTGCCTGTAGCCTGTATTCTTGGTCACATGAATGGGTGCATTGGCATTTGACCTTTGTGTATTCCTCCTTTACAGTAAGACAAATGGACACTAGGTCTTGTCAGGATGGACCATCCTGCCAGGATGAGAAGCGGGAGAGCTGTTCTCTGCCTTAATTACATTGCAAAGGGGCTGCCTCCAGTACATTCACAAAGAACTTGACACTAGCCTATTTTCATCCCAGATCCCTTAGAGCCTGGGCAGGGAAAGGAAGGACATTTCAGAACCAGAAGTAGGGGGAGTCCTGAGGTTTCTCTCACTTCACTGCTGTCACTAGGAATAAATATTGTCCCCTCAGACCAACTCTTTAGCACACCCCTGGACCTGTGGACACTACAGAATAAGGACTGCCCTGCTGCATGACGCCTGCCCTGCTGTCTGAGAAGGAGGACCGAACCTGCCCTCCTCATCCCAGTCTCCAAGGGTAGGCTGGCTAACCTTCTATTCTTAGTTACCAGAACACATCAAGCTCCAGAGACCTCCTGGCACCTGCCCAGCTGCCCTACTGCAACTGGACCTGCCTGGACAAGCAACTGGACTTGTCTGCGCCCTGCTGGCCTCTTTTAGAGTGTTTCCATGATCCCCAGATCCTGGGCGCTTGGATGGCAACAGAATGCCCCCCTCTGAAAAAAAGGGAAAAATCCTGACGTTTGGGCTCTTCGCAACCGCGAACATGCCCGTTCATGCTTAGATCTTGCCACCCACTATGAGTTCCATCATGAATCTCAGGTGAACCTAACTCTTTGCACTTCAGTGACTTCCACCAATTGCAATGTGATCTGCACTTTGCTCTACAACATCGACAACCAGCGGCAACTGCCCACGATGCCCGATTGGATCATCGCGCTACAGCAATGACCGTCCATGATGCCCAAAACGCTATCCATGCTCCATACGGACTCCGCGACTGTAAACTGGACTCTTCCCACCAGACTTTGTCAAGATAACTTTCCAGCCGGACTAACCTGGTCCCTGTGTCCTGCTCAAGCTCCATCATGGTCGGCCTGATCTTGTTACTTTTGCCCGGTCTAGAATGACCAGATAAACATGAGTGGTGCTTTTTGCTTTTAGGCACTATATGTATTTCAATATTTCCAGTTTTACTGTTTGGAAGATAGTCATTTAGGTTGCATCTTATTTATTAAATTTGACTCTATTTTCCTAAGTTGGTGTGAGATTTTTATTGTGTTGTGTGTGCTGCACAAACACTTTACACATTGCCTCTACGTTAAACCTGACTGCTTAGTGCCAAGCTACCTGAGGGTTAAACCCAGGTTAATTTAGTGACTTTTGTGGTTCACCCTAGCAAGTATTGTGGTTGTTGTTTGAGAAGGGTATTCACCCCCCTCAGACCAATAAAAAAGAAGGGTTAGGCTTGTCAAAGGGTTATTTTGATAGGTGAAATTTGCCATGCTAGAATGCAGCGGCAGACCTTTAGGCATTTTTTCACCTTGTCACTATAGTGGTGGCACAACCAGTGCTAAAGTTCCCTATTGACATTTAACTTACATGCCCTGGGTACACAGAGTACCATATACTAGAGACTTATAGGTAAGTTAAATATGCCAATCAGGTATAAACCAATTGCACATATATTTTATGGAACAGAGAGCATGTACTGAGATCTGGATGTCAGTGCCCCAGTGTTCAGAGTCTATAAACCTACACTAAGGGGCCGATTCCGATTCGGGCCGGAAATCTCTCCGACCGAGCCGGACCCGGAGAGATTTCCGACCGAATCGGACCCGTGCAGCCCGACCGAACGAGTACGATGCGCACGTATGCCATCGGACTCGAGTCGGTCGGACTCCCATTGAAGTCAATGGGAGCCTGTCGTACAACACGTACGCGGGCTCCCATTGACTCAATGGGTGCGAGGCGGACAAGGGCGCCCCCTACAGCGTGTACGCGGCGAAGCGACTCGCGCCTTACACGCACAGGTAGGGGGGACCCATGGGTCCCCCCTGTGTGCGACTCGCGCGGCTACGCGTACAGGGGGGTCCGACACGGACCCCCAAAGTACGGCTCCGACTGCTCTTTCGAGCCGGACGGCGCGGCTCAGTCGGACTGCTCACGGCGCGCATCGTACTTACCCGGCCGGGGAACGTCTCCATTGCGCGGTGCGAGTCGAGTCCGAGCGAGTCAGTCGGTGCGGTTAGACCCGGGAACGAGTCGGTCGGAGCGGTCGGGACGCCCGGACGAGTCGGTCGGCGATTTCGCATCGTACTCGCTCGCCCGGACGCGCGTACGATTCGGTCGGGCAATAGGGCTCCGAATCGGATCCGGTTAAGCCGAATCCGATTCGGAGCCCTACCGGCCGAGATCGGAATCGGCCCCTAAATCTAGCAAAACGTGGGGTATTTCCTGCAAAAAGGGCATTTCCTCAAAGTAAAGTGTAATAACATTAGAATTCCAGAGACATTGGCACATTCCTAAAGCATCTGATACTTAAAGATGGAACTAAGTGTAATTAAAATGGCATAATAAAAAGAAAGTTATTGCTTGCATATTTTGAGAAGCAAGATGGAGAGACATTGCGTATCCACATGGGCTCCTTTATAGGTCCTTGTTTAAACAGGATCATAAATTCCCCTGTATATATTACATTTGTGCAGGTTATAGTTCAAGCTATTTTGCCCAATTGATACTTTACCATGAGAATTTGAGGACAATGGTTAAAAACTGTTTTGAGCCTGTTTCTTGTTGAAGTTTTCACGTGGGTCTGTGATGGTACTTAAAGTCACCATGAATCAGCAAAGCTTACTCAAAATGTATTCAGTAGCAATATCACACAAAGTGTTGTGCATAGTGTGCCTGCTCTGACTGATTGTACAGGAGCCAGAAAGTGGGAGTTGGTAGATGAAGTGACTTCCATTGCATTAGATCGAGGTTTGAAATCAAGACAACATTTTAACTTAGACTGAAAGAAAAAAGATTATTTTATTAGAGTTAATTTGAAGAGAAGTGTCATTTCCAATGAGTTCGGTGAATGTTCCACACGACTCATTTCCTAGGGAACACCACTTTATTAGGAGCTGTTTAAATGTGATGTGGGCTAGTTGTTTTTAGCTTTATTTTTCCCATTGAGCTATTTCAAATCAGAATACAAGCAAGTTCCACCTCCACTGAATTCTGGTTCTAACCTCAAGAGAAAGCATAACCATTTGGTCTGACTTCAAAATATTTAGAACTGTGGATTTTGGGGGAAAAAATAAAGTCAAAACCATGAAGGTTTTTTAAAATTAAAAATCATTACAGAAGGCAAAATTATGAACGTTCAGTCAATTCACAATGCAAATAATTCTCAAAATGCAAATAAATGGCAATTAGCATAAGACTCAATCGGTATTCTAGGTAAATAGCCAGAATTATTTAACTGCGGTCTAGCACAAAGTAAATAATATTTCAAAGAGCAAATTGTTATGGGGACTGCTCAGTTTAAAGGCATTGAAAATCTGTAAAGTATGTAAGTATAAAGTCAATAAACAGACTAACAAGGAGTCTGCCTTCAAGGAGAGCAATGAAAAGTCTATAATATTCTAAGTACAAAGTGAAAGAACAGTCCTTCATAAGAACATGTTCAATAGGAGTCTCAGAAAAGTCTTGGCTTGCATAATATCTTATAGGTGTACAGAAGTAGCGAATCATACCTTTTGCATGAAATGTAGTGGGACCATGGGCTGTACTAATAAAGATACATTGACAGAAACCAATCCTCATTATAGAAATGATCCTACGTACAGGCTACTATAGAAATCGTCCCAAAATTAATAATAAATGAGAACCTCTAACTGGCATACAAGGGGGGATGACATTATTCTGCTAAACAATAAATTACTGAAAGAATGAATGAAGTATGGTTTAACCAGCAAGCAGTGTAAATTTTGAGCATTTGCAACATTACATGCTTGCTTCCTCCAGAAATATCAGGAACAAAATGACTCAGATTCAAGGAAAATATGGCTGTAAAACTGCCTGCTTGAATTAAAAGTATTTTACAAACTGCTGAAGGGCCCAATTTTAACTCAAGCTGAACAGACAGAGAATTGAGAAACCGTGTTAAAATGTGCAATGTGCAACAAAAGGCATGCAGATTTGAATCCAAGTCATGTCAAGTTTAAAATCTTTGTTTAAGTCAAAAACAGATCATTGATATAATTTACAGCATTTTCATGTTAACTAAACATTGGGGGCCGATTCACAAAAGTAATCTGAGACAAAAGTCTAAATTTACGACTTTTGGTATTCACAGAAGGCACTTACGATTTTTGGTATTCACAGAAATCACTTACGACTCCTATCTTTACGTCTGCACTCGGGCCGGAATTTCTGCACCCAGAGCGGAATTTCTGCCTTGGGCCGGAATTTCCGCACCCGGGCCGGAATCTCCGCTTCCTGGCCTGAACACCCGCATTCGGGCCGGATGATCATTTTCCTCAATGCTAAACACCTGTCCAAGTGCTTACCATCCCCCCACCTGCGTCAGAGGAAATCAAATAACACCAACAGCAAGACCAGCACCACAAACCACATAAAAGCAGCACACATTCAAGGAACAGGTTTGGCCACAGAGAGTTCCTGTTTTCCTTCTCTGTGCATCACTACTAGAAAATGTACCAACTGAGGAGGAAGAAAAATTTCACAGATGAGGAGACCACCATGATTGTGGAGTTCATTGTGAGACACACAAACGGCTACATGGTCTCTCCCCTTACTGCACCAGTGGCAGGCAGAAGTTAGCTCTATGGCAGCATTTAGCCACTGCTGTCACAGCATTGGGGGAGGATGTGTGCACAGTCCGTGACATCAAGAAGAAGTGCTAGGATGAAAAGAGGCGGGTGAAGGAGAAGTACGCCAGGATTCAGTTGGCCAGAATTCTCCCTGGCCCACAATCCGGAACCCGCATCCGTCTCGCCACACTTGAGGAGGATGTCCTCACTACAATCCACCCCCACATGCTCCATGGGCTTCCTGTGAGTGATGTCTGCAACGTGGTACCAGGTAAATGTGATGACAAGAACAAGTATATAAAATGACTATCTGTGCTGCACCCCCATTGTGATTAAGGAAGTTGTCTAAAGTTTATATAAATATATAGTCAGTCAGAGGCTTATGTGTTTCCCTCTGTATGTTGCACCACAAGTCCCAGAATCCTTTGGATTAGAAATGGCAAATCCCATTCCCACTTTTGAAAACATGGGCCCAGTACTGCTGCCGTATATACCTAACACTGTTAAGTAGCAATAGACAAATTGCCCCTTCCACTTATACAGACGCGGCCGGATCAGTCAAGAACGTCAGGGGGGGTGGTGTGGTGCAGAGGAAAATCTACAGACAATGGAATAGGGAAATTAAAAAACAATCATCCAAAAAATAACTCACCTTCTGCTTGCTTTATCACCGAGCACAAGGTGAGAGAATCCTTATTCTAAGACATTTCTTTCCACTATTCCTTTGTCTATTTCCCACCCTGCCCCACCATAACACCCCCAACGCCTCACTGCTCCTACCTGCTCCAGCCGCGGCAGTACTTCACAATACTGTTAGCATGCAGAAGATATGAGGAAATGTCAGACAAGTTACACATGTACATTTTCAATTTGGTTACTTTTCTCACTTCTCACCTATTGACACATTCAGCCAGAGTTCAGACGACCACAGTAGCAGAGGTCCCTACATCTTCTGGGAGGAAACAACATCATCCAGAGCAAGGCATACTTCCCTCACTAACTGGTAAGTCAAACTGGTCTGGAGATGGTCAAAATGCATACATTGTCAGCAGACAACAGAGGGACATCTCAAAGGTAACCGGAGATGAAAACCTAACTTTTAAACTATTGGAATACTTAAAGGATATTTACCTTTAGCAAATTACATTTGTGAATAGGGAAAGACAAAAAATAAGATATCTAGGCTCATTATACCTTTGTGATTTGTGAACATTACATGTATTCCATCAACAGTTCCAGAACTGTGAACTCAATCCTGGAATTGAGTGCCACAACAAGTCAAAAAGGAGTCTCCACTAGATTGTGATTGTTTTTGTAGACAAAATCTAGAAATCCAATGTTAACAAATATAAAAATGATGACCAAGAAGTGAGATTCAATTCTCAGGAGTATTGAGAATGCGTCCAGTGTCCAAATTATGTTTTTTCAATACATGAAATTGTCCAGTCAACCCATCTGGTTATATTTGTTAACATTGTATGGCATGATTTTTGGCCATAAACAAAACACGATAATGGACCTTACTTTAGGAATTATTGTGATGTCAATTTGATAGACATTGCTTCTAGGCAGTGGGGCCATTATAAGTTGAATGTGGGATCACTCATGATATTTAGTGTCACACACTTCTGCAACGGTAGTGCCCACACTGCTTGTGCTTATCCTTTGCGCCTGAAATTGAGTGCATCACATGTGGCAGCTGAAATGTAAAGTTGCAAACACACGTATCATTGTAGGTCCAATGATTCCATAACTCCCTGTGACTTCTGCTACAAGTTTGGCTGTGACATCTGGTCAGGGACCACACACTGTTCTATTACTTACCGGTAATCTTCATTACTCCAGGTCCCGTTGTCCTCGTCCCATTCATTTACATATTGGAGATGACCATCTCCATGACAGAAAAAAAGACAGAAGAATGCTGGTACACTAACCCCGCCCCTCCCAATGGGAGTATATATATCGGCCCAACCCAGCATTCACCCTGAACCACCAAGCCCCCAACAGGAAGGCCGGCCGTCCGGGAGGGAGGGCGGGGCGTATGAATGGGACGAGGACAACGGGACCTGGAGTAATGAAGATTACCGGTAAGTAATAGAACATTACCTCCAGGTCCCTTATGTCCTCGTCCCATTCATTTACATATTGGAGAATACCAAAGCAGAAAAGCCGGCCTTCCCAAAAAAACAGAAGCCAACCCAGGAAACCACACCATGGAAGCCACCGAAGGAAAGCCAAAAAGGCAGAACCGCCGAAAACCCCAGGCAGAGCACACAGACAATAGGGAGCCCCACCAAAGCAGGGGCGCACCCAACAAACAACGGGAGACCAGCCAGACGAGGAGGTGAACAACCACAGAAGGCAACCCAGCCCACAGCAGGAATACCCCACAGCAAACAAGGGAAGTGAAGAGAACGGACACCACAACCCACCGAGGCAGCCAAGAACAAAAATAGCGAGCAGGCCAGACAAAGAAAAAGACCAAAGGGACAACAGGCCAGCAAGCCAAAACCGGGCAACAGGAAGCAACCAACACCCCGCGCCAAAGGGGTCCCGGGAAAACGAAACCCCAGCAAGAGAAAAGAAAGGGGAACAGGAGGGAGCGCAGGACCCAAAGAACACAGCCCCAGCAGAACACCCCAACAGCAAACCCGGGGAGAAAGGAGCAGGAAGCCACAGCCCGGAGAAGCACACACTGACCACCCAAGAAGAGGCGCAACAGGCCCCAACTTAACAGGGAGCCGAGCAAACGAGCCAGAAAACCCAAAACCAGAACAAGGGAACCACAAGGGAGCCAACGGCAGCAGCAGCGGACAAACCCAACCCAAGACCACCGAAAGAACAAGCCAGGCAGAGAGGAACCCAAACAGACCAGGCAGAAGGCAGGAGCAACAACACACAGGCCAGCAAAGACCCGAGCCCAACAACCGGAGCCCCCAGGGGCCCGGAAGGAACAGGACAGGCCCAAACACCACAGCCAGGAAACACCAACCCCCGAGGGGAAGGACCCCAAAACCAGCCCGGCCACAGAGGCAAAAGAAGCCAGGGCGGAAGAAGAACAGGCAAACCAAACCCCAAGGCCCAGCACGCAGCAGGGGAAGGCAGAAGCAGGGGAGAAACCCCATGGCAGAAACTGCAACAAAACACAAGCAGCCGAAAAGACAGAGCCGAAGCCAAGCAAACAGCCCAACCAGAAGGACCCGAAGGCCCAAAATCCACCCGTGTATGGCCAGAGGGGAGAACCCCAACAGAGCAGAGGCAGGCAAAGGCCGGAAGGGCGCAGAGAGACCCCGCACAGAAAACAGCGGAGTGAGCACGACCACAACCAACAAGGCAACAGCACAAAGGACCGGAACAGCAAGAGCCGAGAACACGGAAGACACCAGGCCCCAGCACCCCACATGGGAACAGAGACCCAAAGAGTCCACAGAAGAGAAGAACTGCCAACTGCCACAAGGACCTACCCAGAAGGCAGAGGGCAAGCAGCACCAGGGAGAGCACCAAAGGCGAAGCCGGGAAGGACAGCCACCCAAAGGAAGCCCCCAGCACCCGCAACACCCGGGCGGACCCCACAACCAGGCACGAACCAGGACCAACCCAGCCGAACCACCGAGAACAGAGGAGAGAAGGCGCAGGCAAGGAAGCAACGCAACAAGCCACCAGACCCCCTCAAAACAAGCCGTAGACCCCCAGGGGACTAGCAGCCAGGCCCGCCTCCCAACCGACACCACTAGAGGCAGCAGGCAAGCAGGGAAGACAGTAGCGGGAGACAGACCAAAACAGGCCCAGCCGGAGCCAAGAGGCTACAACGGCAGGAACACACCACACACGCAAGGACCAGAACCCGACCGCAGAGGGACCAGAGCAACCGAGCAGCCGGGCAACCCCAAGCAGACTGCACCAGCACAACCAGGAGGACACCCCACCAGGACGCAACCAGGCACCCAAGAGCCAACAGGGAGGAAAGGCCGAAGGCAACCGGAGACCACAAGGAGGCACCGCCGGAGACCAAGCAGAGGCAGCCGCAAGCCCGCAGACCAGGAGCGACCGGAAACAGCCCCCGGAACAACAGGACCACGGGAAACCAGCCAGGCACCAAGCATGGCCCACCCAGCCCCAAAGACACAACCACCGCAGGAAGAGCACAGAGCGGGAAAGCGACCCGAAAGGAGCAAGGGCCGAATACCAGAACCAGCCACGAAACAGGAGGACACAGGCAACAGACATAGCACCCAGCAGACAGGGAGCCACAGTAGGAGCAGCCACAGACTAAGCAGCACTGACAGAACCACGAGCCAGGAAAAGCCAGACCAGAGGCGAAGGGCGTGAGCATGACCCACCGAAGGAAGCCAAAGGCAAAAGGCAGGCACAGGGGACAGAACAGAGCCCGCAAAGCCAAGGCCAGAAGACACGCAAGGGCAACCCTCGAGAACCTAGCGGAGTGCAGCAGGCGGGGAACACAAGGACCAAGCCAAGGAAACCACAGAAGCCAGGAACAGTGCAATGAAAGTGCCAGAGCCCAGAGCAAAAAGGAGAGCCAAACCCAGCACGGAAGCGGCAAGCCGCAGAACACAGCACCACCCAGCCAGGCCACACGAAGCAGCCCAAAGGCAGAGGACAAGCCACTCACGCCACACGAAGCCAGAACCAACACTAGGAAGGCAGAGAAATGCTCCGCGCACCCAGGAGGCCCCATGGCCAAACCAAGACACCGCAGGCTGTACAGGACCCCAACAAGGAGTACACACAGGGCGCAGCAGGGGAAGCACGCAGCTACAGAAGCCGCAGAGAGGAACCGCACAGGACACAGGACCAGGAGCCAAGGCCCGAGCGAAGGACAAGATAACAGCACAGCGCAGGAACAGCGAGGCAAAGAAGGAACAGCCAGGAACCCCAATAACCAGACCGTCCAAGCCAAGGCACGCCCAGTCGGCACAGCAAAACACCCCAACAGGGACCGCCAGCCGGCAAACCAGCACCAAACAGGGCAGCGTCACTCGAAGACCAGGACAGTTTCCAAAGCATGACACCAAAATGCAGCACAGGAAACACACTGGAAAAACAAGACCACAAGGCAGAAAGGACACCTCCCTCACCAACAGACCCACACAGCGAGGCCCGTCGCAAAGAGACGCAGAAGCAAAGGGGACAAAGGCGGAAGAAACGCGCAGCAGGGTACCAGAGCAGGAAGCACGCAACCCAGGGAACACCAGAATCCCAGGAAGCGGCAGCGACCCTGCGGCGCGAACAACGCACCCCCCGCACCAAGGCCATCCAAAGTGCAACAGCAGATCACAAGCCGCACAGATGGACACATACACAGAAACATACATGACAGCAGCAGGCGGCACGAGGGGAAAAGAGGCATACTGGATCCACACCCCACCCCCGGCAGACAGCCAACACAGGCAGGGAAACACAAGAGAGTGAAACCCAGACCAAAGAAAAGAGTATATGACCACAACAACCAGGCCACAGTAACCCCGCAAGGCAGGAAGACAAGGACATAAGCCTACTGCACCTGGAAGACCTAAGTGGACTCCCATCCAGGGACTAACCAGGCCGCGATGCAGCTCAACCTACGAGAGCAGCTGAGAGCTGGTGCTGACAGGGCGGGAAGGCCATAGGCCCAAAAGGAGAAGAACCCCCGCAACCTGAAAAAAAACATCATGGAAGACCCCCAAGTGTAAAACAAAGGAATCGGCAAAGAGCAAGGGCACCCAAAAAACCCGGCCCCGAACAACAGATGCATTACCGTCACCCAACTCCAAGGAACACAGGTGAAGAACTAGGAAAGACAACAGCACCCGGTAACCCCAGAGGTCTCACAGTCAGGTACAAACCAGGCCTGACCATGCGTAACAACTGAAATCAGACCAGATCAGGTGCTCGCAGGGTGGAATGTCCGTAGCCTGCAGGAGGAGGAAAGGCAGAGCGGACCCTCCAGGAGTTGAACCCTAGAAGGTCAACACAGGCCCATGCTGCGGAAGCATGAGTCCATCACGCCACCAGACCCAGCTGCAGAGGAAGAAACGAAAGACCACAATGGAATACTGTCCCGGCCCCCCGTGGGCTGCCGCAGGCAAGAGGAAAAAAGAAACCGCTATGCGGTACTCACCAAGGGGGTAGTCAAACTCCAACACCAAAGACTGACCCCCAACCACCAGCTCAGACACCAACCAACAACGAGCGCCGAGTCAACAGAGGCAAAACCAGGAGCAACCGGCACTCCCAGGCGGCCATGCAGCGTCCAGGGAGGAAAGCCGAACTTCACAGCTACAATCGGCATCCAGGAACACCAGGGGCCTCACCAAGACCGGCCCGTGGAGCCCCAAACAGCAGCAGCAGCACGTCTCCCTGACCGGCCCAGCCACAGGAAGACGCGGCCTGCAACCCGGAACAGACCGGGAGGAGCGGCGCCCCAGCCACAAAGGACCGGCCGCCCATCAACGCGGCTCCCGGCAAGCCCGGCAGGCCAGGAGACCGCGGAACAGGACGTCGAGAAGCCCAGCAGCTCGACGAGACAACGAGGAAGACTTCAGGGATGAAGAGGACAGCCCAGCAGCCCGACGAGACATCCCAGAAGCGCACAGCAGGTAAGAGCAAACTTCACATCCCTTTCTGTAGGAAGACAGAAAAAAAGAACAGGGTGAATGCTGGGTTGGGTCGATATATATACTCCCAGTGGGAGGGGCGGGGTTAGTGTACCAGCATTCTTCTGTCTTTTTTTCTGTCATGGAGATGGTCATCTCCAATATGTAAATGAATGGGACGAGGACATAAGGGACCTGGAGGTAATGGACAGGTGCGGGGCCATGGTAAGTAAACCCAAGAATAATGTACCTGAATGCTCATGAAATGTGCCTTTAATCTCAGCTGTATGTTCAATGTGTTTCACATCACTGTTGTCCTGCATCACAACATGCCTACATATGGCATTTCACCACATACCAGATCACACCATGGTGGTTAGTGAAAGGATGGCACAAAATGTATGCCAAGTGAGTGAAGAATGAACATAAAATAGTATATAGTGTCATATGAAGTGTACTAGACACAACTGAATTGTAATTCAATGATATGAAAACGCTCTTGCAAAATATCAATGGACAAATCCTATTGAAATTGGTGTGGATGAGGGTCGCACTGATGCCAGTTGTGTACTTTTGTGATGGATGTATGGGCTGCTAAGGTAAATCTTGAGAAAGTGACAGTTTCAAATCTCTTGGCTGAAAAGCACAACGCAAATCCAGTGCAGGCGGCAACCATCAAAGCTTCTCAACTTACCCACAATGTGGGATCCTAGTCAAATGTTGCATTCTGCTTGCCTCCTCTCCTGTATTCACCTATATAAGTGAGTGTATAACATATGAGGTTAGGATGTCTGTTGTACAAGACATCATCTGTTGTCAGCGAAGTACTACCATGATGTTGTAAATGGATTATGGGAACAGAGGACACTCAAAGGATGGACATAACAAATTTGTGATCTCTCAGCCCAAAATGAGCTTTGTGACTTCATGTGTAGGGAAGCACAAATGAGCCCCAAAATGTACCTGACTATTGAACATCTCACATAAGAACTCTGCAATGCAATGTTTGATCTGATGTGCAAATGTGAAACTGGTCAGCCTGGTGATGTACACTCCTTTCGACTTGTCAACAGACAACACCATAGTCGTGAGGCATGATGGTCTTAACGGTGAAGGTGTAATCAATGTAATGCGGAGGCGTACTGATCATTTATCCCCTTCCTTCAAATATCAGTAACCTCCTCATACACGTTTGTCTGTTGATGTGTCATCTCATTGATGTCAGTGCTGTGTGGAGGTAACAGCTGACAACTGCTGTATGTGAGCAGGGGCCCACATGTAAAGTCCATAAGGTAAACATGCTGCACATTGGCCAGGAATATCATATCAATTGTCATTGAGAATGACACATACATGTTAGCTCATAGCTACCATCTGGTGTACTGAAATATGGATATGTTTGTCTCATCACAGCTGTTGACAGGATGACACCAGTGTAGCGTCAGCACCATCCCGGGGAATGCAAGGCATCCTGGCTGCAGAAGTGAAACCCCCTTGCACCTCTCCATCAGGTAAGTGTGGCGTGAAGCGATTCCCTATAATAGATTCCAAAACCATGACAAAGATCCAAATCCCCTTCTGCATAGAATCTACAATCAATGTTTACAAAGTTACATACATACCATTTCATTTTTATAAGTGTCACATGTGCCTGTTTGTAAATTAGTAATGCAGATCATTGAGTATGGTGTCACTTCCTTCTCCAGCTGCTGGATCGGGGACCGCTTCATCAACTACACCTATGAGGAGCCAGGTTCAGCAGCTGACATCAGGGGGGATCTCAAAGGGACATAAAGCTGTGGCTGGAGCTGGTGAGTTTGCTTGTGCATTGTACATCTCCGTTCAACACCTCAGTGCTATGGTATGAGCTATCACATGTAGGGGTACCCAAACCAGGTCACATGTGCTTCATCTGTTGATGCAAAGTACAGTAGAACCAGCCCTTGTGTTGCACCACATCTTATACTAGGTCAATTACTTATCCTGTTGAAACCTCTATGTTCCAGGTGATGATGACGATGAGGAGGAAGGTCCTTCCACCAGTGTTGGGTGACGGGCAATCAAAGGGGAAAATCCACTGCTCCTGCAGGCAGTAATGTCGGCTGCAAGTACTGCACAAGAGGAGGGGGATGAAGTACTTGAGGAGGCTGAAGAATTTGAGGATGATGAAGACTATCTATCCATCCTCTCAGAGGATGACAATCCAGATTCCATGGCCAGAAAATTTCCCACATCTGCCAAATTTAGCAAGGCCTCACACCCTCCGCACCAGCAAAGTGCCTCAGCCTCAACAAAGAAAGATTGCCTGTCCTCAGCATAGAGCTAACCAGTCACAGCTCACACGCACCCCAACAAATACATCACTCCCTCACAGCCCTCACATCTAGTACAGACGTGGTGGTTCCCCTACAAACTCCTCCCTATACAGTGCATCCCAGGCATTCTCTCCACCATCTGAGGGAAGTACCATCCCTGTTGTGGTGCAGGTATCTCCTGGGTACCATTCTCCTGTTCACAGGCTTCCACCTGCCACCCTCCCCCTGCTGTTGGACCTGACGGTCTCAACCATGGCCGACCCATGCAGAGAGGGCCTGCACCTGGCTATGGTGGCCAGTATGAGCAGGACTTCTTCCAACAGCAGGTAGATGTGAGGCAGGACATTCGTGCCATATGGGCTACCCTGTCAGACATGTCTCAGACCCTGCAGGACATGCGCCAAATCCCTCAATTGGTGGACAGACTGACCCATGTTTTGGACAGGATGGATAGATCTTGGCGAGACATGTTGTAGAATATCAGAGACATGATATCCATCCAAGGGGAAGAGAGTGCAAGACACTATGCCTTGGCCATTAAGATGATGGAGGGCATGCTGAAAGTGATCCATAGTCTCCCTTCACAGTCAACACAGGGAGGGGAGCCATCACATCTGCCTGCAGCACATCACACCCACACACCTGTACCACAAACTTCACAGGACCATAGCAAGGGTACACACCCAACACCGCCCCAATCCAGGCACTCCCCCCACCTGCACATCCACCACCACCCCCTGAACAGGCACTCCCCCCACCTGCACATCCACCCCCAACCCCTGAACAGGCACTACCACCACCTGCACAACCACCCTCTGTCCACGCACAAACACCAACTGTACAGACACCATCCACCCCTGCACATGAACTTCACCCTGTACAGGCACATGCACCACACCAACCTGCACCTCGGCGACAACCCAGACATAATCCCTCACAGTGATCCTCACCTCAAATTTTGCGAAGTCGCAAGCACGATCCCCATTGATCACATCCCAAAAATTTTGACCAGTGTGAATATGTGTAAATAAAAAGAAAATCTCATCACGAGTCAAGACTATGTTGCGTATTATGTCCTGATAGTCAAATGTTTACCAATTGTGGTGGCCTAGAGATGTGAGGATGTATGTGTGTGCGTGACACATGGACAAGTGTAACCCCCATCATTGCAACAAGCTCTTGCGTGCAGAGCAGATAACTCCCAAAATATATGTCCATATTGTACAAGACATTCACAATGAAGTCAAACAAGATAGAGAAAGTATGATTCAAAATAACATTTTATGTAAAAAAAAAAGTATGGGATTAGAAATGCAAGAACAGTCCGTTTGGAAGGGAGAAAGGAAAACAAATGATGTACTTAATACAGAAGGAGAAGGGAACTTGGAGTGGGGAGGGGCAACATAAATATAGCAGGCCAGGGAGCGTCAGGGGAACCAGCCTATATACAAGGGGCAAAGTAAATAATTGTTCAAAAAGAAAATTCTGTCCAGTGTAATTCTGGTCATCCTCAATTTGCACAATGTCCAGATCCTCTGAGTCCGAGGCGGGTTCCTGGCTGGCTGGTGCAGGACCAGGCACCACACGGGGTTGGGACACACGAGGAGTACTGGGGACACAGTGTGGCGCAACGGACAGGGGGAGACATTGAAGGTTGTGTGGTGGGGAAGTTGGGAATGGACAGACAACATGGCTGCAGTCAGGGAATTGACACTGGCAGTGAGGGTGGCCATAGCTCAGGCATTTTCCTCTCGCATCATGCGCAGCTCTGTACACATCTGCAGCATAATGCGAGAGGCCATGTCTGCCTGCCCCTCACATGCCCACATCAAGTCCTGTGGTGCAGCCACAGGGGTAACAACACAGGGAGGGGTTTGGGTGGAACATAAGGGGTGTGGTACCTCAGGTTCGGAGCCGCTGTTGGTATCTATCTGGCAGCCACGATGAGGGGGACTTTTTGCAGGGGATGCAGATGGAAGCCCCGATGGAATGGGGGCCTCTATAGTTAGGGAGGGGTTGATGGCAGGCCTAGCTTGTGTAGTGGCCTGCCCCGGGGACACCTCAACAAAAGTAAGTAGTGAATGGTCCGGGGGAGGGTCGATCTCCTCCCCCCCTGGCCAGAGGTGTCCAGTTCTTTCCCCCCCTCAATGTCCTCAGCCTCCACCCGGTCCGTAGCACCAGAGGTGTCTTCCTGCTCAGTCCGGGTGGGCGCAATCCCCCTGCCTCCTTATGTAAAAGGTCCCGCCTCATCCTCTTCTTTCTCACTTGTGGATAGAGGTTGTGGCTGCCGGCGCACCAAAGATGTCCTGCTCCGAACCGTGTCCTGCTGTTGGTCCCCTTGGCCAGCTGAGCCCACTGAAATGTAAGACAAATCATGATGTAGTGGTTGTACACGACAGAACAAGACACATATCTAGATGAGCCAAGGGCAGACTTTGTTCTCCTCTGATCACACTATACAGTTGTCAGTGATTAGGAGCTTAAAGTACGTGTATGTTCACTGTCATCTCCTGATTTGAGTCGGACATGGACATCTCACTTGAATTTTGGTGGCTTACACATCTGTACTGACCAACCCTCAACTTTGGCATTCTTGTGATCTGTGTGTCCTGTCACTGCTACATCGGCAGCTTCCAAAGCCAGTCTACAAAAGGAGATCATAGAGTCCAGATGGTATTGGAGTGGGCCTGTGATATGGAGTCTCTGCACTTTTACTTCCGGACAAATGTTATCTGCTGTGTAGCATTGTATGAGACAACACAAATGCCAATTGGGGGTCACATATCCATATAGAGTCTGGGCTATTAGGTTTGCTAAGTTGTGAGTCTGACCTTTTGATATTCCCTCACAAAAGCTGACAATTCACTGCCACATATTGGCTTTGAAGACTGATTGGGTAGTGCTGTACACTGGTGAACACTAGTGGATAGTTGTTACAGCTACCTGGACTTAAAAAATGGCATACAAGCCACTGAGGGTAAGACGTGTGTCTGTGGACACACTTGGAGAAACTGGAAACAGAATGAGGCAAGGATCTCAAAGTCTGTCTTGACTCCTTGGCACATGATGATCTGTCTTAATCAGAACCCAGACTCACTGAATGCAATGCAAGACACAGCATCCAATACCCGTTGGCCTCTCATACACACACTGAACAGTGTCTGTACCATTCCTCATCCAATGCACACATCAGTTATGATGCCCTTGGTTCACTGTTAGTGGTGCTGGCAGTGCAATTTCTGTACAAATGCACATGTGTGGCTCAATTCCCCAGTTGTCATAATAAAACTACCACTCCCAGAATGCACTCTGCCCTGTACAGTCAATGTGCTACAGTGAGCCTTTTGCTACATGATGACTGCTGCATAGACACAGAATAGGTAAATGGATGCATGGGACACATGATGGTACAGCTCTGTCTCACTCACGTCATACTTTCAGACACATATTGCATATAATGCACTTACCAGGTCTCTACTGCTAATGCTCCTCCAGCTGAGCTCCCCAATGTTGGCCCATACTGTGGCCCACGCTGCATTTCTCAACTGGTCCTCTGGCCCTTTATAAAGCTGAGGATATTTGTTAAGCACCCCCTCAGCTAAAATGTCTAATTCCCTTTCAGTGAAAGGGGGTGCTTTCTCCTCATAACCCTCAGCCATTTTGGGGGTAATTAGGTTGAACTGAGCAGCAGGATGGCAGAGGATCTGATCTGTGAGAGAGGATGACTCAGAATGGACACAAAATGGCTGTCAACAACTTCCTGCGATGTATTTCCTGTCTACCACTTTCTGTATGTCATTTCCTGTATGAAAGAATGGGTTCTGGTTCTTTTTCGGAGCTTCCGGCCCGAATACGTACTCTCTGGTTGCGGAGCATAGGGTCCGCATACGAGGCGTACGCTCCGCAGGCGGAGAGCACGCATTTGTGCAGGAAGTTGTAAAAATGAACCGGAACCCATTCTTTCATACAGGAAGTGGTAGACAGGAAATACATCACAGTAAGTTGTTGACAGCCATTTTGTGTTCATTCTGAGTCATCCACCATCACAGATCAAATCCTCTGCCATCCTGTTGTTCTTTTGCGGAGAAACCTGAAATGACAGTGTAAGAGAAAATAATCGACATGATACAAAAGGTAGAACAGACCATTAAATGAGATTTGGGCTCAGACAAGGGGGGGCTGGCACAACTTCACACCCCAGGACAGTATTCTCCTCCTTTGCATTATGGTACATGTAGTCCATATTTAGTGCTCAACACCAGAGTTGTCTGTTGTGTTACGTTAAATTTGGTAGAAGCAGTGCTGTGTATCCCAGACACATAGTGCCAGATTTACCAAGAACATCATCACTCCCTTTGGGGGCCCATCATTTGTGGGGGAGTCAAATCTGTTGGGGGCAAAAACTTTAACAATGTAATAGTTAGGCCCTTTTGTGATTCAAACACCTATTCTCAAAAGGTCCTGGAAGGTCTCTCAGAACATATACATCTTATCCTCTGAGTCAGTAGATTCCTAAGTGACATCCACTACACTGATTGCTGACATCGGCACATGACCTGATGCACGGTCAATCTTTTGACTCCTTTCAACAGCTGTGGTTTACATACAGTTAGTGTGGCTTGCAAAGTAGTCTCAGGATGGAATTTTTGGACAGTCATAATTATCCAACTTTCATCATTGACAACAGACTGCAAACCACATTTTGCCATTACACAACAGGTTGCTCATGTGAAAAAAGTGGCAACCAGCTGATCACAGACTTTCATACCCTGACCTCTGTTATGTGCAATGGCCCGGTTGCCCGGATTCAGAGCTAGCCGAGGTACAAGAGGTATGTGTAAGCCATGACTTACAGCTATGTTGTGCAAAACACAACAGGCTAATATGATCTTGCACACGACTTCAGGGGAGTACATCAGCACACCCCCTGTACGGTCAAGACATCTAAATCGCGACTTCAACAGACCAAAAGTGCGCTCTATGATGGCTCGAGTTCGTATGTGTGCCCTATTGTACCTACGCTGAGGTACAGTGGCTGGATGTCTGTAAGGTGTGAGGAGTTGAGGGGAGAGTGCATACCCAGCATCACTCGAGGAGGGAAAAAAGGGCAATAGGTTTAATTTCCCCCTTAAATTTAAACAGAACATGATCTATACTTTGGTACATGCAGTGTCTGTTGAGACCGTGTATGTGGCTTGATGATTCTTATTGTACAATGGTTGTTAATGTAAGGTGGCATTCATACATGTCATTTACACATATCCCTCATTTTTAGTGCTTGGTACTTACCCAGTAGCCACATGTTGCCAAATTCTCCCGCAGCCATCCGCCGGGCAAGAGGAGACATGCGGAATACAAAGCTGTCATGGGTACTGCCTGGAAACACTGCATGCACATCAATGAATCTCCCACTGGCATCACAGACACCCAGCACATTGATGGAATGCCATCGGTGTCTGTTGCAGAATATGTGTGCAATGCGGTGGGGTGGCTGAAGGGCCACATGGGTACAATCAATTGCACCCAGCACATGTGGGGAGCAGGAAATGAGATAGAAATCTCTAGCTGCCCTTTGTCTCCCGTCCAGTTTATGGGGCATTCGTATGTGGAGGTGGGCTCTTGAATTGATGCAGCTCAGTACCTGATGCAAGCACTGCGACTGGCTTGCCTGAGAGATGCCCATAAGGTCACTGGTGACACTTTGGAACGACCCCGTTGCAAAGAAATGGAGAGCAGAAAGTATCTTGAGATATGCTGGAATGGCATGGGTTCAGCAGGTCACAGGGTTAAGTTCCTGCTCCCACTCACATACCATCTACAAGATGACTTCTGGAGGGAAATGGTATCTGGCCCTGACATCTTGGCTGGACATCCCAAATAAGTTTATCCTTTGTCTGAATATCCTCTCTCCTCTCCTCGTCCTCCTCCTCTTCAGGTCTTCTTGCTGCATGGCAAGGGGCAGAGCAACAAACACATTCAGCGACATGTTGGAAGATTTGTGTGTGTCTGCTCTGCTTTCATATGTGCTGCAGGGCTGGGATTGGCTGTTGGGCTGCAGTGTTTAAGCTGGAGCATGGTGGGGGATGGTAGGCACTTGGACAGGTGTTTAGCATTGCGGAAAATGATCCTCCAGCCCGAATGCGGGTATACCAGCCCGGAAGCAGAGATTCCGGCACCGGGTGCGGAAATTCCGGCCCGCGGAAATTCCGGCCCAAGTGCGGATGTAAAGATAGGAGTCGTAAGTGATTTCTGGGAATATCAAAAATCGTAAGTGCCTTCTGTGAATACCAAAAGTCGAAAATGTAGACTTTTGTCTCAGATTACTTTTGTGAATCGGGCCCACAGTATTTATTAATTCTAAATTCACTCCCAGAGCGCTCAGGGTTATAGGTACGTGCATTTCATCTTTTCACCAAAAAGGTCACAGTCTTGTTTTGGGACATAGGAAATCTACCGGGTATGACCCCAATAATTTGGGTGTAATACTATTAGCAACTGACATGATATAACTTCACCATCCCCTGTGCTTAATTCATATTTTTGTTAATTAGTTTCATGCAATTTGTACAACTCAGTTTGTATAGGATTCTGTGTAACTCCATATTTTGCTAAACTTAATTTCCTACTTTTTATGGGATCCAATGCAACTCCAAATTTTAGTAAACATACTTTAATGGGAGTCCATGCAACTCAGCATTTTGTTGATCTTGAATACCTGTTTTCTACAATCCTCTGTGAAATTCTGCTTTTAGTTATATATTAACTTCTACTTCAATGAGTTTATTGCTGCTCCTTTAATCCTGGGAATCATTATTACAGTTTCTAAATCACTGAAAAGTGTCCTTGACCCCTGTTGTACCATGTCCTTCCAATTTTTCACAATTCTGCTTGATGTATTCAGTGTGGCTTTAAATTTCTTTAGGTGGACTCTAAAGCACTCTTTCCAACATGTCACTCACAGGTTTCAGAGAACACCTAAAAAAAGGTTCCTATATACAATCAGAAGATAAATCCAAAATATCCCTGTTCACTGCAATTGAAGTGCATCTGAGTTCCTGTACCTTGTCTAATTCCATCCTTTAAGGCGGACAAAATCTGGGTACCTGTCCTACATCCAGCATCTACTTCCTTCCCTTTGTTTACAAACTTTTTTTTGTAAATGTATGTTTATTATTTTCAGAAACATAAAAACACCATACAATATCCACATGTATACATTCATAATAGTCACTCATACTATATTCAATGCAGGCTCAATAATTATTCAGTACAACTGTGAGAACATAAATCTTTTGAACCTTGGAACTTTAACTACCCTTCCCCCCGCAATATTTCTCTTACTCATACCTTCCATGGCTTGTGCATGAATCTCACTATCGTAAAATTCATTTTTTTCCAGCAACCATCTGCTATCGATAGTGCAGACCCTCCTTTGGGTGCGACAGAGGCAGGATACAGATCTGTGTAATTTGTTACCATTCCCATACATCGTGATCTACATCTTATGTGTATTTGTAACTCCCTTCCACATAGCTACTCACCCCAGCATAAACCCCTTATCCATCAACTCAATTCAACCCATCACCATCAATAATCAATAGTCTCCTAGGACTCACAGGCTATGGTTCATGGTGGGATGCCATCTAGAGGGTCATTTAATAATCTAATCATTTTGACCCATGTCATGAGGTCCTCTTCTACTTTTTCATCTTGCTGAGTTTGCTTCATTAATATTTTCTAATCACAGGCCCATTCTAACATATCTTTTTTACCTTGCTCCAATTTTTTCGGCTTAACACCAAGCTAATGTATAGCTATTCTCCTTTTCACAAGTATCACTACCAGTAAAAGAAATGTCCTAACCATCTTCCCTTTTTTCTTCTTGGGAAGGAGACTGAGTGTTCATTGTTGGATCATAGGCTGTACCTATACTGCATGTAAGCTTGTCCGAACATCAACCAAAAACTCTACACCTCTTGGCACTTCCAGTCAAGTTGTATGAAGTCAGACCCTTCCTTTTGACAGTGCAGGCATCTGTAGGAGCACCTAAGGTAAATCTTACTGAATTTGACAGAGGCCACATCAGTCATGTGAACATAATTATATTGAATACATTTAAAAGAGCATTGCTTGACACCTGTCTCACCCCATGCACATTTGATCCCAGTCTGCTTCAGTAAGAAGGTAACTTTTTTAATGCCTTGTCACATACACTATAAACCTGTCATATAACATACAGTATATGAAGTAGAAAAGCCCCTGCTCTGCATCAATAAACATTCTAATATATATTCCCCAAGAGTGCCATTTAGCAATCTTTTTTCCAATTGTCCTTCTCCTTCAGCCAATATACTGCATGGTGTAACTGTGTCTCCGTGTACTATAGTTCACCGTCAGGTTTCTCCAGGCCACTCACAGCCCATTCACTCTTCAATGCATTTAATTTACCTCTACCTTCTTTCTGTGCCCAGATCAGTTCAACTAGTTGTATATCCATTTCCACATATACAATTTGTGCCATCTCTACCATTGTACCCTAAAAGACATTTTGGCACCGTGGCAAAAAGAAAAAAAACTTTTTCCCCAACACCGACTGCTGCTATGCCATATGCCAGAATTTAATGGAAGCCCACAGTCCAGTCACAACTCGGCCCTTATTCAGCTTATAGTTCTCTGTCTCATCATGTGCAACACATGTCCTCAAGTATCAACAGTTTGTTGTGACCCAGTCGAGGTCGCTGGAAGCAGCTGAGCCTCAAAGCCTTAAGTCTTCTCAGTGGAAATTACGTTGATTTTTTCCGGTAGATGCACAATTCTGATACTTCTCCAAATTGCTCTAAGTCCTGCAGCAAGATTGTTGTATCGGCTTATGCAGGTGGCCATTTTGTTTTGATATCCATGCCTCCACCCATACTGACCATGGGACGATGGCCATTTTGTGTGTGTGAGTGTGTGTGTGTGCGTGTGTGTGCGTGTCATAGGTCCCCATTTTGTCCTTGTTCTCCATACCTCCTTTCTTGCATGCCATGTGGTAAGCGGCCACCGTTTTGTACAGCTTGTAATTGTTTCTGATTATCCATCATTTTATTCCACTTTCTAGGAATATTGATATTAGAAGAAGCCCTTGTCATGTTTGTTCATTTTAGTTTTTTCCTTATATATTTTTAAAGGTATATATTAATTTGTGCTTATGTCTGATTATAGTAGTCTGTAGTACAAAGTAGTTGTTTTTATTAATTGATAAAAAAAATCTGCCTCCCATGTGCCTTAGAGTGATGCCTGATATGATCTTGATTAATGTATTCGATTTTTGCCTGTTTCTCATAGAGGACCAGTGGGCCTTGGTGGAGCACAAGGTATTTTTATATTATTTTTTGCCTGCCTCCCAATGGAGCCCTAGGGTCCTGTAGGGACACCAACTATTTGTTAATTAATTTATTCAATTTTTGGCTGGCTCTCCCTGCTTTGTATAGAGGCCCTGTGGACCGTAGAGGAATATCAGGCATTTTTATATTATTTTTCTTTCTTTTTGCTTTCCTTTCATAGAAGACCTGGAGGGAAACCAACTATTTATTCACTAATTCCTTCAATTTTCTTTGCTATGTCTTCCTCTCGTAGGTGTCCCATGGGCCCCAGGGTGACATCAAGAATTTTTGGCAGGACACCAGGGGCATTATTACAGTGCCAGACAGACTTGCTTCCGCCCGACACCGTATCGGTATGGGAACCACCCGACCATTGGTCGACGGTTCTGCATACCTAATTATAATGCAACTGCACATGGTATGGTCGCAAACTCATATTTTCCTATCAGGGCTTGTGCTGCGGCCGTAAACCGCCCGTAGCACAAGCTCCCATAGAGAAATGGGAGTTTGTGTGAATCCCTGCACCGTGTGGCAGGCACCTCACAGTGCCTGCCACATGGTGCAGGCATTCACAGGGGGGCACCATAGGTGCCTCCTCTGCCCCAACTGGAGGCCGCAGGGTGAAGGGGGCTCTGCTAGGGTCCCCCAGTGTCACTTTCCGGCAGACTTTCTGTGTCAAAAAGCCCGGCATGGAAAGCCTGTCGGAAACCGACACCGTAATCCCAACAGCGCAAACGCCGTCCATTGGGATTACGTACCAGTCTCCGAATTGTCGACGGGCTCCTTGAGCCCATTGGAATCCAGTGGAATGACCGGCCAGTTTCAGTTTCGACCTCCTACATTGTAATGCGGCGGTCAAAACTGAAACCGCGATTAGGCTCGGAAAGCTGCCAACCTGCGGTTGGAGGCTTTCCGAAACTCGTTGTAATCGGGCCCCAGGTATTTTTATATTAATCTTTTCAATTTGTGCCTGGTTGCTCCTGCCTCCCATAGGGGCCTATTGGGCCGTGGATATGCACAATCTATTTATTAATTAATTTATTCAATTTTTGCCTGCGTCCCATAGGGCCACATAGGGAGAATACGTACTGACTGAACCGAGAAGTGTCTGACTTAGTTGACACCAGAGTCTAGAGAGACCTCTTGCTAAGTGCTTCTGCTCATGTTGCTAACCCATACAAAAACTGAAGAAGACCCTGGCCAATGTGTCAGAAAAGATAGGGTGCTTCTCAGTATCAAATGTTGCATAGAGGTCCAGTTTAACAAGAAGAACTCATGTCCACCATCTAGCAGATAGAGAGTCTACCCCCTCAAACCCAGAATGGTTGTCGTTGTCCCATGCAATGGTTTTAAACAAACTGAAATGAGTTGCAGCAATTCTCTTCTGAACTGTATTCCAGATTAATAACAATCATTCTTAGAGAAGACCAAGTGATTAATGACAGCACACAGATTTCAGATATTTGTCATCTAATTGTGGCCTTTTTGCATCTATCATCCAAAATGTACAAGCTACCAACAGATTGTAATCTTCATAATTGGGTAGCTGTGTGAGTCTGACTGGAAGATAGTTCTATTCATTCTGCAGTGAAACAGAGTATGGAGATGGTTGCATGGGTCCATGAGGTGTGCTGCAATTGCTGAAACCCTGCTTTTGTTCGCAAGGTGTACCGCTTAGATTCTTGGGTTTGTCTTTAAAGACATCTGTAATTGTGAACAGGTGTAGTGCCCATCACAAGCTATGCACATTCATGTCCAGTACAGTTTCCTTCTTGGCGCAAAAGGCCTTATGGTGGATGGGTTATTCCGTCCCATATGTAAGGATATCAGGTCGGCCTTACTGCAAGTGCTTTATATCCTTTGGGACTTGCAATAAGGCAGATGGGATAGCCTTCACATTTGTGATGGAGTAACGTGCCCACCAAACTTGAAGTCAGGCCCTAAGTTTTGAACACCACATATGAAAATAAATGATGATATATATGAAGTGCCACATTAACACGGCCTGAGTCACAGATGTTTTAGTAACCTTTTAAGTGCACAAGAAATATTCTGCCATCACAAAAGGCAGTTCCTTGTTCATACAATAGTGACCTGTTTATATTTACAGACACTGCTGAAATTTACAGCTGCAGAAAATCTGCCAGGTGGTTGGATTTTCTACAGTGGGCCTTCTCAGGAGAGGCTCTCATAGATAGATGGTAGGGGTAAAGTTTGGGACTGCAGCTTCTCTTGTTCAATGTGAACATTTTTCTAGGCAGGGACTGCCCTTCTGTCTGTCCCGGAATACTGTGTCAGGAAGGCTTTTGACACCTTGGTACAGAAACTGTACACTTCAATGTGACTGTGTTTTCAGTGCCCCAGTCGGAGACAGCTCCAATGATACCTTCTAGGACAAGCATCTCTCACCACAAAGGCTGTGTTTGGTGTGCTGCCAAAAGCCCACTTGAAAAGAGACCAATCCCAAACCAGTTCTGCAGTTTGATACAGTTGATCCACATCCCCTGTCTAGCAGTGGCATACAGAAGTGCCCCCGAAAGCACCCCACGTTGTTCCATTTCCAAGTCTTTCTTGACCAGGGAATGGTGTGCTCTGTACAATATTCGAAGGACTGCTTTATGACCAGGATTGGCGTCTACCTCACAGCCAGTCTCTCAGAGGAGGGGCGGATCTGCATGAAATGTCTAAAACCCTGCATGGCTGCTGAGAGCGGTAAAGAGACAACCTGGCACTGCAGGAGGAGAGCCTGTCCAGGAAGAGAGACTACTAGTGTATCCCAGAGACAGAGGGGCATACAGAGAGAGCTGTCTACCAGGGAGAGATCTAGAAGTAATCTACTATGCAGAGGGTTCTCCCTGGTCTCTCATAACTGTTTCCTGGTAAGAAACACTTCAAATATCTGGTGAAATCCACTTCAAATATCTTTGCCTATCAGCCTGATCTGAGCTGCAATTACCTATCAGCCTGACCAGGGCAGAATCTGCTGTAGTTACTGCTTTTACCTGATTGGGGTTGCAGCTGTCCATCAGCCAGGTCAGAGGTGTATTTGCCATCATTACTGTACTGGTCCATATGAGTGTGCAACTACCTGCATAGGCTTGGGTGGGTTAACAACCAACTGACTATCTGACAGAGCAGCAAGAGTCAGGCCTCCACATGCATTCTGGTGCCGGGGCTACTGTGCCCCAGGATTAACATGTGTGGTCACATGCACAGAGACTCAGTCCATGCCTCGCCTCTAAGTGGCCCCTTGACTATCTTCGTTCACTGCAGCCCTCCGCTGTGGGAAAGTGTCAGGGCCACCGGATGCCTCTTGAGGAGCAACGAAAGAACTGTTGCATAATCACTGCACTGCCATTTGTAAGAACTGAAACAACCATGAAATGAGTGAACATTTGTATTGTGGAGAAAATTGAGAATGCACCTGAGCCTGATTCATGCTTTTACCTGACTACTGTGTGTGAACAGCCATCAAGGGGTCAACCATGTGGGATTAGCTCCAAGGAGCCTGGCGTATGTAGTGCCACAAGGGAGAATCATACCCAGGGCACTGACCTGAATAGTAAGTTAGACTGTGTAGTATTTAGTACTGCTGGGTGAAAAAAAAGTACTTGCTTTTTTTCAAAAAGCAAGAACGGGGCTAGACATTAAAGTCCTTGTGCCTGTTGTGTTAGTGTTGAATGATGAGCTTGGTCACCAAACACTACCTCCCTGAGAAGCCTGTGACTGCTCACCCTCACTATCCTAATAGTCAAATGGCTGTACATGGCCCAGTTTGCAGAGCAATAGTCGGAAGGGCTCAAAACACAGTAGCAAATGACCTCAACTACCACTGTTGATGCCTTGAAACCCCTCTCTGCCCTGACTTCCCCTGAAGGGGGTCTGACAGGTTGCAACTCCAGCTGTAGTCACAATCCATTGATTGGGTACCAACAATCTAAACAAGGTAGTAACAATTTACAAAGTGAAGAGTTTCCATGAGGGACAGCTTCCTCTTTATGAATGTGGGCATTTGTAGGAGCACACTGTGATCCAGAGGACTGCTTAATGCTCTGCCACATTTTATTTATTGCAGCCCCCTTCTGTGTACGGACCATTGTCCCCCGCAGACTTCCATCCCTGCATTCTCAGGCCTTTCATAGAGTTTGCAAACAGAATTCTTCCTCATATATATTATGAGAGAAGCAGGGCACAGCTTCAGGGGCTGTGTTTGGGGTGTGACTCCGTCCAAATAAATGCATTCTTGGCTTGGTAATCAGATTAAGGGGCCCTGTGATGTGTCTGTATTAGTTTTTCCCTTCATCCTGATTTCACTAAGAGGTTTTAACTTGTTCATTTTTTGGATCAAGAACCTAAATGTATAGTGACCGGTTTACCAACAAAGTCATACATTTGGACCCATAAAAGTCCTTGAATGGATGTGAATTTACTACTTTTTTTAATGCACCTACATTGGAAGTAGTAGGGTTGAAAAGCTGTCCTAGTCTCAGATGTCCAGCCATACTACTGGCAATCAAACACCCAAAAGATGATGGCCACTGTGTCACTCCAGAAGGAGGGCCTGATTTAGGGTTGGCGGACATAGGAAAGCCAACCAGGATGGCAGAGGACTTAAGGTCACCTGCTCTGCCTTTACTCCACCTGTTAAATTTAAAAAAGTTCACCAGTCCCGCGAACATCTCCACACATTGGCAAGAACTGCAGTCATGGCAGTTCCTGTCAATGTAAGAAAAGTTTGACAGATGGGTCTGTCAAACATGATGTCCAGCATCAAACATTTGTAAAGTTTTTTTATTTTCAAAAACAAACTTGTTAAAGCAGGAGTTTGTATTTTTAAATTAAATAAACTAACAACATTCACACCATGGGAGTTTTCTCCCATGTTGTGGGGATCCTTTTTTTTATTGCTCGTTATTGGCAGGATATACCTAGCTTTGACGGACAGTTAATAAAAGCAATCTGATCTCACACTCTAAATAGGGCAGACTGCCGGATGGCACACCTTTGACAGCTCCTACTCCATCAGGTTTTCAGAGGAAGTTTTATACGGACAGTGTAAATTTTGCCAGTAGCGGCTCGTGGAGGGAGTGACGCGGGGCGGTGGGGCGGGGGAGGAGCAGGGTGGGGGGTAGTAAACTACGGCATACGGCCGAATAAGGTAAGTAAACAAATAAATAAATAAAACGAATTTCGTTGCGCGCGCTGCGTCGCTTTTGGCAATGCAAAAGAAACAATTGATGGACGGAATGCTGGACAATGCAAACATTCACCCCCAGTCACAAGGATCTGGGTTAAATCCATCATTCTTTTGCTCACCACACCACCCCAGTTTGGACCCAGCCCTATGCAAATCAGTCTTGACCCTGTTCCTTGTGGGAACAGTCCAGCCCGAACTGCCAAGCCAGGTCCTCCCTGGACCGGAAACAAGCATCCTAGGACCGGTTTCAGGGCATCACCCTTCTTCAGCCAGGCTAGCTTGAATCCAGTGGTGTAGTGAGCACGGGACCCACGTCTGGGCATACCCTTCCCACTTAGGGCGACAAATGCAAAAGAAACAATTGATGGACGGAATGCTGGACAATGCAAACATTCACCCCCAGTCACAAGGATCTGGGTTAAATCCATCATTCTTTTGCTCACCACACCACCCCAGTTTGGACCCAGCCCTATGCAAATCAGTCTTGACCCTGTTCCTTGTGGGAACAGTCCAGCCCGAACTGCCAAGCCAGGTCCTCCCTGGACCGGAAACAAGCATCCTAGGACCGGTTTCAGGGCATCACCCTTCTTCAGCCAGGCTAGCTTGAATCCAGTGGTGTAGTGAGCACGGGACCCACGTCTGGGCATACCCTTCCCACTTAGGGCGACAAATGCAAAAGAAACAATTGATGGACGGAATGCTGGACAATGCAAACATTCACCCCCAGTCACAAGGATCTGGGTTAAATCCATCATTCTTTTGCTCACCACACCACCCCAGTTTGGACCCAGCCCTATGCAAATCAGTCTTGACCCTGTTCCTTGTGGGAACAGTCCAGCCCGAACTGCCAAGCCAGGTCCTCCCTGGACCGGAAACAAGCATCCTAGGACCGGTTTCAGGGCATCACCCTTCTTCAGCCAGGCTAGCTTGAATCCAGTGGTGTAGTGAGCACGGGACCCACGTCTGGGCATACCCTTCCCACTTAGGGCGACAAATGCAAAAGAAACAATTGATGGACGGAATGCTGGACAATGCAAACATTCACCCCCAGTCACAAGGATCTGGGTTAAATCCATCATTCTTTTGCTCACCACACCACCCCAGTTTGGACCCAGCCCTATGCAAATCAGTCTTGACCCTGTTCCTTGTGGGAACAGTCCAGCCCGAACTGCCAAGCCAGGTCCTCCCTGGACCGGAAACAAGCATCCTAGGACCGGTTTCAGGGCATCACCCTTCTTCAGCCAGGCTAGCTTGAATCCAGTGGTGTAGTGAGCACGGGACCCACGTCTGGGCATACCCTTCCCACTTAGGGCGACAAATGCAAAAGAAACAATTGATGGACGGAATGCTGGACAATGCAAACATTCACCCCCAGTCACAAGGATCTGGGTTAAATCCATCATTCTTTTGCTCACCACACCACCCCAGTTTGGACCCAGCCCTATGCAAATCAGTCTTGACCCTGTTCCTTGTGGGAACAGTCCAGCCCGAACTGCCAAGCCAGGTCCTCCCTGGACCGGAAACAAGCATCCTAGGACCGGTTTCAGGGCATCACCCTTCTTCAGCCAGGCTAGCTTGAATCCAGTGGTGTAGTGAGCACGGGACCCACGTCTGGGCATACCCTTCCCACTTAGGGCGACAAATGCAAAAGAAACAATTGATGGACGGAATGCTGGACAATGCAAACATTCACCCCCAGTCACAAGGATCTGGGTTAAATCCATCATTCTTTTGCTCACCACACCACCCCAGTTTGGACCCAGCCCTATGCAAATCAGTCTTGACCCTGTTCCTTGTGGGAACAGTCCAGCCCGAACTGCCAAGCCAGGTCCTCCCTGGACCGGAAACAAGCATCCTAGGACCGGTTTCAGGGCATCACCCTTCTTCAGCCAGGCTAGCTTGAATCCAGTGGTGTAGTGAGCACGGGACCCACGTCTGGGCATACCCTTCCCACTTAGGGCGACAAATGCAAAAGAAACAATTGATGGACGGAATGCTGGACAATGCAAACATTCACCCCCAGTCACAAGGATCTGGGTTAAATCCATCATTCTTTTGCTCACCACACCACCCCAGTTTGGACCCAGCCCTATGCAAATCAGTCTTGACCCTGTTCCTTGTGGGAACAGTCCAGCCCGAACTGCCAAGCCAGGTCCTCCCTGGACCGGAAACAAGCATCCTAGGACCGGTTTCAGGGCATCACCCTTCTTCAGCCAGGCTAGCTTGAATCCAGTGGTGTAGTGAGCACGGGACCCACGTCTGGGCATACCCTTCCCACTTAGGGCGACAAATGCAAAAGAAACAATTGATGGACGGAATGCTGGACAATGCAAACATTCACCCCCAGTCACAAGGATCTGGGTTAAATCCATCATTCTTTTGCTCACCACACCACCCCAGTTTGGACCCAGCCCTATGCAAATCAGTCTTGACCCTGTTCCTTGTGGGAACAGTCCAGCCCGAACTGCCAAGCCAGGTCCTCCCTGGACCGGAAACAAGCATCCTAGGACCGGTTTCAGGGCATCACCCTTCTTCAGCCAGGCTAGCTTGAATCCAGTGGTGTAGTGAGCACGGGACCCACGTCTGGGCATACCCTTCCCACTTAGGGCGACAAATGCAAAAGAAACAATTGATGGACGGAATGCTGGACAATGCAAACATTCACCCCCAGTCACAAGGATCTGGGTTAAATCCATCATTCTTTTGCTCACCACACCACCCCAGTTTGGACCCAGCCCTATGCAAATCAGTCTTGACCCTGTTCCTTGTGGGAACAGTCCAGCCCGAACTGCCAAGCCAGGTCCTCCCTGGACCGGAAACAAGCATCCTAGGACCGGTTTCAGGGCATCACCCTTCTTCAGCCAGGCTAGCTTGAATCCAGTGGTGTAGTGAGCACGGGACCCACGTCTGGGCATACCCTTCCCACTTAGGGCGACAAATGCAAAAGAAACAATTGATGGACGGAATGCTGGACAATGCAAACATTCACCCCCAGTCACAAGGATCTGGGTTAAATCCATCATTCTTTTGCTCACCACACCACCCCAGTTTGGACCCAGCCCTATGCAAATCAGTCTTGACCCTGTTCCTTGTGGGAACAGTCCAGCCCGAACTGCCAAGCCAGGTCCTCCCTGGACCGGAAACAAGCATCCTAGGACCGGTTTCAGGGCATCACCCTTCTTCAGCCAGGCTAGCTTGAATCCAGTGGTGTAGTGAGCACGGGACCCACGTCTGGGCATACCCTTCCCACTTAGGGCGACAAATGCAAAAGAAACAATTGATGGACGGAATGCTGGACAATGCAAACATTCACCCCCAGTCACAAGGATCTGGGTTAAATCCATCATTCTTTTGCTCACCACACCACCCCAGTTTGGACCCAGCCCTATGCAAATCAGTCTTGACCCTGTTCCTTGTGGGAACAGTCCAGCCCGAACTGCCAAGCCAGGTCCTCCCTGGACCGGAAACAAGCATCCTAGGACCGGTTTCAGGGCATCACCCTTCTTCAGCCAGGCTAGCTTGAATCCAGTGGTGTAGTGAGCACGGGACCCACGTCTGGGCATACCCTTCCCACTTAGGGCGACAAATGCAAAAGAAACAATTGATGGACGGAATGCTGGACAATGCAAACATTCACCCCCAGTCACAAGGATCTGGGTTAAATCCATCATTCTTTTGCTCACCACACCACCCCAGTTTGGACCCAGCCCTATGCAAATCAGTCTTGACCCTGTTCCTTGTGGGAACAGTCCAGCCCGAACTGCCAAGCCAGGTCCTCCCTGGACCGGAAACAAGCATCCTAGGACCGGTTTCAGGGCATCACCCTTCTTCAGCCAGGCTAGCTTGAATCCAGTGGTGTAGTGAGCACGGGACCCACGTCTGGGCATACCCTTCCCACTTAGGGCGACAAATGCAAAAGAAACAATTGATGGACGGAATGCTGGACAATGCAAACATTCACCCCCAGTCACAAGGATCTGGGTTAAATCCATCATTCTTTTGCTCACCACACCACCCCAGTTTGGACCCAGCCCTATGCAAATCAGTCTTGACCCTGTTCCTTGTGGGAACAGTCCAGCCCGAACTGCCAAGCCAGGTCCTCCCTGGACCGGAAACAAGCATCCTAGGACCGGTTTCAGGGCATCACCCTTCTTCAGCCAGGCTAGCTTGAATCCAGTGGTGTAGTGAGCACGGGACCCACGTCTGGGCATACCCTTCCCACTTAGGGCGACAAATGCAAAAGAAACAATTGATGGACGGAATGCTGGACAATGCAAACATTCACCCCCAGTCACAAGGATCTGGGTTAAATCCATCATTCTTTTGCTCACCACACCACCCCAGTTTGGCTTTTGGCAATGCAGCGCACGCAACGAAATTTGTTTTATTTATTTATTTGTTTACTTACCTCTGTTCGGCCGTATGCCGTAGTTTACTACCCCCCCCCCGCCCCGCCCCACCACCCAGAGGCACTCCCTCCACGAGCCGCTACTGAATTTTACTCTGTCTGCGTGAAACTTGTTGTCCACTCAACTCAAAATCGGGTAGGAGGACCTTGAGTTTGACAGACAGGGTACTTCATCGCTGTTGGACAGAGTTCCCACTCCACCAGACTCTAAATCATCGCCAGGGTCCCACCTCATACAAATCAGTAATGACTCTACTCCTCATGGAAACAGTCCATCTCAGACCTTGGTCATCTCACCCATTTACCCAGCGACTCACTGCTTTATTAATCGTGAAATTTAAGATTCACATCCTCCCAAATCTCACTGACTAAGCAACGCCCCTGGAAGAAAGATTCTGCGTATCCTGCCAAAAGTCATGTTGCTCGGTGGCATATCAGTACAACCCTTGCAGCAAATATTAAGTCTCAGGCCAGTGACTATGCAAACACAGTGCCTTCTTTGTGACGTGGGACTTTGTACAACTGATTTTGCACATTTACCGCACAAAAACTATGGCGTTAATGTGCGTTCAAAGTTTAAAATTGCCACAAATGCATGTAGGGAAAGCATCCCTTCACTTGGAAAATGTTAAAATGCGTGTTCTCGTTTACTTCAAACCTGCTGATTGTCAGGATGTTAACAGCTCATGAGAAAAAACATGTGCCTGTAATAACCTAAGACTTTGGCTGTATCTAGCCTACTGAAAGATGTAAACTCTGGGTACATTTACATATATTTTATAATTGTGACACGCATTTCCTAAAGCGTGGAAACCGTTCTTAATGTATTCGATAAATATTCGTAAGATAATGAGCCTTTTTAGCAATGACACCCTGACTTACGTTGTTTGTTGTGCTCTATTTACAAGTCTGTATTATCAAGGGGGGGGGGGGGTGTTGGCATTTTTACTATTCCCTTACGTGCCTTCCTCCCCTCCCCTCCCCTTTCTTCCCCCATCTTCATTGCTCTACCCTTCCCACGATCAAGTCTCTCTCTGGTTATAACTCAGGAATGTTATTGCTAGACGTCCGTGAATCTGACAGTCATTATTTTAGCACCTAGTAATTATGATAGTCTTTTTATGGTTCCTACTTGTGATATATGCCTCCTGTTCCATGAAAAATGTATTAAACAGAGATGCTTCGTTTGATTTAAAATGTTCAAATTAACATGTCTCCAGTACTTATTCTGTTGAATAAAATTAATGACTGTGTACAAGGGTCAGATGGTCTAGTTTTATAGTGCTCGCACAGCCCCTAAAAGAAATGTGTTGGGAGTATGAAATTCAAATCCACTCTAAACATAAGGACGTAGATAAGTTATATAGTTTCTCTATTTCTATAAAAAATAACACACAAAAGAACAATTTCAAGCATCAATATAATCAGTGCTTGAAATGGAAAAATAGAAGTGCAGGTACTCTGTATGGTCTGACTTACAGGAAACCAGTAACAGGAATTCTGTCAAAAATCTGCAAATTCACAGTCCCATCCCTGAGGTAAGATGGCGGCTGATTTGGAGTTTGGCTAATGGCGGAAATCCCTTAGCTGGGAATACTTCAGCGCCACTTTCTGCCCTCCCATTTGCTCCGTTAAGGTGCAGAACTAACTCTGTCCAACATGACGGTGAATCAACTGTCTGGCCTAGAGTGAATGGTCCATCAACACATATCGGGTGATTACTTCCATGATGGGTGGTATTTTTAATATGATGGGACGACCATCAGCATGTTAAGAAGGCTAGATATATCAGCAGAGAAAATAAATCTGGGAGGCTGGGCGAGCAGAGAAATCCTTTGGAAGATTTTCTGAATTAATTATTTCCGTTGTTGGGCTCCTTCTTCAACAGAATCTGATCCTTTGGCAGAGAAACCGCAACTATCCTGATGGGAACTCAAGTTAAGTCAGATTTTCGATTAGCCAAACTATCAATCAGAGTTCCACTTCCTTGTTGGATTTCACCTGTTGTATCTTTTGTACTTTTTTTTTAAAGCTAAAATTTTTAATACCCAACCACCCTTACCAGTAGTAAGATATAATGATTTAAACAATTATTTTATTAGTTATACAGTTTACTATTTCACATAATTTCCTGCTTTAATGATTTTACTATATTACATTTACTTGTAAGAGGCTTTCAGCCAGCTGTCTTCATCCATTGGTCTGTTGTTGGGCCATATATATTTTTCTTCTGCCCACCACTGCATTCAGCTTGGGGCAGTAGTACAGCCGGTTTAAGCCATTGGATAATTTCATTGTGAATTAAGCCATTCTGCTTTTTCAAAATTAGTACAATGCTCACACAAAGTAGCTTTCTTCAGTGCTAGGGACTACTATGGTGATACATGCTTTTCTTAGACCAATAAACATGTTTTTACTTTTAGACAATTATTTTTAATATATGGGCGAGAACCAGCGGCTCCCGCAATGATAACATTTTACAAATTACATAACAAAACAAACAAGCACTAAGAAAGGCAAAAGGCTGGTAGCCAATGCCCAAACTATTTTCTTTGCCAATGCTTATATATTAGTACTCTTGGGAGCGAGAAAGGGAGCGGTATGTGTTGCATTTATTTTCTTGCATTGCATTGGCAAACAGACTTTTAAGTACATCGAATGCTTAATAAAAAAAGAACTGAATAAAAACACCCCACAGCCCACAGCAAAGCTCTGTACACTGTGGACTGTCTCACTTTGAACCCTTCTTATGACTGGTCATGGTTGGCATTATGGTCTGGTCTGGTGTAGTTGCTGTTCTTGAGGTATGGAGGGACCTAGGCAGGGCCGGACTGGGAACCCAAAGCAGCTCCGGCAATTTGGTCGGACCAGCTGTTGGTGGGGGGGCGAGTGCAAGTGTGAAGCACTGCTGCTTTTGTTACTAGGGGCCAATACTGAAGCACTGCTGCAAAACCGGCACCCAATAACAAAACCGGCCCCCACCTGCAAAACCGGCCCTTCACCCTTCCAGCCTCCTGGGGAAACGCCCGATGCCCAGCTCGGCCAGTCCGGCCCTGGACCTACGGGTTGAAGCGCGACCTGTGAAACTGCTGTTATGTTGTTATCTTTTACATATGGAACTCAGCAAGTTACCATCAGAATGCTATGTGAAAGCAACAATAAAACAACTTTACATAAAGGTTTACAATATCTTGCCATTGTATTACCCCTCCAGCGCTACCTTCTGACTCAGTGAGCGCTGTACACAAGAGTAAATAAAATAAATATATCCAACATCAAATGTGAAAAGAACATTTCAATTCCCTTTTTTTCCTTCTATAAATCACATATGTCCACATAAACTGAGATTAGAAAATAAAACAACAGTGACAACTTTTATAGAACAAACAGTTGATAGCTTGGTTGGCACATTAAAAAAGTGATTACATAAAATATAAAATGACAATGGCTAGGTGTAAATGCTCAGATGAGTGTGAGAGATGGCTATTGATCACAGCCAAAATGTCTCTCATTAGCAACATTAAGCTACGCTACTCAGCACATTTATCCCCGCTAAGGGCTTCTACAGAAAACAACAAAGCTGACAATAATCCATGCAGTAGTCAAAGAGGAAAGAGTTTGCTCCTTGTCACAGCTGCCTGCCTCTCCACATAGGCTCAGAATACATGAGATGCAGTCCCCTTCGCCATAAGATCTATGCTAAAGTCAGTGTTATTAGGGGAGGGTGTAACTGGCGTAATTTGCTGTAGTGCAATTACGCAAAATCATGCAATATTGCACAGAATTATCTGAAGAGTTTTACCCAGCATTCAGCACTAATTGCTTAGCACAAACTGCACCCTTGTGTCAAAAATTGACCTAGCAATGCATTTTACGCTTGCTAAATTTGTTGTTTCTGTGCTCGGATGTTTGTGCCAAATTTCTCATAATTGCACGAATGGGCATAATCACGTAATTTCCTGTAATTTTGGGTCAAAAGAGTAATGCAAAATTACCAAACATACTCTGATTACTCTTGTGCAATTTAAATTTTGTCTAGGCCTAAATGGTATCCCTTAACTCCTTAACTGCAGAAGCTTTTCCAGCCCCAGATGTGAACACTTTTTTGGTGTTTGGGGCACTTTGTACTTAAGCCTTCATTACTTGTTTCCACAAAAGGTATGTAGGTCATATATGTGTCCTCTCTCCACATGTTGAGGATTCTTAAGGTACCACGAGTTTGTGGATTGCCCTGGAAGGAGCAGAGTCACACATAGGGTGTAGCATTTTTATGAAGAGAAGTGTGAGAACATTGGGTTGCAGGACTTTTTTGGAATCACACAGTTCTTTCCCCCACAGAAATGTGAGGAAAATGCATGATTTTGGCCCAAAGTTTAAGGAGTCCAGGGCTTGTGTGCAACTAAAAGTAGCAGGATCCATGTGGGCCACACCATACTGGATTTGGCTGGATTGCTTGGATTCAGAAAGGCCCAGGGTTGGTAGGGGTAAGTAGTGCAGGCTGGCCCAGAGCCGGTATAGTGCAGTTATTCACCATGGAAAGTTAGAGAACATTAGGATTTACATTTTCTCTGCTACAACAAAATTCAAGTTGTGCTGAACAGGGGCCCCCAAAATATGTATTGCCTGGGCCCTCAACATCATTAAGATGACATTGATGGGGATGAGATGCTTTAGGCCTCAAGAGGCTAAAAGGGTTGGGAAGTGACCTTAGGTCAAGATGGTATGGCCCTCACCCCTTATATGTTTTTAAACTATCCCTGGCAACCTGCCTGGCTCCACGAGGAGATTGGTGGTAAATCTCCATAAACTGCCAACCTGGGGAAGAAAGACGGCGGGTAAAATTCTATGGTGGGGGCACAGTCTGATGCCTGGGCAGGCTGTCCCACCCCATTTTATTTTTTATTATTTGCCATGTTGTATAGTGGTCTTGCTGTCCTCATGCAGGGGAGGATTAGGGTAAAACCCACCAATATGTCACAAGGTGAGGTAGAAAGACTGTTGGGCCCCTTTTAGGATTGGTGCATGGTCTGCCCACCACTTTTTGGGCAATTAATCTCTAGTGTCTGTTGGGTTTTCTTTCATGAGAGTGACAAGGGTGAAAAATGTTGGACTCAAGGGGGAGAGTATTGACCCTTGGCCATGGAGACCCCAACACCAATACACATTTACCTGGGGTCGAGTTTGTTTATCTCTGCTTGGGGAACATGGCCCTGGGGCACTTCTGTTTTGATTGGTGCTCAGGGAAGAGTTATGCTCCCAAATCACTGATTATAGTGAAACCAATCTGCGGCAAATGGCGCCACCAGTTTCTCTTTCGATCACTGTGACTTCAGGGTGCTTTGCTCTGCACTTCACAATGATTGAAACAAAATAATATCAGGTTGTGACAGAACCTCTTCCCCCACGTTCTGAAATCAGATTTTAAAGATAAAATCATTCTTGTCTAAGCACCAGAACAATTTTCTTAGGGAATGAAGAGGCAGAGACATTCACGTCCACCGCATTCCAGAGGTAATGTGATGGATGTGAACATCGCATTCGCCACATAAAAGAGGTTAACATGTAGGTGGACACCATCAATTCTTGCCTGCATTCAGCATGGAACATGATTGAGGTAAATAGCTAATGTGACTGGACTACCAATGCAATTGCACTTTCAAGGCCATCTGCATTATCTACAAAGCCATCGCGTCCAGCACTCTCGTCTATCTGGCTAAAAAACTCACAAACTCTGGAAGCTCTTGACACGTCTATTCGACTCCATCTAAGCACTCAGGCATAAAATATCTGTGTCCATCAGGACAGCCAATAACCTCTTCAGTTTAAGAAAGAGCTGAAGACACACCCCTTTCCAGAACTCTATTTAGTGATACATTAAATAGTCCATCTGCCATCTCAGAATCCAACACTCCCACCTAGACTCACTCTCTGATTGTTTTTCTGCCTTTCCCGCATCCTGCTGCCTCTCAGCTGGGTTTGGACTTCCCTGCCTCCTTTGAGGTAGGCTCAATCCATATTATTGTCACATACATACATACACTGGCACCCATCCTTGTGAACTCCACAACAGCGACACTCACCACAATCTCACCGTAAGTCTTTTACCTGAGACATGAGTGAACAGAATAAAAGTTTTTCTCTTTACCGTTCAGATTAATTGGAATAGCCTGTATCTATGCAACATATACCATAAGCTCTTCCAGTCAAAACAAAAGGCAAAACAAAACTCATATAGCCAGCCCGAAGAAGTCAAGCCCCAGAGTTCTGAAATAGATACCACCTCAAAGCACAAGAAAAGGTCAAACGACTTAAATCACACTTCACTTTCAGAATTTGCATCTGGCACTTGCATCTCACAAATGAGGCCAGACTGCAAAGCTCGATGAAAATGTACTGCTGTAATTTAGTTCCCCCTTCAAGATAAATGTGACAGGCGCCTTCGCCTGGTGTCGCTTTCTTGCTCCAGTGACGGAACAAGCCTGCTTTCCTTTCCCAGAAACTGTATCCTCCCGCAGTGCGAATAAGTAAAGTGACAACCAATTTTTTCTTGTTTTCCATTTCAATGGCCAATCAGCTGTCCTATTCATCGTGAGCGGAGATTTCCCTCCGCCGCGTTCCGCCATTAGCGCCCCGGCTCTGCCCGCTCATAGCCACTCGGCAATAACTCTAAGTGACCGATCCCTCATTTTGTCAGGAATTGTTATTCTTCTGAAGAACATGATGGCTCAGATATTCTCTGCTGTCAGTGGAAGCAACGATCCTCAATTTATCCCCCTCGCAGCGGGCTCACCGAAGCCGTTGATAATAACATTATAATAGAATTTAACAGCCATTGAATCGTCTCTTGCTACTTGTCAGCTGTGTTTGGCCCTCTCCCCACTGGTGGATGCTGGGGAGACAGGCCAGAGACCACGCTATTTATCACTCTTCCAAATATCACCCTCCTGTTTCTTTTTTTTTAAACATACACTTTAGCACTCAAATATCCTGCCTTTCTGAAACACTAATAAAACCCAAAGGGATGCAATGTGCTATATTTCACTATGCTGACTCAACACTAATTCTTTATGGGTTCCGGAGTAGCGTGCTGCTCGCCGAAAAAGCGCCTCGGCGCCTCTTCAGGGGTAGTAAGCGCTATATAAATGCAATTACAATACAATACAATACTATGTTTCCAATGGACTATACGAGGGAGGGTTGATAGTTAATTACCTGATTTACAGTCCTTTCCAATTTAAGTCAGTGTTTTTTTTTTTTTTTTTTTTTAAGAATACATACTTTTTTACAGTTCCTTCAAATTTGAATAAATGTGTTTTTGAACGAATGGACATATATTAACGTTTCCTTCCAATTTGAGTAAATGTGATTTTTGAAAGGATAGCTACTTACATACGATCCCTTTCAATTTGAGTCAGTGCGTTTTTGAGAGGATAGAAACTCATTTACAATCCCATCTGATATTATGTGTTTTTGGGAATTTACCTTCCATACAGCGGGTGCTATGGGTAAGAAATTCTCCTGTCCTGGGGACCGTGTTCAAAGGCTGAACCTCGTTAGCTCAAAATACCTGTTGATTATTCGACTTGATGAGACAGCAACTCAAGACAGACCCACTCACACTTCTACAAAGCAATGCCGCAAAGAATCATGGGATTATCATGAATTTTGAGCTCAATATGTTTACACAGGATAATGATATCAGCAAACTAGGAACTAACAACTGCGACTGTTCAGGAACAGTATCTTAACTAAGGCTTCCGGTTTTCCGTTTTTACTGATTTTTACAGATAAATACAGACAGAAATTAATGTATTTCCTGTCTGTATTTATTTTTAAAAGCGGAAAAATACTGAAAATGGTGCTTCTTTTGAGAGACACTCCATGCTGTCTTTCATGTATTCCAGACTACAGCTGAGCAGATAGACAGCATGGAGAGTTAAAAAATAGGATGAGATTTCCTTAAATAAAGGCATATGCTAACAAATATTTGTAGTAGTAGTATAACGCTAATATGTACCTTTGAGTGTAGTCTTTTGTTATACGTGACTGCTTAATTTGCTAAAACATGACAGGCATCCATGTATGAGTGCACGTCCAGAGTTAAATAAACGCGGAAATATACCATTTTACAGCTCTATTTATTCTCAAAACACAAAATTATTATGGATAAACACCAATGAGATGGTCAAAAAATAAATATGGATAAATACAGACGGAAATGATAAAAAAATAAATACCATAAAACCGGGAGCTTTAATCTTAACCAACCTGATGACTAGTTCTGAAAAAAATTACATTTCACTTCCTGGTCATATTTCATGGAAAACAAAACAGGTCTGTACAACATGATCAATTTGCGTTGTTATATTTGCCAATACTTGCATACCTGCGAAGCTCATTGACACCTACGCGTTCATTACCCTTATGACACCAAGTAATGTTTTCGAGGACGCCATCCTTCGACATATGATGGAATGCACCACCCATCAGTTGAAAACATTTTCTACTAAAATGTATACAGTATGGCCCTTTAAAACACTCAAATCCTGAATCATTGACGTAGCTTACCTCTGGGGCAGGGGGGCAGGAAGAGCCATAGTGTCACATTCGCACTGTATGGGATGTAGAACTGCATATCGTTGAAGCTGTCTTTGCATCCAGCACCGTGGAGGACAGGCTTGTAGGGACATTGGTGAATAACTTATTGTTGAAAATTGACATACCACCCGGCAGGCCATGTGATCCGTGCAGCACTACATGGGAAAACATAGCCCAGGCCATTCTCTGCTTGAGAGGCTTGCGCATAACACGGATCTCAGGTGACATAGGAAAGGGTATCAAGGAGAAATATGTGGGGTGGAATGGTGGGTGTGCAGGGAGGAACTAGAAGTTAAAGTAGACAATGAGAAGTCATTAATGGTCTGTAAGTATTTTACTATTTTCTCATAGAACTTATGACTGCAGAGCCAAGTGAGGCTGAAAGCACCATGAGAACTCTGGGAGTGAAGCCATAGTTTTGGAGTGACTTTCACCAAGAAGCTCACCACATGTTTTTCATCAGGCAGGTCAGGTGAACACAATCATTGCTATGAGGCAAACAACGAGATCACAAGGAACAGGTAGACAAGCAGAAAAATATTATCTAGGTTTGTCCAGATTTTGTTGATTGAGGCTGCTGTTTACTGCGCCTATCATGAACCTTAAATGTACATTTACATCATGTAGCTATCCTTAAAATCCGACGTGGTCCTGCCCCATGGACTAAGTCTGGACTACCTTGATAGTAGTTTCTGCCTCACCAAGCCCCTCATGGAAACATACAATTAAATGGGTAATAAGAACTAGAAGCAAACCTAGTCTACCTGCTTCCCACACTGACCCTAGATGGACACGTCAAAGACCTCATGCCATGAGTCCAGGTTCTCGTAGTGCGACCCTTATGAAAATATTTAACTTCTTGCATTGTTTTATCCCTTTCAGAAGAGATATATCTTTCATTTCCTTAATTTCTGCTGTAGTTTTGCTTAGACTCACATGCCCATACTGGAGGTATGCCGAGTCAAGCCATGTGTCTTTGTGACTCTCCCCCTGACCTGATTGTCTTTATCCTTCTAGCGGTTAGGTCCCTGGACCACCTGGACATGACACAGTGCTCCATGGTATATTTCTGAGTTGAATGCTCACTGCTGACATGGTCGGTTTGGCAAAGCGGGAATTCAGCCATGGGCCAATGGACCGGTGCCTAAGTGCCATCAGGGGACTGCTTTTGTTTAGACCTCTGTCAACTGCCTTCAGTGTGTCCTATTGTCCTCCCCAGCCAATGCCATGCCCATATCTCTGTCATATGGTGCCCGCATGGGCAGGCAGGCTAGAGAAACATAGCGCTATGCTTTGAGGCGGGGGCAAGGATGAGGGGGCTTGCAGCATTGTCGTGGGGAGGCTCTGGGGCTGGACCTGACCCCAGTAACAGTGTTCTTCTCCAACTCTCCTTCCCCGCCCCCACACTGAGCAGGGGAGGGAGGACTGTGAAGAGGACAGGAGTTGTTGTGGCCATTGGGCACTTCTCATCTAGTTGTCAGTTCTCACCTGGGCCCCCATGGGGCCAGTCTACACAGAAGTGAAACAATGTCATTCTCCTTTCACCAGACCCCTCTTCCACCAGGACTTCACAATTAGGTCATGGTGGGAGGGGGTGAGGTAGTGCACAAAGGCTGGAAGGCCACGTCAGGTGTTGTGGTCATTCTCACCTCGATCTGGCTGGTTTAAATGTCATCAAGTAATTTACTCAGCACATGGCCAGTTTCAGCACATTCCCAGTTTTTTTGACGAATGTACTTGCAGGAGAGATCTGTATTTTGTCCAGTAAGGTTTAACTCATCATAAGTTAGTAGAGCGTGTTTATATGCCTGCTGTAAAGCATAGCGCATACCTTGCAGATCAGAGATTTAAATTTTATGTAGAAAGGTCAGTGGTTTACTGCTTGGAGGTCCTTTTGTTACTTGCAGCTCATAAGTTATAATCAGATCCATTAGAATTATTGCGGCAGTGGAATACCAAATTATGTGAAAGGGTTGACTTAATTTAGGGGCAAGGAAAGACAAATCATGCAACTTTTGTGTAATTTTGTATTTTGTAACTTTAAAACATTGTAACACAGTCTGGGCAAATGTTTCACCTCATCAGTATCAGTTTAACAATCAAATACAGCAATAAACAACTGAAAGATGACCAGTCAACATTTGAGATGGACCTTCCAATGCGCACGAACACGTGTCACCAAGTTTTTAGTAACTTTTAAACCGGCAGAGTTAGAAACAATTTTTTTCCATAAACTGTGCTTATTGTGAATAAGATGAAGAATTAGGAAAATCTATAATTATGCAAAAAATGCTGTGGCTGCTGAAGGACATAATTCCAGTGGCCCTAGCAATAGTCCTTCCACTGCAGCACAGTGAGTTATGAACCAACATCAAGGAGCTGCATTCAAACTGCAAAGCATAGAAACTTATTGCATTTTTAATCACTCTTTATTTATTTTGATATTGCTAAAAAGAGTTCTTTGGGTGGTAATAAAGTCTCATTAGTGCAGACAACCCTAACCACTGTGTTATGTTTTAATTCTTGTCTGTGTTTCACCAGACCAAGCACTCTTAACATTAAATGCCAACCAAAATGGAAAATATGCTGCTTTTACACATTGTAACCCTCTTGGTCTTATGTAGCATTTCCTTTGAATTGATTTACACACTTGTATGAGTCATTTTCTGTATACAATATGTGAATGTGAATGTAATCATGATGACATCCCACACTGGGGCACATAGGGGCATATTATCAAGAACGGCGTTATAATTATCGCCACTTTAGCGGCAGAAAACTGCAGCTAAAGCGGCGATAATGGGCTTGATAATATGCTCTTGAGAATTCTAATAGAAGCCCATGTTCTGGTGTCAACATGGGCTTCTATTGAATTCTCCAGGGCATATTATCAAGCCCATTATCGCCGCTTTAGCGGCAGTTTTCTGCCGCTAAAGCGGCGATAATTATAACGCCGTTCTTGATAATATGCCCCATAGTGCTATAAGAAATAAAAAAATACAAAAATAAATTATGCCTGCCTTTTAAATGCAGGGGTTGAAAAAGTCAAAAAACTGCTTTGAAAATGGAGTGGGGTAATACTTGCTCTAAATTCCAGTGAGCAAGCAAAGCGAGCATGGCCAACATTAAAAAAATATTCCATGTGGTGTCTCCCCCTAAATTTTATTTTTAAAAACAAAATCAAAAAGAGTATTTCAAGGTAGGCCTGGCGGAGTTTTACTCCGCGGAACTCCACAAAGTGTTGGAAAAACTCTGCCGCGATCCACAGAGTTCCGCTAGCGGAGGAGTCTGTTAAGTTGCGCTGCTCGCACTGATTCTTAGCACGGGGTGTTTGCAGTTGCGGACCGTGGTAGGAGTGCCGGCCGGCGGTGACGTGGGCGGGGAGGGGCAGGGTGGGTAGTAAACCACGGATTACGGCCGAATACAAGTAAGTGGAACATTTAAATAAATAAAACGAATTTCGTTGCGCGCACTGCATCGCATTTGGCGATGCAGCGCTCACTACGAAATTCGTTTTATTTATTTAAATGTTTACTTACCTGTATTCGGCCGTAATCCGTGGTTTACTACCCCCACCCTGCCCCTCCCCCGCCTCACGTCACCGCCCGGCCGGCACTCCTACCACGGTCCGCTACTGGGTGTTTGTCCCAAGCTATAAAATCAGCGTGCCCTGCACTACGCGTCACGAGTGGCAGCTTCCTCAACTCGAGCGGCAGATTTCTCAGTGTGAGTGTTCACGTCCTTCCGCGACTGCCCGCATTGAGAAATCTTGCTGGGAGGAGGTCTAGCGCGTGATTTTTTTTGCAAGTGCGCACTAAATTAACGCTGGTAAGCCGCTCGAGAGAAAAAACTCTGCTCCGCATCACTCCGTGAACTCTGCCGGCTGAGCGGAATTCTTCGCCCACCCCAATTTTAAAGCAGAATTTTCAAATAAACTTGCTAAAAAACCACTGTCTCTCAAAGTGCAATTATTAAATACTGAAGTACCTTAAAGGTGTGCTAAGCCAGTGAAGATAGACTCTCCCCAGGAGTTGACCCCATTTAATTCAGAATGTGCAGCAGTTTAATAATTACCTCCATGTGTCAGGGCTAGAATGTTTATATGGATAGGTCCCCAATGCCAGGGGCACTCTGTTAATGCCTAGAATTGTATACAGTATACCACTGGTAGAATGTTGCCATTGAATGCATCAAAATATATATGATGGGTAACCCATAGGTCAAAATTACCACTAGTATGTCAAAGCTAGAATTATGCTGTCTTTGCCTGCATCCCCTTCCCAACATGGTTGTCCTCCCTACCGCCCAGAATAATCTTGATTATGGTAGAACCAGCATTTTTCTGTAGGTGTCCTATATGCCAAGAAGGATCTCCAATATGTCAGTGCCAGTATTTTGCCACTGGCACCACATAGACAACAAATTACTTCTAGTGTGCCAGAACCAGTATTTTGCCATGGGTGGCCCATCCCATGTGCCAAAAATTACCTCCAATATGCCTGTGTCTGCATTTTGCCATAGGTTCCCCTTGTACCAATAATTATGCCCAGTATGTCACCACATGTCAGTGACATACCCTGAAACCGGTCCCAGGATGCTTGTTTCCGGTCCAGGGAGGACCTGGCCTGGCAATTCGGTCTGGACTGTTCCCATGGGGCACAGGGTCAAGACTGATTTGCATATGGCTGGGTCCAAACTGGGGTGGCGTAGTGGGCAAAAGAACAATGGATTTAACCCAGATCTTTTGACTGGGGGAGAATGTTTGCATTGTCAGCATTCCGTCCATCATTTGTTTGCTGTAATACTTTTCGCCCTAAGTGGGGTGGGTATGCCCAGACGTGGGTCCCTTGCTCACTGTGCCACTGGATTCAAGCTAGCCTGGCTGAAGAAGGGGAACATTCCCTGAAACCGGTCCCAGGATGCTTGTTTCCGGTCCAGGGAGGACCTGGCCTGGCAGTTCGGTCTGGACTGTTCCCATGGGGCACGGGGTCAAGACTTATTTGCATATGGCCGGGTCCAAGCTGGGGTAGGTAGTGGGCAAAAGAATGATGGATTTAACCCAGATCTTTTGACTGGGGGAGAATGTTTGCATTGTCAGCATTCCGTCCATCATTTGTTTGCTGTAATACTTTTCGCCCTAAGTGGGGTGGGTATGCCCAGACGTGGGTCCCTTGCTCACTGTGCCACTGGATTCAAGCTAGCCTGGCTGAAGAAGGGTGACATACCCTGAAACCGGTCCCAGGATGCTTGTTTCCGGTCCAGGGAGGACCTGGCCTGGCAGTTCGGTCTGGTCTGTTCCCATGGGGCACAGGGACAAGACTGATTTGCATATGGCTGGGTCCAAACTGGGGTGGCTTAGTGGGCAAAAGAACGATGGATTTAACCCAGATCTTTTGACTGGGGGAGAATGTTTGCATTGTCAGCATTACGTCCATCATTTGTTTGCTGTAACACTTTTTGCCCTAAGTGGGATGGGTATGCCCAGACGTGGGTCCCTTGCTCACTGTGCCACTGGATTCAAGCTAGCCTGGCTGAAGAAAGGTGACATACCCTGAAACCGGTCCCAGGATGCTTGTTTCCGGTCCAGGGAGGACCTCGCCTGGCAGTTCGGTCTGGACTGTTCCCATGGGGAACAGGGTCAAGACTGATTTGCATATGGCTGGGTCCAAACTGGGGTGGCGTAGTGGGCAAAAGAATGATGGATTTAACCCAGATCGTTTGACTGGGGGAGAATGTTTGCATTGTCAGCATTCCGTCCATCATTTGTTTGCTGTAACACTTTTCGCCCTAAGTGGGATGGGTATGCCCAGACGTGGGTCCCTTGCTCACTATGCCACTGGATTCAATCTAGCCTGGCTGAAGAAGGGTGACATACCCTGAAACCAGTCCCAGGATGCTTGATTCCGGTCCAGGGAGGTCCTGGCCTGGCAGTTCGGTCTGGACTGTTTCCATGGGGCACAGGGTCAAGACTGATTTGCATATGGCTGGGTCCAAACTGGGGTGGCGTGGTGGGCAAAAGAACGATGGATTTAACCCAGATCTTTTGACTGGGGGAGAATGTTTGCATTGTCAGCATTCCGTCCATCATTTGTTTGCTGTCACAGTATGTCAGCACCAGCATTTTGCCACAGCTGTCCCATATGCCAAGAATTACAGTTTTTGTGCCTCATTTTACCTAGGTACATCAGACACCAAGAATTACCTCCTTCACTTTTCTTCATTCTCATTCACTTAGTCACTCTAGCTCACACTCACTTGCACACAATTACTCACTCTCTAATTCTAACTTAGTCTCACTTTTTCCCACTCCCTTTGACTCACTCGATCTCACTTAGTCACCTATACACACACACACACTCTCACACATTTCACAGGGTTTTCTTTTACTTACTTACCTTCAGCTACCTGACCTGTTGTGCTTCAGCTGATGATACTAGGTTGAATCTCAGGGCAGGTACACAGCTTCTTCCAGCCTCTAGGACTGAAGCACAGAGTTGGAGTCTGCACAGTGATGCATAGGTTACAACAGTCATTTTCTTGCCTTTTCACCTCATCTTATCATAAGGTAGGGTGTGGTGAGTGAGTGAGGCTCTTGCCAACCCCTCTCCTCTGTGATGAGATGGGAGAGGTTTTGCTGACAGCATGACTGGTAGGTAGCCCTGGGCACAGTAGGGTTTACGACAAAAGTGCCCAGGGCTATCTGTACCAGTGGCACTACAGCATGTCACTAATGGGAGGTCTTGAGGCCTGGCAGGGTCCGGAGGGCAGACCTGGACTTTGCTAGTCCTGGTCAAACTTGCTGATGGCAGTTGCAGGTGCCTCTGTGCGCCTTTACCAGCCATCAGACTGATTTACTGCCTCAGGCGGCAGCAAGGGTGGGAATAATTTTTAATATACTAATGTAAAATAGGCTATTATTAATTTGTGGTATTATAAAATAGGGGTCAGAAACAAGGGCGAGTGCCACTGAAAATGACAGGTTTTATTCTATAAAACCTCTATGCAGTGAATCATCCAGATGAGGAATTTCAGAGCCGCTTTTTCTCTTTCTTTTGTCATTGTAGGTTATTTTCCCAGGGATCCTGACCTAAACACTTTTGCCCCTTGGCTTTGTACTAGATTTCTGTGAGGGTCGAGGACTTAGTTGATTGGGAGTGGGATTCTCACAACCTTGTACAAGGCATTGAGACTGTAATAGTATTCAACTTTTACAGCTAGTGTTTCCATTCTTCACCAGTGCTACTGACCCTACAAGCTTTAAAATGCTTAATGTGCCACACATTTCTCCAAAAATTAGCCTTCTGATACTACCCAAGCAATGTTTTGTGAAAGGTCATGCTCTTCAAATGTGGGCCACTTTTTTGGGTCTGCCAGGGCCTATTTTTGGTTTCAATCTGACTCTAACTACTGATATTTGGTAGGACCAGAAGATTATAACTTCAGATCTCAGCAAGGACAACTCGACATTTTTTCTGAGCACGATCAATAGAGAACCTTAAAATTGGATAATAACACTAAATCCTGTTTTATGTAGCACTTAAAGGTATCAGAAATGGTGCTATGCAGTGCTACATAAAAACACGTTATTACCATTTGATTTTTATTATGTCGCATTTGAGATTCACTCGGTAACACACACTCCTTTCTCTGCTGGTTTTGCGTCTAAAAATAAACGCCAGTGTTAGAAATGGGGGTCTCTAGTTGGCAGAGGTAGGTACATTTGTCCAAATAGGGACCCTTGCTTCTAGTCAGGGTAAGGGGGATGCACACTTTAGATAACCGCTACTCACCCCCTTGGTAGCTTGGCATGAGCAGACAGGCTTATCCAAAAGGCAATGTGTAAAGTATTTGTACTGAAAATGCAGAGTAATACAGTGATAACATAACAAATGGACACCACACCAGTTTAGAAAAATAAAGTATCCGACCGCGAGGAGCGTGGCGTCGGGCACGGAGTCACATGGACCCCCAAACAAACACTACCTTTGGATAATGAAGTCTATGATGATGCACGGCGTCATGGAGGTGAGGCGCTGTCGAGGTCGAGGCTGGCTCCCTAGCTGCCACAGGGGAGGCAAGGAGTCGTGTCCACGAGGAGGTGACATGTCGAATCCAGGACAGGAGAAGTCAGTTGCATCGGTGTTGAGGCATCGGTTCCCGTGAGACGATGCAAAGTCGGCGAGTTTGTGGAGTCGCCCTCGACGGTTATTGGCACCATGATAACAGGATGCAGGCAATGTCGATGATACAGTCGGTGCGAGCGCTGGTGTCGGGAAATGCCGATAACTGCAGGTGTTGAAGGGCGTCGAACCTGCGGTACAGGCTGGGCGGTGCCTCATGCACTTCACGAGCGGAGCCCCTGGCCTCGGTGCAGGTTGCGGCATCACAGCTGCATTGCTGACAGCATCAGAGACAGGTTTTCTTGCTTATTTCAAGTTGCTTTCAGCTCCCAACAGCAGGAACAACCCCCAGAGGCCCCAAACTGGAATAGGCAGCTCCTGGCAGGTCAGAACTATTTGCAATAGAGTTCAGAGGAGCTGGGGGTGAAGTCTTTGTGTCCCTGAGACTTCAAAACAGGAGGCCAGCACACACAGGCCCTTGGAGATTCTTCTTCAAACAGGTTCACAGCAAAGTTCCAGTCTTTGTCCTTTCCTTGGAAGAAGCAGCAACTGCAGGCCAACTCCACACAATACACTGCAAAAGGGGCAGTTCTTCTCCTTGGCAAAGGTTCCTCTTGAGTCCAGAAGTGATCTAAAGTTCTGGGGGTTAAGGTCCACTACTTATACTCAATTTTTTTGTCAAAAATCTTTTTATTGAAAAGGTGCATCCGACATAGAGGCAGAGTTATATACCATTGTCCCACATTTCCTCCCTTTATCTAAAAAAAAAACACAGCTGCTCCTTTTGTGGGAATCACAGCCTTGGCAGCTCGAGTCTCAACTCCATATCCTCTATTCACTATACTTGTGCTTTACATTTTCGACATATTAAAACAAGATCCAACTAACCCTCTCTCCCTTATCCCCTACCGCCCAACAACCAACCCTGGTGGTGCCGCTGTCAAGTCCACTTCAGCCTGTGAGTTTATCGTATGTCTCGGGGAGCGAATCATAGGTTCTGACCTCTGGCCTTGTAAGGAGTAGCCAAAGCCTTTGTGGCTTCATTCATGTCGTTGGGAACGGGCCCTTCCCTCAACTAGAACTGGAAAATATGCATTGCTCTCATCGTGGGTGGGCAAACTGCCAACAGCATTCCCCTTGTAAGGTATGGCACCAGTGGACCCCATTTGTATTCAACATTTTTATACTCATCTCTGAAAATGTCCGCTTGTCTTTCCATGGTAAGTATTTTCCATAGTCGAGTGTGCCATTGTGCTAACACTGGTGCTTCTTTCTTCCTCCAGGCCGCAGCAATCGCCTTCTTTGCGGCCCCCAAACCCGCCCACATAATCACTCTGTCTGCCTTTGTTTGGTGATGCAACATTGAATCTCGAAGACCCAGGAGGACTGCCTCTATAGAAACCGAGATGGGGTACCCCAATATATCTTTCATCTGGGCCAGGATCTCCTCCCAGAATGGTTTAATCGTGGGACAGTCCCACTATATGGGGCGGAAATCTCCCAGTAAGCCACAGCCCCTCCAGCACCGATCTGAGGTCTCTGGGACAATCGTTTTAAGTTTGGCTGGGTGGAGATACCAGTCGAAGAGCATTTTATAATGTGCTTCTCTGAGAGCTAGTGAAGGGTTACTCTTCGCTATGTCAGACCGTATATGTTTCCATTCCTTTTCCAGAATGTCCCTCCCCACCAGGCCCTCCCAACTGGCCATATAATGGGGATGTGGAGCATAAAGCGTGGATAATAGGAGGCCATTCAAGAAAGAAATCACCCCTTTCATTGAACCCCCCTTCATTACAAAAGCTTCCACTGGTGTGGGGTCTCGTGTTGCTGCATCCCGTATTTGTGGGTGGAGAGCCCAATGCTTAAGTTGGAGGTAGTGAAAGGGTTCTTTGGGTGTTAATTTAAAGTCCCTCTGACAGTGTTCAAACGTTAGGATATCATAGTTATGGAAGAGATCTTTAGCATAATGTACCCTCCCTCCACACATCAAAAGGCCCTTCCTACATTGCCGGGGGAAACTCTGGGTTAAAATGGATTGGTGTGTAAGGGGAGGGGAACGTCGTCCAGCCCTGTTTCTTAGTGACCTCGTCCCATACCCCGAGCGTAGTCCGCATGGGTGTGCTTAGATAAGCATTCGGTGGCCTGTCCTTTTTCTGCTTCCAGATCATGTCCTAAATTGCCCTTCCCACAATGGCACCGTCCATGTGCAACCAGTGTTTGTCCGATTCCCTCTTGGACCATTTTGCTAACACCCGTAGTTGTGCAGCTTTGCAGTAGAGGTCAAAGTCTGGGAGTGCGACTCCTCCCTTGTCCCTCGGTCTTCTAAGAGTGTGAAACGAGAGGCGTGCCCTGCCATTTTGCCATCTATATTGTGAGATAAGCGAGCGCAGTCTAGGGAGATAGTCTCTCTTGAGATCGATCGGGAGGGCCTGGAATAAATATAAAAATTTTGGCAACACTGTCATTTTTATGGCGTGAATCCGCCCTAGCCAGGAGATATATAAAGGTTTCCAGCGTTTGAGGTCCTGTTGTATCTGGAGTAGGAGGGGTTAGCTTTGAATAGCCCATTCATGTGTGGAGTGATCTGGATCCCCAAGTATGTAAGGGTATGTTTAGCCCAGTGGAATGGAGTCTCCCCCCTCAACTGGGTCGCCTCTCTTTCTGGAAGTGTGATGTTCAGGAAGGAAGACTTGTTCAAATTTACCTTGAACCCTGCTATGCCTTCGAATATATTCAGTTCTTTCTGTAGAGCAGATAGTGAGGAGCCTGGGGAGGAGAGTGTCAGCAGAACGTCGTCTTCGAACAAGGACAGTTTATGTTTCTCGCCTCCGAATTTTATCCCCTGGATCTCCGGGGTGGCTCGGATTCATGCTGCTAATGGCTCTATGCTTAGGGTAAATAGTAGAGGGGACAGCGGGCATCCCTGCCTCGTCCCCCTGTGTAGACCGAATGGCCGAGAGCACACTCCATTTACCTGCACTCGTGAGCGCGGGTGCGCATTGTTAGCTCTGATCATGTTAATAAACGGGGCCCTGAATCCATATCTTTCCAAATCACTGAAACAAAAAGGGCCATTCCCGCCTGTCAAAAGCTTTTTTCCGCATCTAGCCCTACCACTATCGTGAGTATTTTGTGTTTGGAGACGTACTCTATCAGATGTAGCATTCTGCGGATGTTGTCATGGGTCTGTCTTCTCTTTATAAAGCCCGATTGGTCTAGGTGTATAAGGTCGGGCATCAGATCTTCCAGCCTGGCTGCTAATATTGCTGAGTATAACTTAGCGTCTAAGTTTAACAGGGCGATTGGTCTATAAGAGGCACAAAGTTGAGGGTCTTTCCCTGCCTTCTGGATCACTGTTATCCTGGCTTCTGCCATAGAGTCTGTCACCTTTGTCCCGTCCGCGATGGCATTAAAAAGAGTAGTCAGCTGGGGAAGGAGCTCTGGGGCATATGTTCTATAGAAGTGTGCCGTCAGGCCGTCTGGTTCTGGGGATTTGTTGGGCTTGAGCGCCGCTATAGCTTGTCCCACCTCCTCTTCGGTAATGGGGGCATCCAGTTGCTCTCTCCACACCGAAGAAACCCTTGGGAGCGAAATTGTCTCTAGGTAGTTTGTTTGGGCTGACAGGTCGGTGTTCCCTGCTTGGTAGAGATCACTATAAAAGGACCCAAATATGTTCACTTTGCCCTTGTCCGAAAGTTCCACGCTTCCCCCCTCGTCTCTAATACACCCTAGGTATTCCTTCTACCTTTTTTCATGAAGCTGTTTTGCCAGGTGTGATCCCACTTTATTCCCCTGAGCATAGGACAACTGCCGAAGTATAAGGAGTGTATATTACGCCCTGTTGGTGTAAATCGCGTTGATTTTCCCTTTAAGGGTGCAGAGCTGATGCTGTAGGCACTGCGTGGGGGTCTTTTTGTGCTCTTTTTCTACTGTCTCGAGCTCGGCTTCTAGTGCCTTGTGTTCTTTAGCTCTTTGCCTGTTTAGCATAGCGTTCAATTCGATGCATTTGCCCCTCAACACCGCCTTAAAAGAGTCCCAATTGTTTGAAGGGGAGGTGGTATTTGGTTGATTCAGTTGAAAGTATTCTTTGATTGCCACTCTCAGTTAATCTCTTAGCAGTCTTTCCCTTGTCAGAGAGACAGGAAAGAACCATCTTGGCGGACCCGACGGGGGACTGTTCCAGGTCAAGCACACCGAGACTAGGCTATGATCTGAGACGGCAATCGGGTGAATCTTTGGCGCTTGAAGGGAGCCCAGGAGGCTTTGGCAGAGAAATATGTAGTCTAGTCACGAATACGTTTGGTGTTCATGTGAGAAGAAAGTATAGTCTCTTGTATTTGGGTATATTGACCTCCACGCATCGGTGAGGCCCATCGTTTGGAAGGTCTGTTTCAGCCCCTTAGAAAAGCTACCTGTGGGAGCCCTGTGGGGATGTGTGCTATCCTCAGTGGCATGCCAGGTCATATTAAAGTCCCCCATGAGGATTATCGGGCCTTCTGCAAACCCTCCTAACATATTCAGCATGGAGGTCACGAGCGCGGATTGGCCCGTGTTGTTTGCGTAGGCCGAAACAAATGTGCACATACTCCCCTTCAATTTCCCCTTTACCATTATCACTCTTCCCTCCTTATCTGCTTGTATGCCTTCTGTCTGGAATTTTGTCGTGTTGTGGAAAAGAAGCACTACCCCTTTCTGTTTTGTCCCCGTGGAAGACCTGTATATTAGGGAGTAACTTTTGTGTCAGAGTCTATGTTCTTCTGAGCGCTTTAAGTGGGTTCCTTGGAGTGCTACTATATCGTGTTGGTGATCTATTAAATATTTTCAAATTTCTTGGCGCTTGTAGGGGGAGTTTAGCCCCTTAACATTCCAGGAGGCTATACTAACCATCTCGATTTTGGATCACCCTCTCCTCTCGCCTCACCCTTATCCGATTGCCTGCAGTGCCACCATCCCCACTGCCCTCCAGAGCCCCCCGTCAATCCTTTGCACGTGCACTCCCCATTGAAATTTAGTAATGTGGACTGACTATGACCCCTGTGTGGCCACCACCTTCCCCCGTGACAAGTCCCTCCCCTCCCCTATAAAGCCCCAAAACATAAATGAACCTTTGCCGTAGGGCCCGATGGCCCCCGGCGATGCAGTCCCTCATAATGAAGGACGTGATAGTGGGCGCCGTGGTTTAGGCCCACCGCCCCGGCTAACTCTGGTCCTTTATACATGTAGTGTGTCCGTATATTGTCCTTCTCAGCTCCGGGATCTTTAGGAGTTAGACCCGCCTCGTCGCTCATGTCGCTTTCCTCTTGACCTGTCCGAGCCGACCATTCCGGCTTCTCTTGGAAAGTCACCGTTGAGTTATTCTATGGTCACCACTGTGTCTCTGACGTGTGTTGAAGCCATTTTATGTCTTGGTTTGTCTCCCCTTTGGAATTGTTTGCCACTGGGAGAGCGACGTATGTGAGGTTCCTCCCTCTTTTGTGGATGGGTAAGTCTCTGACTCTTGTGCGGTTGGGAGCCCCAGAAGTTTCAGGCCCTTCTCCAGGTCCGTGACATGCTGCGCCTTATTGTTCAGTTCGAAGGCCAGCCCGAACGGATAAGTCCAGCGATATCTGATGTTGTCGGCTCGTAGCTTTGTTGTCAGAGGCCGGAAGAGTTGTCTTCTTTGCAGTGTGGACTGAGCGAGGTCTTGAAATAGCGTACAGCTGAAACCTTGAAAGGAAATCTTGTCTTTCTTCCTGGCCGCTTGCAATATAGCTTCCTTCACCTTAAAGGAGTGTAGCTTGACCAGAACATCTCGGGTTCATCTTCTCTCTCCTGCTGAGAGTGTGCCGACTCGATGCGCTCTCTCTATTTTGATTTTCATTAGTCTTGGGCTCACTATTTCTGCAAAGAGCCCTTCGACGAAAGCCTATAGGTCCGGACCTTCGGCTCCTTCCTCCAGGTCCCTGATTCGTATATTTTCCTGATCCTCATTTTTCAACAGAGCTTGTTGTAGCTGGGTATGAAGGTCCTGGACTCTCTCGTGCGTGTCTGCGCTTTGCCTGTCAAGTTCCAGGGCTTGGGTCTCCACCTCCATTACTCTCGTGCCTATGGAATCGACATCTTGTTAGAGGGAGGTCATGCCATCCGCAAAGTCGGCCTTGAGTTGCTCCATTGAGGCTTTTATATCTATTTTCAGTTCCGTGCGTAGCTCGGTTTTAAATTCCCTAAGGGAGGCCATGAGGTCGTCCTTAGTAAGTGCCATGCTGGCATCGGCGTCTCCCAGGTCTTGCGCGAGCCGCTTCTCCGCAGGAGTGAAAACATTTGTGACCTTATTTGTGTACTTTTTAGGTGGCATAGGTGCGGTCTTCTGCTACTTTTCGTACTTGGGCAGTGACGCCCGCCCACCCCCACTAGTCAGGGATCCCTTCCTGTGGTAATGCGACGACCGCTGGACTCTGCCACCCATGGAGTCATTTACTTATATGCTTCACTGGTCAATGGCCTCCATCTTAGGGCCAGGCGGGCATCCCCCTGAAGTCACTCCTCCTTCTCATCTTTGTATGCTCCCGCACCTGTGCTCCTCCTTGCCATTTGAATATCGTCGTGGCCCACTGCTTGCACTGCCTTTCAGATAGGCTTCCCCCCTGAGAGCATACTCTCCTGTCTCGCTCATCTCCTCCCTGTAGCTGCCATCTTGGGGTCAGGCACAGCCGATTCTTCGCCTGTGCAGTTTCCCGGGGCCTTGCTGAGTATTCTCTTCACGCTCCTAGACGCCCCTCTGACCCCTATATTTGTTTAAGCGCTTTCCTCTCTACTTACTCACAGCATTCGTCGAGAGCGTCAAGCGAGGACTCTTTCCTGGGATGACCTCTTCGGGGCAGTCTCCCCCGGGCTACACCGTAGCTCTCTGCCTCTGTCGAGCGGTCCCGTGCCTCTATGCTCCCGCCGCAGGTATCTAACGTTCCGGGAGGAGGTTGTGTGCTTTTGACTTGCCTCCGGTTGATCTGCCTGCCTGGTTGCTACTTTCCTGTCTACCGGCGGGTGTTCTCGGCTGCGGGAGCCGCCCTCTTGGCTGCGTCCGATTTCTCAGGACAGCACTCGCCTGGCTGCAAACTTTGACGGAGAAGAGCTACGGTCACTTTTTTCAGTCCCAACTGGCTCTAGATCTCATCTGGAACTGACCCATGCCACTGGACACTACATTCGTCGTCAGTTTAGGTCCTGGACAGCCTTGTGGCGGCGGAGCCGGAGTAGTTCACATCCACCGGCCATCTTGCCTGGCTACGCCCCCTTATACCCCATTTTGTCTTTGTTCTTCTTTGTGCAAGGGTCTCTGCGTCCAGTCCAAACCAGTTCCGTCCTCACTGGTGCAGGATGATCACAGGGGTTGGAGACAGCATTGTGCAGGGGAGACAGGCCCTATTCAGGTGCAAGGCAAACTCCTCCCACTACTCTAAATGCAGACAAGGGCTATTCACTCAGCTCTGAGTCATCCAGGAAGGGCTAGGCACACCTCAACCCCCCGTGGCTGTCTACAGTGAATGTACATCCCCAGCCCCTGTAACTCCAAAACCAGACAGTCAATACACAAATAGGCAGAGGCACATAGAATGGTTAGACAAGAAAATGCCTACTTTCTAAAACTAAACACAAGGAGATGCCCCGAAACTGGTCCCAGGATGCTTGTTTCCGGTCCAGGGAGGACCTGGCTTGGCAGTTCGGTCTGGACTGTTCCCATGAGGCACAGGGTCAAGACTGATTTGCATATGGCTGGGTCTAAACTGGGGTGGCATAGTGAGCAAAAGAACAATGGATTTAACCCAGATCTATTGACTGGGAGAGAATGTTTGATTTGCTCTGCATTCTGTCCATCATCTGTGTGTCTTTTGCTTTCACACCCTAAGTGCAACGGGTATGCCCTGACGTTGGTTCCGGGCTCACTGTGCCACTGGATTCAAGCTAACCGACTGATGAGGGTTGATGCCCCGAAACCGGTCCCAGGATGTTTGTTTCCGGTCCAGGGAGGACCTGGCTTGGCAGTTCGGTCTGGACTGTTCCCATGAGGCACAGGGTCAAGACTGATTTGCATATGGCTGGGTCTAAACTGGGGTGGCATAGTGAGCAAAAGAACAATGGATTTAACCCAGATCTATTAACTGGGGTAGAATGTTTGATTTGCTCTGCATTCCGACCATCATCTGTGTGTCTTTTACTTTCTAAAACTGGCATTTTCAAACACACAATTTAAAAACCATCTTTACTAAAAGATGTGTTATTAAATTCTGAGTTCAGAGAGCCTAAATTGTATTTCTCTCCATCTTGTCCCAATGGGAAGTTATACTTGTAAGATGTTACCAAGTACCTCCAAAGTTATCCTATGGGGCAGATAGCCTTCCAATAGTGGAAAATGAAATACACTGTATTTTGCTATCAGGACGTCACACACACCAGTACATGTCCTACCTTTCACATACACTGCACCCTGCTCATGGGGGTGCCTTGGGCCTACCTGAGGGGTGTCTTATATTGAAGAAAAGGGAAGGGGAGGGCCTGGCAAGTGGGTGCCCTTGCCAGGTCCACATGGCAGTTTAAAACTGCACACAGACACTGCAGTGGCAGGTCTGAGATACCTTTTCAGGGATACTGATGTGGGTGGCACAATCAGTGCTGTGGGCCCACTTGTAGCATTTAATTTACAGGCCCTGGCACACTCAGTGGCCTTTACTAGAGACTTACCAGTAAATCAAATATGCCAATCAGGGAGAAGCAATTGTAATTGCAATTTACACACGGAGCACTTGCACTTTTACACTTATCAACAGTGGCAAAGTGCTCAAAGAATCTAAGCCAGCAAAAACAAAATCCAGCATTCCATCAAAAATACAGGAGGTAGAGGCAAAAAGTCTTGGGAAACCATGCCTAGGATGCCAAGTCTAACACCCAGCATTCTCTTGCTCTACCCACATCCTTATCATTTTCTCTGTGCATTTAAACAGTGATGTGCCGACTGATGTTTGGGACCCTCACACGGAACAAGGAAAATTGTCCCCTGCAGACACAGGGTGAGATTTAAACGACAGCTATGCCACTGGATTGGGGGCGGTACTAGAGTAGGGGTGATCTCCTTTGATTGTAATACATTTAACTAAAAAATAATAAAAACGTATTCCTTATAAAATGAAATAGATATAAATAGGGTGTAGTGGGTCCTTAAGACCCTGTACCCCGGTGCCAGTACACCTGCTGCACCTCTGATAGCTACACCCCTGCACTGAAGAGGTGACTGGATGTGATAAGTCGATTAACTTTTTGTTGTTAGATGACTATTGTGACTTTAACTTTTAACTCTTCGAGGACTGTAACCTTAATTGCATTAATCTGCCTCTGGGTGGTTTAAAATATAGCTGTATTTAGACAATAGGTAAAACTTTGTTGTCCTTATGGAAATTGTCAGATTGCCTCACAGGCTCGTGCCCCCAAACAGATGCTTGCTGGTTTGGCAGAGCTGTCATGTTCCAGGCAAAGAGTGACACGTGACAAGTAACTGACTCTAGCTAAATACTAGTTTCATTTCGAGGACACCAGTTTGAGGTGAAATTTTGTGAAATCCCTGGAGATGAATCAAATGTTCTATATTATCTCTTGACTGATAAGACTCTTTTAACGCAGTATGGAGAGCGGTGCCTTTACCTCAGCCTGTGCATTTGTTAAAACGCTTAGGGCCAGATTTATTAAAGGATTGGGTCCCTTTTGTGCGAAGCAAAGAGGTGCCTGCGCGACGCAACCCTGAAGTGTGATTTATCAAGCCACGCAAGTTCACCTTGCATGGTCGCGAGGGCCTTTAGAAATCCAGAGTAATGCAACGCAGCGCAAATCGCTGCGTTGTATTACTCTTCCCCAGGGAGGTGTTCCATGGATGTTGCATGGGTGTTCCCACGCAACACCCATGTATTTTAATGCATTCCCAGATTTACCGTAAATGGTAGACCTGAGAATGATCCAAAATTGCTATGCCTCCCCAGGTGAGGTGTAACAGGTAGGAATATGTGTATTTCTCCTCGTTTTTTCCTCTTTATATGTGTGCTGCATTCTGCAGCTCACGTAGAAAGAGGAAAATGCCTCTTAGGATTGTTTTTGTGCAGGATGGTGTCCCTTCCTGCATAAAAACAATCCTGCTTACAACGCAGGCACCCTTTTATCATGGTGCAAGGGTGCCTGTGTTGGCGCTAGGCTGCACATTGTGTGCTAGTGCAAGGAAAAGATAGGACTTGTTAAGTATGACGCATTCCTGCCCTTTCCCTATCACACAGCACAGCAAGGTTACTTTCTGCGCTGCATGATTTGTTAATAAAAATGCCCCTTCATTCCATGCTTTTTGCCTTTTCTCTTAGCTCTGGCCCCAGGGAGAGTTTTAGCTAACACACCAGCCACAGGTAACCTTTACAAATCTTAACGAAAACAGTGAATACATTTCTATAGGGCCTTCAGGTCAGCCCTCTTCATCCATTGGACTGTCATTTACATGTTTTTTCCTCTCACTACAGCATACAGCTTGGGCCAGTGGGTCAGCACACATGACCTTTTGGATCACTAGCACAGAGAGTGACAGCATTTCTTCTGTACATTTGTGCACATCTGCCGAAAAAGAAGTACAATTAATAGCCAGGGTTTGTAGGGCAATAGTTAAGTTTGCCAGTGCTATTTTCTTTCCATTATTGGCCCGTTTTTTATTTTTGTTCATCCTTGAGCTTTGAACCATGTTTCAGTTCCATTATTTCAAAGCAGCTAGTAATTTTCTTTGAGCAAATAATTGCAAGCATATGGCTGCCACATTCAGGGGGCATCTTTCTGGTTTTTTTCATTTTCTTTTTGTGGCATATGCTTGCAATACAGACAATAATAAAAAAAAACATCGCAAAACTAGCCAAGGTCAGACATATTGGTTTGACCATTATTTGTCTTACATTACATTTACTTACTGCCCAAAATGAAGCGTGACATTTTCACCTAGTCAAGACCATTTATCACTAATGTAAACCACGTGTAAATATTTTTTCCAAAATATGAATATAAGGACAAAAAGTTCTACATTTGGCTACATTTTGTCATTTCTTTATATGGAAAAAGCAAGCCAGTGGGAAGTTCATTTAATTAAACGGGAAACGTAGACAATGAGTGGGCATTGATTGCCTATGACTTTGTTCCGGTAATCACAGTAGAGAAGATAAGCAGTGATTATCCAGTGCTTCAGACTCTTTCAACCGAGTTTGCTTTGAAAACAGAGGTTGAAAACAGGGGCAGCTTTAGGCGTCTCACTGAGTTAACACAAACCATACAGTGGCCTTGAAAACTTAAGCTCTGGGCTTCCTCAGGCATTCCAAAAAGAAAAGTGACCCCACATCTCATTAACCTGTCCCGTCTCCTATCAAACTAGTGATTTCCATGCAGTGGAAGGCCAAAAAACCTCCCTCCTTCCTGGCATGGAAACATGCTTTGATATGCTGGACTGAAGCAGAGAGTAAGGCATTGCACAGGGAGGAAGCTAGAGGCCTCCACTGGCGTCCAATAGCTAGTTCATGGACACACTCCTAGATTATCTAAAGGCAAACCACACCAACATCACACCACTCCATTAGTTCTCCTCCCACACACACTGTACAATCAATTTGCATCTTGTTGCCTGCGAGTGATGTGTGTCCCCTCTCATCAGGCACAACACTGAGAAGTTCAGGACAATACATCAACACCACTCCTAGCTACTTGGTGACACCATGGATGGCCCGAAATTGCATATTGTCCATGCATCACTCCTATATGACCTAGGGTTGCTGTGTGCTTAACTCCTATTCAACTACCATTGTCCCACCTAACTTCAGTATGCTTCTGTATCTCCTTTCACAATGAATGTCTCCTCAAAAAGTCAATAAAGGTCCCTGGAAAACAAGACATATCATACAGTGACTGCTTCACCTCAACTCCTGGGTGTTCTGCCTTACATCCATTGGTCACCGATGATTAATAAGTCGTTGGTTGGTTACTAGTTCCATTCATTATGTATGGAGTTTACTCATTGCAAATGCTAATTAGATCTCCGCTATTTTATTTTGTGTTGACGGTTTTAAAAGATCGGTGTCCGTACTTCAGTAATGCTTTAGCAGAAAATACTATAGTGGATTAGAACAAAACAGAGATGAAATATCTGAAACATGCCTGCAGCAGGAGCAGATGTAGATGTTGGCATTATCATCAATGTAGATAGAGCTCTTCCAAGACAGTCAGATCTCCTGTTTTCTCCAATCGAGGGTCCAATAAGCTCTACAGAAACAGTGAGAGAAGCAGCAATGTGCACTAGATCAGGTGATAGTCTATGATGATTGGATAGTAGCTAAATGAACATGATCAATATCATTTCTTTGTAGAGGAGACCGAGCTGCGGGCCCTCTGGTGAATATACAAGTGCCTGCCAGCACTGTACCTCCCTGGTGCCCAGTGTGTGTTGGGAAGCCTCTTGTCTCTTTCCCTGGTGAGAGATAACTCTGAAACAAGGCCCGCTGTTGGCTCTACTTAAGATAAACTGTTTAAGAGTAGGTGAGTTTCTGGTTTATGATGGACAGGCACAAGCTTTACAAAATCCAAGACACTTCTTTCCATAATCCATATTCGTGAATAGCAAATGTGAGTAAAGACTTCACTTCACCCAAAAACATATTCCTGGCCCTTCTCAGCATTTTAGCATCAAGTTTCAAGTTTATTTTTATTGATGTTAAGGAACTCCGCAGAGATCCACATAAGACATTAACCAAAATACCTATAGAAATGTAAAACACATAATCAATCGATACCTTAAAAAGCATTAAAAACCAAGACAACATAAAACCCAAGTACTGTATGTTCAATAGAATTAATACAGACATAAAATACAATTAAAGAAGTAAAAAATTCTGTAGCAAAACATTTAATTTCGTGTTAGACTTGGCATCCTTGGTGTGGTTTTCCCTGACTTTTTGCCTCTACCTCCTGTATTTTTTATGGCATGTTGGATCTCGTTTTTTCTTGCTTACATGCTTTGGGCACTTTGCCACTGCTGATCAGTGTCAAAGTGCATGTGCTCCCTGTGTGAATTGTTACTATGATTGGCTATCCATGATTGGCATATTTGATTTACTGGCAAGTCCCAAGTAAGGCGCACTGAGTGTGCCAGGGCTTGTAAATCAAATGCTACTCGTGGACCTGCAGCACTGATTGTGCCACCTACATGAGTAGCCCTGTAAAGGTATCTCAGACCTGCCACTGCAGTGTCTGCAAGCAGTTTTAAACTGCCATGTCGACCTGGCAAGTGCACTCACTTTCCAGGCCCTAACCTTCCCTTTTCTTACATGTAAGGCACCCCTCAAGTAGGCCCAAGGTACACCCATGGGCAGGGTGCAGTGTATGTGAAAGGTAGGACATGTACTAGTGTGTGATACATGTCCTGATAGTGAAATACTGTGTATTTCGTTATTCACTATTGAAAGGTTATCTGTCCCATAGGCTAACATGGGAGTTGCTTTGTAACATCTTGTAAGCATAACTTTCCATTGGGACAAGATGGAGTAGCAGAGTTTAGGCTCTCTGAACTCAGAATTTAATAACACATCTTTTTAGGAAGATGGTTTTTAAATTGTGTGTTTGAAAATGCCGCTTTTAGAAAGTAGTTACAGCAAACAAATGATGGACGGAATGCTGACAATACAAACATTCTCCCCCAGTCAAAAGATCTGGGTTAAATCCATCGTTCTTTTGCCCACAACGCCACCCCAGTTTGGACCCAGCCATATGCAAATCAGTCTTGACCCTGTGCCCCATGGGAACAGTCCAGACCGAACTGCCAGGCCAGACCATGCCCCTGGGTAACACATGTGTGTAGACGACATTGCCAGAGCGCACACACACACACCAACACTACCCCAAAGTCACACCCTTCACACCACACACACCTACACCTCCCAAATGCACACATTGAAAGTAAGCCATGTGCCCAGGCTCAATGTTCATCACAAGATTAACATACACCTACACTGCTGGCCACCCAGAAAGTAAGCTCACACATACCCGCACACTCTGCACATGCTACCTGTCATCCTGTGGCTAGACTCACACCCTGTGCTTTGCTTGCACGCAAACATGACACGTATACATTTTCCCAGAAATACCACCAAATACATGCAGACAATCCGTGTCCCATAAATACTTCTTCATCACACACACAAGTAGCAGAGTCTGAAAGAAGTGAAGTCCCAGCCACGTGTAAAACACATTGGAATGTGAGACCAGACATTGCAATTGTTGAGGTACCATACACGGTATGTGCCTCACTTAACTATGCACACACAGTAACAACTGCAATCAGCAACTACACAGACACAACAGACTACAGGAACAACAGCATCCAGTCACAGATTACATAGACAGGCGGCAATATTGTTCAACACCAGGGACAGTGGCCAGTCCGATGTGCAGAGTAGTGATACGAAAAGCTGCGTATGCATTGTGTGTGAGTGTACCCTGCCATGGCCAGCAACACTGCCATGGCAGTCACAATAGCCATTACAGCCACCACTGTGTCACAGGTAGTTGTGTGAGGGTGCCTACCATTCAAACAGGATGCCAGTCCGACTCGGTGCTGTCTGTGTGCTACGGGACAGTTGAAGGTCCGCCCCTGAGAGAGAAGCACAACTGTGGAAGACACACATGTGGCATGTGAAGCGGGAGGGCTGCTTGGCCCAGGTGGGTGGGTGGCACAGGTAGGTGCACTCATGCAGTGTTGAAACAGACTGTGTGGGGAGGATCCCGGAGGGGTAGATTTCCACTGTGTTGGGTATTTGGAAAGCCTACCTGTCTGGGGATGAATGTGAACTCGTGTGGGCACAACAGGCAGGCACACAATCAATGCTGCATCAGGTGTAGACGTTAGCCCTCCCTCTGGGGACATGCTGGATACTGCTGTGCGTCTGCCAGGCCCTTGCCAAGGCACCTACATCCCCTGTCCTCCAGGTGTACCCCCTACATTGTCCACCTGCACAGGCTACCCAGGGCACGGGTTGGCAGTGGAGCTTGGTGGGTGGGAGGTCATGGTGCCCTTCTCCTGGTCACATCTCGCAGGCAACACATTCTCAGTGTGCAGCAGGGCACAAGTCCTAAATAAGAAGTGGGGGACGCTGACGTCACGACAGGAAGTGACGTCACGAAAGGTGGCTTGCACCATCAGACTCATTGCCGCCCCTCGCTCACCCCTTAGATGCGATTGCATCAGAGAAGCCAGCGCATGAGCAGCAGCTCCAATCTCGCCCCAGAGAGGCCAAAGAGTGAATGTGTGGCTCCATTTGCTCCAGTTATCGAGCTCACGCTAAAATAAGTGTGGAGACGCCGTCCACCCGCGTGGTACCCCGACTCGAGCCCTGGTGTGCAGGCAAAGTGTCCTATTGGCTTTGCGATATGTGTGAGTTGCATGACACTCGTTGGCGGGGGATGGCTCGGAGGCCCGTCACCCTGAGGCCCATATCTCACTCTATGGGTCCCTTGTCAATGGCAGCGGATGTAATGACTATGCGTGCCGCGGTGGGTCTACCTTTCGTCTGGGATGGTGTTTGCGGCCTGGCCCGCTAGGGCAGCTACAGCTTCTGTGTGTTGCATGTGGTGTATCCGGACTCCGGAGACTGTCATGCATTGTCACTGTTGTCCAGGGCTCGAGTCGGGGTACCACGTGGGTGGACGGCGTCCCCCCACTTATTTTACCACGAGCTCGATAACTGGAGCAAATGGAGCCACACATTCACTCTTTGGCTTCTCTGGGGCGAAATCGGAGCTGCTGGTGCACGCGCTGGCTTCTCTGATGCAATCGCATATAAGGGGTGAGCGAGGGGAGGCAATGAGTCTGACGGTGTAAGCCACCATTCGTGATGTCACTTCCTGTCGTGACGTCAGCGTCCCCCCACTTCTATTTTTTAGGACTCGTGCCCTGCTGTTGTCAGATGTGCCACTTTCCAGGGGTGTGGAGAAAGGGTCAGGAATGTCAGCCTGAGATTGGCCCAGTTGAAGGCCCACCGTGACTGGGGAGGACAACCATTGGACAGTCTGGTGTAGCCCACCCACACGTACATGTAGGCCCTCCATGCACTATGTCACCTGCGGCAAGGTGATGTCATGGGCAATGAAGTAATTGAGGAGAGCTGTCTGCCCCACGCAGAGATGCCACACAAGCTCAACAGACCCAGCACTGAGGGCAGCAGGGGTCACATGTGCAGGGGCAGCTGTGCCTGGTGTGAAGGACACTCTATCCTTCATCCTTGTGCCGACACGTGTTGCACCAGTGGAAGTAGATGGGAGGGCGGGCATTGGCCTCCTCGTGGCTGAAGAGGAGCCAGAGTCCACATCCCCTGTGCTAGCAAACATGGATGCATCACCTCTGTCCTCAGATGACGCAGAAATTGCCGCCTCGGCCTGTGATTCATCCAGCACACGTCTGGCCCCTCCGAGGCGCTGGTCACATCTGTCTCACTCAGCTCCTGTGCAGCTGCTTCATCCGATGCCTCACCACAGTTGACCGTCCCCTGTCCCTCAGCACCCACGGGAGATGCTACATGAGAGAGAGCGAGGTGGCCTCAATCATTTGGCATCAATTAAACAGACATGTGCAAGGGCAGCAGCACAGAACATTCCCAAATCCACATGTTGCACGATACCTGTGCAATTGTATACAGCCACCACAATCAACACGTAATGGCTGGCGTACAGAAAATGAAGCCGCTAATAAGTGGCACATGTGTTGTGCACATAGCACAAACCCGGCCTGTGTCACCCTGTGACCATAGCCACAAATCGCTGTGTGCACACCCACTGTCCTGATGGTGGCAAGGATGACCACTATATAATTAGGCCAAGGACATACCTGCATGGAGCAGAATGGGACACCACTCACACAGACTGCAACATGACAGTCCACAATGGTCATGAGCCCATGCCATCCACCTGCCATTCGCACGAGCACAACTACTGTTGCACAGTGTGCCGGATGTGTAAGTACCAGGAATATGAGGTGAGGCATTGCACACATATGTCCGAACGAAATCGGAGTAGGCACAGTGCCTCAAACATACATGTGAATTGCCACTCCAGCCTACTACAGGTTGTTCCTGAGGGCTACGACTCTGAATGCATTGACAATGTAGAGTGCTCAAATTACATCTTGACCCTCAGGAATCGCATATGCATGTCAGATGCACCCAGCACAGAGTACACTTACAACCCACTGCATCACACAACATACACCACATTACCCAGATTATGGGTAGGCTGTGGACACATGCTGCCTCTCACAGCAAAAGACACCATCCCACAATACTGTACACTTGCTTGCTGCTGATGCCCCTACAAACGTGCATCCGGCACAGGCTGTGTGACTGTCAAGGTGCAGACCATTAGTGGTGAAATGCAGCGCCGTGCTAACCTGACAATACGAGGGGGCATCCCCCGATTCGTCTCCGCCACGTAGTCGCTCATCCGGCAGATGACGTCAAACCCTTTGTGGAATTGGCTGCACTGTCGGTTACACATACACAGAGGCATCAACTTGGATGCAATGGCTCATCACAAGGCCTTGGGCTGGAGGACTTCCAACTGCAGGGATGGTACACAAGAGGGTTGAAATATCACTCATACACTTCTCATCATCACCCACATCCACCAATCACAGTGGCATGATGCTGAGCCATCCAAAATACTCAGAGATGTGTAACAGAGCCAAGAAGTAATCGGACATGGCATAAAAGCATGTGTACACCACACGTGAATGCATGCTGGTGGGAGTGTGTACACAGTACCTGTCCATCCCATTCACATGCAGGATGCCAGCACATTGAGCAATGTGTAGTCTGCCCACATCTACTGTCCATTGTCAGGTAGACCAACACATAGATCACAAGGCAACACATCTTTGTGGGTGGACTCACTGTGTCCAACACTGCGCAGCCCTCAACGTACTCGCCCTGTGAATGGCTCACCCCGCAATGGAGGTCACATTCAGTGCCACTATCTCTCACACACATCCCTATCACAATGCCTAGAGTGTTCAATCGACAGGGCTGAGTTTGCGCATTTCCGGAGAGTTGTGAACAAAAGACACATGTAACCCACTGTACAGTCAGTGTTGTTTCCTTCTAGGATTGGGCGGTCAATGTGCAGCCAAGGTCTGCTGAGACTGAGAAGGCCAGCAGGGACCCAGCTAGCCATTCACACAAGCAATAACTGCCCTGAGTCCTGCATTGCCAAGTGGCTGTGTCACTGGATGTCTGACATGAAAATGCCATGTACCACCACTCGGGACATGCATGGGAAAGCGACAGAGAGACTACATAGTCCTTCCACCTGGAGTAAGCATGGTAAGCAGTGCATATTGGAACCCCACAGGCTCTGACTCATAGTGCTGCGGATCAACGACATGTGTGTCCCCCACATGCACTCCCACACACACTGTAGTTGTCTTACACACACAACTTTTGCAAGAAATAGCCTTGGGCAGTGTGCGTGGAGCTCGGAATCCAGGATCTCCAGCTCCTCGCTGGTGAGTGGACCTGGACATATCTTCAGAGTCGTCGACATGAAGGTGGACAGGTGGCAGCAGCAGCAGGTGTTGTTGAGGGATGCCAGGCAGCAGTCCCTGGAAGCTGTGGTAATGCCAGTCTCCCTCCCACACTCATATAGCCCCCTGGGGCTGTTTCAGTGGGACCAAGCTGCTGCAATTGGTGTACCATGTCTGCCTACTTCAAATGCACACAATGGCCTGCTCCGAGCTGTCCCGGTATGCTTACCTCTATAGTCGAACACGCAGGATGCAACCGCGAGGGCCATTAGAGTTGGCCTCAAGGGCCTGGTCCATGGCGGGTACAGTCCGCTGGTGCCATGTGGAATCCACAGTTTAATGTGCGCCATGCATTTGCAGGTGTGGCCATGATTGTGTGTGGGAGCATGTCCACACTAGACAGGGCCACTTCATGCTGTGTGCATAGGCATTGTCGGACAGTGCTCAGCCTCCACATGTCTGTTGGCACATCATCATGTACACATTAGCATGGGAGAATGGGATGTGCATATGCACACACATGCCATATTTCTCAATGTACATCTCCCACTTGGCACGTGCAACGTTACGTGTCACTTGTGATGTGTATTTGCATTCACACAGCTGTGTTATCATGGAGTTGTCAATGTGTACACCTGTCAATGTGTGTTGGAGGTGTGATACGTACAGTGCTGTACATTGGGTGAACTAGGGACATCATTGACTGTCTCATATCCCGTTGTGCAACAGGACCCACTTGATTGGGCCGCTCAACCTGTGTACATTGTGTTGTTCGTGTGTGCCATACTCACCCAGCCTCGGAAGCTGTGTCAGGCACAGCAGCTAGGTATATTGCTGTGGTGTTGCCGCTTCCCACATATGCAGTCTGAAATCATCATCATGCCTTTCAAGCTATTATGGCCTAAATCCCGATGTGCATGCTCATAGCAATGGTTTGTGTCAGTGGTCATTGCTATTGGTAAGGGGACCTGTGTAAGAGTATTGTAGCTGTGCTGTCCCTACTTGTCAGCTGTTCTGTGATTCTATTGCTTTGTCAGTAAATTTAGTTTTGTGTATGTGAAAATGCCATGTGGTGTGTTGCATTGACATGTGTCCACTTCCATCTGTCCTAGGAGGAGACCAAACATACATCGCCCCTACCAATTGCTGGCAGACATGGAGGATGTGGAGGTTATACAGAAATTCCATCTGAACCGACCCACCCTGCATCACCTATGTGCAATGTTGGAACCCCACCTTCGTCCTCGCTGGGTGTATCCTACAGCATTCACCCCCACGGCTAAGGTGATGGCTGCACTGCATTTTTTCGCAACCGGATCTTTCCAACACACGGTGGGCAGTGGAGGTGGGATGTCCCAGCCCATGTTCAGCATGGTGCTACGGGATGTCCTGTCAGCTATGATGCTCTACAGGAACCGGTACATCCGATTCCCCAGGGCTCGTGATTTGGCGGCAGTGAAGGGTGCTTTCTATGCCCTTGGACGCATCCCCCACGTTGTTGGTGCAATTGATGGCACCCATGTTGGCCTTGTTGCACCACAGGCCATGGAGCACATCTATAGGAACCGGAAACATTTCCACTCCCTGAATGTGCAAGTGGTGTGCCTGGCGGACATGATTATCACACACGTGTGTGCGAAGTTTCCCGGATCCGCACATGACTCGCACATCATGCGCCATAGCATCCTCCCACGAATGATGACCAATCTTCAACCGGACCGTGCATGAATTGTTGATGAGTATGCATACTCGTGTAGCGTGCTGGGTGTGACATGCTGTCTTGTATCCTGTTGGAATTGCAAGGATTCTCTGTGTTTCTCACACCCAGGTGACTCTGCATATCCTAATGGGCCTTGGCTGCTGAGCCCACTACGTAATCCTAGGACACCAGCTGATGTCAGATACAATGAGGCACATGGGAGGACCAGACGTGTGGTGGAGCAGACTTTTGGACTCCTGAAGTCCAGATTCAAATGCCTGGACCTCACCGGGGATGCACTGGCATACTCCCCACAGAAGGTGTGCCAGATAGTTGTGGCATGCTGCATGCTGCACAATCTCGCGATTCGCAGGCAGATCCCCTGATAGTGGATGACGGTGATCAGCCAGGGCCCCCGCCTGCAGACCAAGCCATGTCCAGTGACGAGGACATTGGAGAGGAGGAAGCAGTGAATGAGCGTCAGCAGCTCATCGCCCACTACTTCACTTGACGGTGAGTGACCATGTACGACGGCTGATTTTGCTGTAGTTGTGTAGGTGTATGTGTGCATTGTCACGGCGGCCTATTGTTCACTGATTGCTGTGTGGCAATGGTCCATGTCCAGGGTAGTATGCCAGTGACAGTGGCTGTAGCATTGTGCCCTGTTGCTCTGTGAGATGTGTGTACATTGCTTAAACTTGATGACAAGTACTGTGTGATGAGTGTGTGACACACACATTCAATGGACTCTTGTTCTGTTTTTCACCCCTAGGTCCCTACAGCCTCTCCTGGCCTATCGACATACCACACTCCAGATGCATTTCTGATCATGGTGACGGTTGCACATCCTTGCTTAAACACAGAGCAGATAAAACAGAATGTGATCCAGGTGTATTTATTTTAAGCGGTGACATGTGATTGTGGGCAAGGTGATCACAAAAGTGGTGCATGCTGAAACAATGAGTTGACGGTCATGTCCACGTGATGGTCAAGGTGTACCCATGTTGTTCTGGGTCCACAGTCCGACAGACACATGCCATTCACATGGCAGTGTGGGGTAGGATAGTAGTCCAAGTGAATGCAGTAGATGGCCACCGTGGCTGGCTGACTCACTGGCGTTTGGAGCGTGCGAAGTCATCTCTGGACACCTGTTTCCTCTTCGGACGACCCCTTCCACGTTTGAGAGGGGGGGTTGTGTTTGTGGGCTGCTGGTGGTGGCTGAGGATTGCCCACTCGCTGTGGACGCAGGGGAACTGGATGTTGCACGACCCTGCGCCCCAGCAGGTGGTGGCGGAGGTGGTGTGGTTGGCCTTGATTGGGCCCTCACCACCACCACTAGCTGGCCCATGAGGTCGACAAGTTGGCCCATACGGGTCACGAATTGGCCCATATGGGCGTCATGGACCTGAACACCCCATGGACTTCCCGCGTATCGGCAGCTGACCGGGCTCATTGTCCCTGGGCCTCTTCATAGGCCCCAAGGACTCTGGCAATTTGCGGCAGGGCTTGGCTCCCAGGCTCTGATGGCGTTGGCCTGACCCTGCTCCTCCCACCTGAACTGCTGCCACCGACCTGCCCACTCACCACATTGGTCACCCGGGGCCTCGTTCTGGCTCCCAGGGTCGATGTCGACGTGCGTACCACCCCTTGCGCAGGGTGAGTGGTCAGGGAGGCCCTGGTGGTGGTGGTTGCAGCGGTGGTGGTGGCCGCAATGACTGTGGCAGCAGGGGCCTGGGACTGGTCACCAGCCCTGGGAGATGGGTTGGTGGGTAGGAGGGGTCCTGGGGAGCGGTTGCGCACTGCCACACCAGATGTGCCTGGTCAGGAGTCCTCGTCCGAAGAGGTGTCCAGGTCTTCCACATCCGTGAGTCCGGGTGGAGGGCTTGTGGACTGGCTGTGATGGCTGCTGTCTCCCTCTCCAGCATCATGCTGTTCGTCACCTGTGGGGCGGAGACGAAAGGTTTTTGTGTTGCACCTTGCAAGGTTTGTGTTAGATGTCTGACATTCACAGTTTGTGCACAGTTGTGCACTGATTTCCCAGATGCGTGTGTATGGCTCTACAATGTGTGTGCGTGATCAAGGCAATGGAATAGTGTGATGGGTGCATATGGCATGGGACGGATTTAGAATGCCAATCGGTGTGTGTTGCAGTACCCCTACATTTTGTGGCTTTGGTGGAAACGGGGTACAGCCCCATGAACGCTTTTGAGATGAAATATGTTTTTGGGGTTCAAATGAAACACTTAGAAACGCAGATGGCAAAAGGGGTACAGCCCCATGAACGCTTTTGAGATGAAATATGGTTTTGGGGTTCAAATGAAACGCTTAGAAACGCAGATGGCAAAAGGGGTACAGCCTCATCAATGCTTTTGAGGTGAAATATGGTTTTGGGGTTCAAATGAAACGCTTAGAAACGCAGATGGGAAAAGGAGTACAGCTCCATCAACGCTTTTGATATGAAATATGGTTTTGTGGTACACACTGTGACATATGGGTGCAGAAGGGGACATGTGTTTTGGCCACACGACACTACAGAGACAAAGGTGTGTGTATGTCTGACATACCCAGCATATCTGCTCACTGTTGTCATTTAGGGACATTACACTGCAAGCATTGTAGTGAGTGAGTAATGGTTGTGTGCCACACAACGTATTGCAGATGAACAATTCCTTGGTGTGCGTGCTACCCTCAGCCATGTGCAGCAATGCAGTGCTCTTGGGGTGTTGACTATATTAGGTATGTTGTAAATCACAGTGTGACGTGCGCTTCAGACACTGCAGACACATTTTTGGTCATCGGCAGGAATCTTTGCTGAACTACTGTATATGGGACAACTGTTTAGATGATATACCTTTCATGACACTGGGGCTGAAAGATGAGATGGATGAGATTTTGAATGTGCATTGTGTAGCTGTGTGGTTCATGGGTCCAGTGGTGTATGTGACATTACTGGGGTTCCACTATGTTACATTGAGACAAGATAGACTTACATGGGTGATGTTGTACAATGTCAACGGAACACGCAGACACGACTACATGGACAAGACTTCGATGGTGTTGCTGATGTGTGTGATGACTGGCACAGTGCACGCCATGTGGGTCAGAACTCCAGTGAGACTTGTGCATGCAGACATGACTCCTTACGTGTTACTGTATTTGAGATGGCTCATGTGGGCTATGACTCTGTAATTCATGTCCGTGTGCTACCTGTTCCTCTGCTACGTGACATGTCCCAAATGTTAGTCGTAGTACAGTCCTCATGCCTACAGACACCCCGCCCTGTACAGTAGTCTACCTACTTGTTGGTTTGGAGGGAGCAATGCAATGGCTACCACATGGTTATGAGAGGGAGGGGTGCTCCATCTTGCTGGTCTGTGGGAGTGGGGGCCGTGTTGTGAGTTGTGGTGATGGCTTACCACCCACAGACACCCCTCCATGTAGGGAAACATATCTACCTGTCGGGTGAAGGTGTGCACTGCAATGGCTGACACATGGGTGTGGGGAGTGCTCCATCTTGCTGCGCTGTAGGACTAGGGGCCTGGTGGGGGTTGTACTTCTGCAGTCCCCCCTCCGATACACGGACGTTGTGGTAAGGCTACTTACCTGTTACTTGTTGGTTAGTGCAGCTATGGCTGACACATGAGTGTAGGTGTGGGGAGTGCTCCTTCCGGCGCATCTGGGGTTCAAGGGGACCTGGTGGGAGTTGTGGTGCTGGCTGACTGTACACATGCCCCCATGGTTTTGTTTGTTGGTACCTTTGGGCTGAGTGTGTGGGAGTGTCTGTTGCATGTGTGAGAGATGTCTTGTGGATTGTGTACTGGACATGGGGGTGTTTGGCCCTCGGAGCTATGGCATTCTGGTAGTGCATGACAGTACATAGTGGTGTGCTGGTATACATTTGTTTGTACTTACCAGCCTCCACTCCCCTGGTATTCCGGTGAGACTCTCCGGATGTAGAATGCCTCGCACCTTCACCTCCCACGCCTTGAAGGTCTTGAATGGCGCGGGATTTCCGCCGCCAGTCCTGTCAGCCAGCTCACGATTCTTGGCCTCCTTCTTCCTGACCACGCTTTTCAGGTCGTGCCACCTCTTCGTAATTTCACCCCGGTTGCGTGGCACGTTCCCAACTGCATTCACCTGGTTTACGATCCTGCTCCACATTCTGTTTCTGGTGGCTACTGGTGTCTGTTGGACCTGGTTCCCATAGATTTGTGGGTGCACCTTGATGATCTCGTCGACCATGACCGTCAAATCAGTGGCAGTGTACTTAGGCATTCTTTGTGTTGCCATGGTGTGTGGTTTGGTATTTGTGGTGCTGGTGTGGTGGGTGTGTGGTGTGTGGTGTGTGATGTGCAGGGGGTTAGTGGTGCCGGTGTTTCAGTGGTGATGGTGGTGGTGTTGTTGGTGATGAGTGTGATGTGTGCGTGCGTGGGGTATGCTGCTTTCCTTTGTGGCTCTCTGGGTTCTCTGCTGTCGTCTTCGCTTTGTAGTAGTGCAAGGGACTGTGGTCTGTGAAGGGGCTGCTTTTGTACTCACCTATGTGGGTGTGTCATGATGGGCTGTCGTTTTCAGGTGTGTTGTGCCTGGTGTCCTCGGATTTGTAGTTTTTTTGTTTTGCCAGGGGGGATGTGTCTTTGGGATGTGTTCTGTGTTTGGGTATTTTGGCGTAGTTTGCTGTGTGGACTTGTTGGCCATGTTGTGTGTATTTCTTTGGTCCGCCAATGATTTCTGTGCACGGACGTGGCCGCCAGGCCTTCCGCCGTGTCAGTTATTCATCTCTGTTGTTCACCGTGGCGGGCGGAAAATATGTAGATTTTCCGTGCTCATGTCGGGGAGATCATAATTTCACGGCCGGTGTCTCGGTCGTCAGAGCGGGCGGATTTGGGTTGTCGGGCGGGATTGCGTGTGTGGCGGACGGATAATCTTCTACTCTGACATGGACGGGCGGAATTTTGTGTGTTTTTACCGCCGCGGGCGGAGGTTGCTTCGCGACATCATAATTGCTCGGTCGGTATTCCCATGGTGCAGGCGGGCGGTTTTTTCAGGCTATAGTAGATGGCGGATTTTTTACCGCCGGTTATCGTAATGGGCCCCCAAGCTTCTAAATTTTTAAGTGTAGCTTCTAGTTAGCTTTTAATGTCCGTAATCATCCTGTGGTCCCATTGTGTCCTCCTAGTTTTTTCAATCAAATTTGGATGAGGACCCTACGAACCCCCATGAACTGAGGGGCGACATATTTAGACCCAGGGAGAAAATCCACAAACTGTCATCACTGATGTGAGTGTCCATTACCTTTAAATCACCCAACAGAAAAAATGAGGTGCAACCTACCACCACTTAATTTAAAATGTCCCCTCACCTTGAGGTATTATGTGTACATAAAGCCAGAGAGTCCAAGGGTAGTCTCCCATTAACTATAATACAATCATTATTTTTCAGTTATTCAAAGAGCATCTTCACTCTTGTCAGTTTTTATCTTTGGTGGAAAGACAATTGGGGGAATGTGCAATGCTTCTTCTTTTTCATCATCACATAATAGGTGCCAGGCGTAATTTGTTATTTTGCAATTTAAATCGCCTACCAAGAGTATGTGGGGAACCTGCTCCTTGTCGAAATACGTTTTAATAAATGAAAAGACATTGAGCAGAAAAGCATCATAGGTAGCATCTGGAGGTATATAAGCAATTGCCAACAAAAGGAGAATGCACCCAGCTCCCCTCCCGAATTAATCGGGGTTACTACCATGAATAGGTTACTAGGATCTCTATAACATTCATACTTCCAATTAAGCCTATTGGACAATAAACATGCCCCTCCAACTTTGTGTGACCTTTCCTGGAGGATTTAGCTTTACAGTCCAAAATGAAATAATTTTCACACAAAAACTCCCCATCACAAAATGTCCCCTGGAGACAAATCACATCTGCCTTTAGCGAACTCAAATAGTGCAATTTCTCCATGCTGTACTTTATTCCGGCTGTGTTCCAGGAATTAACTGTTAGCTCTTTACTAATTATAAGGCTGCAGCAACTGGCTGGTTAGGCATGCATATTTAAAACGCCAGGTAAACAATGACATCTATATATGGTTCATCATTTATGTCTTGAGCAGAGGAAGTTTTAGGTTCCCTGAATGACACCTGTCTACAGTTTCTCCCTATGTGAACTTTCAACCCCTGATAGTCAAACGGGGACCCACCACTAGGGAACAGAGGCCAGCAGGGGGACCGTCCATTACCCCCCTTCATCACTCTGGTGAGAAACCATAACAATATCATGCCTCCCCTTCTCCTCTAATTTTGGGAGGACATCAATGCCCCTACATTGTAAACATTCAGAGCTTTGTAATATCATATTTACAGTGAGTTCAGAATGAAAAATCACTCTTGATTTAAAACCAAAGCCTGGGTGCAGTAAAGAAACCAGATTAATAGCATTACTTTGGATTAGATTAAAGGTCTCAATGTCCAAAAAGCATTTAAGCAGAGAAGATCTTTTTAAAATTAAATTAGCATCAAAGAGGGGAAAATTTCCAATATGAGGGTATCCACATTGTACCGCATGAAGCTTTTTTCTTCTAGTTTATGTGGCTCCAAAGGACCTTTCTTTGTGCGTGTGTCCACAAACAGTGTGGCCATTGGATTCAGAGAAGACGGCATACAAGTAAATTGAATTGTAGAGACCTCTTCCACTGTTACCTCTACAATCCTCTTATTTTACTCACTTGAGGATCCTTAAACAGAGCCCACTACCTGAGGGGCTGATTGAGAATTTCGCAATGACCCCTCTGGCATTTGTGGGATTATTGCCTCCTCTCTGAATCATAATTTCTTCCATCTCCTCTTCGAGATTCTACGATTAGAATGTTTCATCCCTCTCTGTTTTTACTTCTTGTCCTCAGGCTTTGTCTGAGAGGCACATAACTCACCAAAACTTATATTCTGCCTAGAGCAGGGTTTAAAAATTGGGAATGCTTCCTGTTATACACACAGAGATTTTTCAACTTAACCCCTCTTGGCGGTGTAATTTCAAAGATAAATCTTATAAAGTCAACTGGACTTTCGGTGAGGGGGGATTTTTAGGGGTACTCTTTGCACTGCGGTTTCCTGTCTGGGGACCAAAGTCAATTTGGGTACAAGCAACTTTGCGATCAGCCATTCTGGCTATTGTTGGAACCCCTGTCCTTCCTGCCATTCGTCAGTTCCTTCAAAATTTCTGTCACAGTCTCAAATATGCAATCTGATCCTCCTACAAATTTTTCCAACAACTTTGAAATAGAACATAAAAGTCTTTCTAAGCAGAGTAGAGAGGCAGAGACCTTTACTTCTTGCTCTGGGGATGACACAGCTGAATGTCACTTTCTTCCAAATCTGGTGTCGTTGACAGGTGAGATAACAAAGAAAGATGATTTGAAGGAGTACTACTGAAGAGTTACACACCTGTAGGTAGAGTCGGGGGGAGTCACAGCGGGCTGCAATGTATGATTCCTATCTTGTGACCCATCTGGCGACTTTTATCTCTTGCATAGCTCTATATCCAGGTCTGGTAATGTAAAATTCACATCCTGAGCCCAGAGTCTATTCTTTGTGCAGAGCCCTGAAGAGGAGCTAAGGGGGACCTATATGCCATGTCAGAGACTAATAATTGGGTATCGGATGTAAGGTGTAAAGGGGAGGAAAGAGCAAAAGGCAGTATAGAGCTAGCCCTATGAGGACCCTGAGCTTCTTTTTGCGGGGTGGCCATCCGAGGCATTTTAGTTACCCTGGCCTTCTCAGGATGTAATGTGGATAGAATAACCCCCTCAGATCTTGTTTCACTCGGGCTTTCAGGCCACATAGCTCCATTTAACCCCCCATAGAGGTTTGCATTTGTTTTCAGATCCTCCTGCGTTAACATCTCCTTTTCCCATAGGGTGAAGATTTGATTCCTGTCATTCAGCGTCATGACTAAAGGATTTCTATTCCTTAACGGGTTGGATTTGGTTTTAGAGCATGCCCTCCTCAAGAGCAGGCAGCCAGAATCAACTTCTTTGTGGTCATCGTGCTCTTCTGGAGCGTCCTGTGCCTATAGGTCAGGCGCCTGCTTCTTATAATCCGGTGGGGGTTGCTCCTTGGGTCCTTTTATGAGTTATGGCCTTTCAAGGGTGCAGCACCAACCTGCAGAATCCTATGCGGGTGATTTCATAATCTCCTCTACAATATCCTCCAACCCAGGGACATAAGCACAAGGCCCCAGTTTCTTTTCCAGCTGCAGCAGAGATGAAGAGGGGACTAGATGGTGGGAAAAGAAGGGCGCAAGACAACAAGCAGCCCGCGTCCTAAGCACATCCGCCTCCCCTGCCTTTTGCGCTTCCCTCATGGCTAGGCCGCCCTCATTAGGGGATCACAGCCGAAAAGCCACTTCCCCCTGCTCACCTCTCGGCCTCCTGGTGGACATGCAGCAAGGCTGGATTCGCTGCAGACAGACAGTCCAACCCCTCACAGGACAACTGGCCAAAACCGGACCTGCGGCTTCAACCAGGGCAAATAACAAGCTCATTGCGTTCTCGTGGCCCGGTCCAACCCCCGGAGTCCTCCTACACCACAGTCCACTGTCTGCTGTCCGTTCGCCGTTCACCATTATCCACCGCCCTCAGTATCCTATTAGGGGGTTGGTGAAATGGTGATTAAATCGCTCAGGCTCGAATGTGCTCCTAGCAAGATACGGGCAGCGCGGACGCCGGGAAGCCTGTGGCTGCTTACTCATGTCCCAGCATTTTAGCATGTTGTCTGGTAAAACGCAGAGTGGACATTGGGGTGACGCCTGGTGCACATGTTTTTCTGAGCATTAGTAGTGAGGACTGGCCCAAGTATGATGTTACATTGGGGATTATTGGACAGTGGTGGAAATCTGGACATGCTTTCATATTTTCTCAGTGTGATGGTGCAGATATTAGCAATGCAGTGAGTGTTATAGATGGATGGGGCAAATATGGGTGATATATATATATATATATAATATCTGCACCATCACACTGAGAAAATATAAAAGCATGCCCAGATTTCCACCACTGTCCAAATATATATATATATTCACTGAAAAAAACAAAGGTTAATGTAACATTATAGTTAGGTGAATATGTCAGTGACAACATTAGTGTTTTGAACTAAAAAATGCAGAAACGCACCAATTATAATTAGCACAGCTAACTATAACTTGCGCCCTCGCCATGCTCTACTTTTGACCTTAAATATTACATCACTCATGACATATTTTACGACATCATTTATTACATCACTGATGGCATCCTAAATGACATCATTGATGACATCACTGATGACAGGTTCACTGATAAAATATCGAAACTACAAATATCGTGGGACATAAATATTGTCTCCAAAATATCGAACAAAAAATATCGTTATCGTATACTTATAATGTAGATAACTAAAATATAAAAAAAATATAGATGCACACTAATATCAGTTTCAATAGAAACATAGTTAAATAGTAAACGTTAAATATATTAATATTAAACAGTAATATAATGCAAAATAAATCTATTTAAATAATTTAAAATTATATATAAATTGTATACTTATATAAAAACATATATATATATACATATATATATGTGTATCTTTATTTAAACATATATAATTGAAAACTATTATTAAAATAATAATTATAATTTGTCACAATTTACAAATTTTTTGTAAACTTTGTAAACTTTAAAGAAATAACAAATATATTATATATATATATATATTCACTGAAAAAACGATAGGTTTCAGGCACGTTATAGTTAGAAATTAGCATTTAAAAACCTTTGAAATTCACTGAAAAAACCATAGGTTTCAGGCACGTTATAGTTAGAAATTAGCATTTAAAAAACCTTAGAAATTCACTGAAAAAACCATAGGTTTTAGGGAAAGTTATAGTTACTTGGACATTGCACTCGTACAAAACCAGTGAAATTCCCCCGTTATAGTTAGTTCAGCTAACTATAACTCGCGCCCCCGCAATGCACTGCTGATGACGTCACATATTACATCACTCATGACATGGTCAGTGACATCACTGATGACATCACTGATGACATCATCCAGTGACGGTGTGTTTCTGTAAAGTTTAAATATGTTTAATATATATAGGTAAAGGCGTATTGAAGAATGAGTGGGTGTATAAGTGTCTGAATGGATGTTTTACTAGGTGCGTGACTGACTCTATAAGTGAGTGGTTAAACATATGTTACTGAATGCATGGGTTAGTGACTAAACTGTGTGAATCTCTGTATCCGTCTGTCTGTTGGTGTGTAAGTGACTGCAAGGGTTTGTGAATAACTACATAAGTGTCTATATGAGTTATTGATTGGTTGTCTGAGTATCTGTATGGGTGCCTGAGTGTTGGTGTGGGTGGGGTGTGTGTGACTCTGTGCATAGATGTGTGAGTGGGTGATTCACTGGGTGCATAGTTTGAAGTGTGCATCTGTGATGGACTGTATGGGTGGGTGAGTGTGTGTATGGGTGTGTTAGTGAGTGAATGTATATCTCATTTCTACATGTGTAAGTAACTACATATTTAAAAGGCAGTATATATGTGTGTTAGAGTATATAAATGTCTATAAGTGAGAGTGTGTGATTGTGAGAGTGGCTGCATGGATGAGTGTTTGCTTTTATCAGTGATTGTATGAGAACGTAAGAATGTGCTAGTATTTGTATGACTAAGTGAGCTGGTGTGTGTATAACTGTATAGGTGAGTAAAGGGTACTGTGAATAATTATTTGTATGACTGACTAGGTGTGTGAGTACCTCTATGGATGAGTGGCGGTGTGTGAGTGTCTATATAGGTGTATGAGTGCATATGATAGTCCTGTACTGAGTGACCATAAGTATGAGTGACTGTACGGGTGAGTGAGTGGATGTGTGTGTAGACCTAGGAATCAGTGAGTGGGTATGTAGTTATTGGTGTTGGAGTGTCTATGGTTTTGAGAATGGCAGTCTGTAATTTAGAGTGGGTGTATCTAAAGTTATGTTAGGGTGTGAGAAGATGCATGAAATTATCACATGGATGATGTCATCAGTGATGTCATCAGTGATGTCATTTGAGATGTCATCAGTGATGTCATCAGTGATGTCACTGACCATGTCATGAGTGATGTAATATGTGACGTCATCAGCAGTGCATTGCGGGGCTCGAGTTATAGTTAGCTGAACTAACTATAACGGGGAATTTCACGGGTTTTGTACGAGTGCAATGTCCAAGTAACTATAACTTTCCCTAAAACCTATGGTTTTTTCAGTGAATTTCTAAGGTTTTTTAAATGCTAATTTCTAACTATAACGTGCCTGAAACCTATGAATTTTTCAGTGAATTTCCAAGGTTTTTTAAATGCTAATTTCTAACTATAACGTGCCTGAAACCTATGGCTTTTTCAGTGAATTTCAAAGGTTTTTCAAATGCTAGTTTGTAACTATGCCTACAGAAGTAGGACATGTGAAGAAAGAAGAAAAAACGCACAGAAAGAAGCAAAAGAAATGTAGAAAGAAACAGAAGTCCACAAAGACGAAGAAAAATGCAGGAAGAAGCAAGACATGTGCAGAAAGAACCAACAGAGGAGCAGAAAGAGGCCTTGTTGCAAAATCATCCTGTGCCCACACCTTTTCCAGACGGGTACTATTGGTAACTGACTCTGACTAACCAGGCCTAGAGCCAGTGCTATGGTAAAAGACACTTAGAATACAGTTAAAACACCTACATACACTAGGGAACACTATGCGTAGGGGTACCCCTGTGATTAGCATGACCTCCTCTGTAACTCCCTAGTACATAATAGGGCAGGGGGATTAAAACTACCTCTTAAAACGCGCCATGGGGCGTGTTTGCACACTGGTGTAGGGGGGGGGGTCCTGAGGTTACATGTGTGCAAACACGCCCTTTGGCCGTTTTAAGTTGGGGGATAAAGTCCCCTTGAATCCTAAGGGTCCCTGGGGTCCAACTAGCCCACCAGGTACCTCCAGTAAGCGCCACAGAGTTGCGTTGCAGAGAGGTGTAAAAGGGGCATGGCCTGGACCACCTCTCTGCAACGCAGCGCAGTGGCGCTTACTGGAAGCACCTGGTGGGCTAGTTGGCCTCCAGGGGCCCTCATGATTGAAGGGGAATTAATTCCCCAACTTAAAACGCGCCACAGGGCGTGTTTGCACACGTCACCTCAGGCCCCGTCCCCTCCCTTCACCACTGTGTAAACACGCCCTGTGGCCGTTTTAAGTTGGCAAATTAAGTCCCCTTGAATCCTGAGGGTCCCAGGGGTCCAACTAGCCCACTAAGTACCTCCAGTAAGTGCCACAGAGCTGCGTTGCACAGAGGTGTAAAAAGGGGCATGGCCTGGACCACCTCTCTGCAACGCAGGCCTGTGGCACTTCCTGGAGGTACCTAGTGGCCTAGTTGGCCCCCAGGGGCCCTCAGGATTAAAGGGGACTTATTACCCAACTTAAAACGCGCCACAGGGCGTGTTTGCACACATGTCACCTCAGGCCCCGCCCCCTCCCTTCACCACTGTGCAAAGGCACCCCGTGGCACGTTTTAAGTTGGGGGATTAAGTCCCCTTTAATCCTGAAAGTCCCTGGGTCCAACTAGCCCACCATATACGTCCAGTAAGCACCACAAAGCTGCGTTGCAGAGAGGTGGTCCGAGGCATTGCCCCATTTTACACCTATCTGCAATGCAACTCTGTGGCACTTACTGGAAATACCTGGTGGGGTAGTTGGCCCCCAGGGACCCTCAGGATTCAAGGGGACTTAATTCCCCAACTTAAAATGCGCCACAGGGCGCGTTTCCACACTTGTGACATCAGGCCACGCCCCCTCCCTGCACCACTGCGCAAACGCACCCCCTGGTGCGTTGTAAATTGGGTGATTAAGTCCCCTTGAGTCCTGATGGTCCCCGGGGGCCAACTAGCCCACCACTTACCTCCAGTAAGCGCCACAGAGCTGCGTTGCAGAGTGGTGTAAAAAGGGGCATGGCCTGGGCCACCTCTCTGCAACGCAGCACAGTGGCGCTTACTGGAGGTAAGTGGTGGGCTAGTTGGCCCCCAGGGACCCTCCGGATTGAAGAGGAATTAATTCCCGAACTTAAAACGCGCCACAGGGTGTGTTTGCACACATGTCACCTCAGGCCCCGCCCCCTCCCTTCACCACTGTGCAAACGCACCCCGTGGCGCGTTTTGAGTTGGGGGATAAAGTCCCCTTGAATCCTGAGAGTCCCTGGAGTCCAACTATCCCACGAGGTACCTCCAGTAAGCGCCACGGAGCTGCGTTGCAGAAAGGTGTAAAAAGGGGCGTGGCCTCTGAACACCTCTCTGCAACGCAGCTCCCTGGCGCATTCTGGAGGTACCTGGTGGGCTAGTTGGCCCCCAGGGACCCTCAGTATTCAAGGGCAATTAATTCCCCAACTTACAACTCGCCAGGGGGTGCGTTTGCACAGTGGTGAAGGAAAGGGGCGGGGCCTGAGGTGACATGTTTGCAAACACGCCCTGTGGCGCTTTTAAGTTGGGGAATTAATTCCTCTTCAATCCTGAGGGTCCCTGGGGGCCAACTAGCCCACCAGGTACCTCCAGTATGCGCCAGGAGCTGCCTTACAGAGAGGTGTTCAGAGGCCACGCCCCTTTTTACACCACTCTGCAACGCAGCTCTGTGGCGCTTACTGGAGGTACCTGGTGGGCTAGTTGGCCCCCAGAACCCTCCGGATTGAAGAGGAATTAATTCCCCAACTTAAAACGCTCCACAGGGCGTGTTTTCACACATGTCACCTCAGGCCCCGCCCCCTCCCTTCACCACTGTGCAATCGCGCCCCGTGGCGTGTTTTAAGTTGGGTGATTAAGTCTCCTTGAATCCTGAGGGTCCCTGGGGTCCAACTAGCCCACCAGGTACCTCCAGTAAGCGCCACAGAGCTGCGTTGCAGAGAGGTGTAAAAAGGGGCGTGGCCTCTGAACACCTCTCTGCAACGCAGCTCCCTGGCACATACTGGAGATTCCTGGTGGGCTAGTTGGCCCCCAGGGACCCCCAGTATTCAAGGGGAATTAGTTCCCCATCTTACAACGCGCCAGGGGGCGCGTTTGCAGAGTGCTGCAGGGAAAGGGCGGGGCTGTGTGGCCCCCTTCTTTTCCTATTTTTGGGCCCTGGGGACCCCCTCCCCCAGGGCCTGACCCCTATTTGGCTACATTTTTAAAAACACTGAAGGGGGGCCACGTGGCCCCCCTCCTGAGGCCATTTTCGGCCCGGGGACCCCATCCCCCGGGGCATGGCCATTGTTTTTTTTTTTTTTTAAATAATTGGAGGGGGGCTACGTGCCCCCCTCCTCAGGCCATTTATGGCCCCGGGGCCCCCATCCCCCGGGGCCGGCCTTTGCGTTTTTTATTTTATTAAGGGGGAGGGGGGCCGCGTGGCCCCCCTCCCGGGCCACTCATGGCCCCGGGGACCCCATCCCCCAGGGCCTGGCCTTTCGTTGGGGACCATGGGGGGTCCCCAATCCCCCCACGGTCCCGCCGGCTCCCCGCGTCCTGTGGGAGCCGGCATTGCTTTTCCACAAGGGGAGCTGCTGACATGCAGCTCCCCTTATGGAAAAGCAATTCTGCTTAGCTTCATTGAAGCGAGAGCAGGTTTCCTGCTCTCGCTTCAATGAAGCAAGCAGAGTTTGCAATGACAGGGCGGGAGCCGCGAGGCTCCCGCCCTGTCATTGCAAACAGCAGTGTCCCGGGGTGGGCACCCCGGGACACTGCAAGAGCCGGCCCTGGGGGTGGCGGTCCCCAGGGCCATCAAGGGCTCCAGGAGGGGGGCCGCGCGGCCCCCCTCCCAACATCTGCACAGCCCCGGGGAGGTGGTGGTCCCCGGGGCTCGGGGGTCCGTAACGGACCCCCAAATTTACATTTTAAGTGCCCCGGGGAGGTGGCGGTCCCCGGGGCATGTGGGGGGGCTCGAGCCCCCCCACACAGGTATTTGTTTAAAAAAGTGTGCCCCCCGCTATTATAAATAATGAAAGCCCTGGGGGATGGTGGTCCCCAGGGCTTGGGGGGGCCTTAGAGGCCCCCCCAAACTTTAAAAAAACTTTAAAAAACTTTAAAAAAACAAGCCCCGGGGGGTGGCAGTCCCCGGGGCTGCGGGGGAGGCTGCGTGCCCCCCGCAACTCATTATTCAAGCCCCGGGGGGTGGCGGTCCCCGGGGCAGTGTGGGGGAGATTGGGGCCTCCCCACACTTTTTTTTTCACTGCCCCCGGAACTTGGCCCACCCGGGGGCTAATTAGTAACGAAGCGCGCGCTCCGTTTTTTTTTTGTTTTGCGGCTGGATCCGCGGATCCGACGTGCATTTTGCCATTTTTTTTGGGCCCTGGGGGTCCTTGTGAGACCCCCTAAGCAGGCCTAGGGGGTCAGGGTGTTTCTACCCTGCCCCCTTTCCTTTTTTCTTCGCGTTTGTTTTACTCTTTTCTTGTGACTCGGTTCTACCGAGTCACAAGATGGCTGCCAACACTTCCTGGTTTGGAATGTTGACAGCCAATTAGCATGCAGCTTGTGGTCGGGAGGGTGCGCGGATCCACCGCGGCCATAAATATCGAAACTTTTATTTTTGATTTTCTTAGCAACTACTGAACGGATTTACACCATTTTTAAAAAGGGTGCTTTCTGAACCAAGCACTACCTTTTTGCCAAATATGGTGTAATTCCGTTCAGCAGTTTTGGCTGTAGCCTTGCATAAATTTTCCTATGGGAAATTGATTTTTTGACTCTTATTTTTCGAATTTCTCCGCAACTACTGAACGGATTTACACCATTTAAAAAAAAGGTCGCTTTCTGAACCAAGCGCTACCTTTTTGCCAAATTTGGTGTAATTCCGTTCAGCAGTTCGGGCTGTAGCCGTGTCTAAAATTTCCTATGGGAATTAACATGGAGAAAACACGTTTTGGGACCCCCCTTTTTTCTCAGCCCCCGCTTGATGAATCACCCCGAAACTTTCAAGATAGGAGCGGACCAGAGCGGGCCATTAGTTTTAAAAATTTCGCGAAGATTCGTCAACCGGCACCAAAGTTATTGGGAAAAGAATGTTACGAATTTCCTTTGGATAATAGGTCCTAACTATAACTACCTACTGACGACCGCCAGTAGGTAACATATATAACCCTGGGCGTAGTTCGCGTAGTAGCGCTACGTGTAGCTACGTGAAGTGCACTACGCGAGCTACGCGTAGCACTACGCGAACTGCGTAGTGCGGTAGGAAGTGCTGTTCACAATGATTGCACAGTGCCGGATGCTTGTCCGCACTGTGCAATCATTGCAAACGACATCTTGCACAGTGCAAGCAGTCGTTTTCTGCCGCTCGAGTAGATTTGTACTCGAGCGGCAGTTTCTCAACGCGGAGTGGTAGTTTCTCATCGCGAGCGGTCGCGAGCATACGCGACCACTCGCAATGAGAAACCTGACCTCCCGCGTTGAGAATCTCGCCGGGAGGTTTATTTTCCACGCTCGCGATCGGCAACTTGATGTTGCTGATCGCGAACGAGGAAAAAGTCTCGCCGGGATGTCATTTTGCTCGCTCGCGGTCGCCAAGTTGACGTTGAGGACCGCGAGCAAGCAAAAAATGCCCGCTACGCTACGCTATGCGTTTTTGCACTGTGCTACGTGCAATTCGCGTAGCGCGTAGTTGCGCAAACTACGCGAGCATAGCGTAGTTTTCCGCCCAGGCCTAAACATATATATATATTTATATATATATATTATTAACAACAATATGTTTGTAAACAAAATTAAAAACATACATATTTTTAACATCGATATTAAGAACTTAGGGGCCTATTACGATGGCGGGTGGAAAACCTCCCCGACCGCCATGGTAGCGGGAAAAGACCGCCCGCATGGACCGCGACATCACCGCCGGTCGAATTACGATGACCCGCAGTCGAAATCCGACCGCGGCGGTCGGATCGCGGGCCTTAAGATTGCGGCGGTTGCTGCTGCCCGCAGCACCGCCACGATGTCCAAAGGAGCATGTCCTGCATTTCCCTGCACTGCGTGGCAGGCACTGCCCCTAGTGCACCCACACCCCCCCCCCAAACATTGGGGGCACTCAACGGGCCCCCGGAAGACAATCTCCGCATGCCTTTCCATGGCGGTGTGACAGCTGAGTAAAGGCTGGCTACCGTTGGCATCATAATCCTGCCGGCGGAGCCTGCTCTGCACCGCCACCATTATCCCGGTGCTGCTCCGTCCGCCAGGCAGGAGTGCGGATGGCAACCGGCGGAAAAGCGGCAGTCGGAATTTCCCACCGCCGCGGTCACCACCGCCATCCTAATTTGACCGGCGGTTTTCTTGGTTGTGATCGCGGGCGGATGTCCACCGCCGGTTCGGCGGGCGCCACCGCCGGCCCGGCTTTGGACATCTGACCACCATCGTAATAGACCCCATAGATATTCTTAACATGGCTATTATTTAAAATCTCTATTCTTGTCAATGATATTTTTGCACACGATATTTGTGCATTACGATATTTGAAACTCAATATTTCTGCTCATTGATATTTTGTTTCTGATATTTTGTTTGAATACCCTAATGACATCATCCAAAGAGTGTGCTAGTTTTTATAGTTTACATATACAGGTAACTACCATATTACTTTTCTACCTAATTTTGTACAGCTGTGTCCAGATAATGGGTGTAAGTGTTTACAAAACACATGTGCTTCTAATGCATCCTAGGTGTGAAGAGGTACTGAACACATTGTAAATCTTTGCATTGAAGAGTAAGGGCCTTATTACGAGTTTGGCGGTCTTCCAATGGGACTGCCACCGTGGCGGTCCCAGGAAGACTGCCAATGCCTTTAATCCAGGGCGGGTGGTGTGGCAGCAGTCTCACGGCGACGGGTGAGTTAGGCTAATATGAGAGCCTCAACAGCATACTATTGCCGTGAGAGTCCCTGAAGCATGTCCCTGCACTGTGTGGCATGCACCATGTCATGCATGCCACACCGTGCAGGAACAAGGGTGCAATTCCAAGGGGGCACAACATGTGCCCCCCAGCACGCACCCCAGGCCTAGATTCAGCCAGGGGCCCTGTTAGGGCCCCCTTACCTGCATGTCCCCGCCGTGAAAAGGGCGATGGGTATGCAGGTCGCAATATGCTCAGTGGTGCTGGCTTCGGCACTGCCAGCATAGTCGGGCCTTTGCATACCGCCACCACAGCGGGATCCTTGATCCAGGTGGAGACGACAGTCTTGTGGTGGTCCCACCATCACACTCTTAATATGGCAGACTGGTGGTGGTGGTCGTACCGCCACCGTGAGTACGGTTTTCCCAGGACCGCCGTACTCGTGATAAGGCCCTAACTCTGGGTGCAGGTGACAGTTGACAACTTGTGTTTTTCATGTTCCACACACGTTTTTTGGCTCTGCAGAAAAAGTTTCCAACATGCCAAAGATTGTATGTAAATCATATTAAGTGTTTTGAGCAGCTTTGAGTTATTAGACAGAATCATCTTGGCATGACAATTTCTACATAACTTAGAAGTCTGTGTGCACCAGGTACTAACCTATGTACCTGTGCTTGATTTGCTTCAGAAGATGGGCTATCTATAAAGTTTTCACTACTGTATGAAGGCTGCAGGTAGTATGATCTTTAGCACATTTAGACTTTGGTTATTTTAAGTGAGTAGTCTCTCTTTGGACAAGTTTTGCATAGAGTGTTCACTGTTTTCAGTAGATACTTTTTAATACTCTGTGGCGATTTTGCAAAATCCGAACATGCTTGAAGGTACTGAGAATTGGGGTAAATCTAAACATGTATTAAGGTTTCAAGAGTGACGGTGCAAACATGGTTTTTTGCAAAAATGCTCTTAAATCACTATTTTCCCGAGCTCAGCACTACTTTCAGATCAGATCACTTAAATCAGGTGTTATGTTACTGTTGCAGGTGCCATAGTTTTGTTATACCTATTCTGATTTAATGCCTTGGACTCCACAAGGTAAAAGAGCCTTACCGCTGAGCTTCAGCAAATTTCTTCTTGTCACAATGTTTTAGAAAAAGTAAAAACTATCTCTTCTGTTACATATCCCTTCTTTGTCTCAGTCTCTTCCCCTTTCCTTTAGACTGTCATAGAACCAAGCTGGCCCTGTTTGTAATCTGCACTGTGCAATAAACACATAAAACCTGGGACGCCATTTAGGCCCTATTTTTGATGTCGGTTGGAAAGTATCCGACCACAGGTTGGAGGCTTTCTGACCAACATCCATGGTTTGAATTCTGACCGCCATATTACGATTACGGCGGTCGTAATTCAAACCAGCCGGTCAATCCAGCTGGCTTCCAAAGTGCTCAAGGAGCCCGTCGTCCAGTCGGAAGTGCAACATAATCCCTTACCTCACGGCATTTCTGCAGTCGGGATTATGATGTTGGTTTCTGACAGGCTTTCCATGTCGGGCTCTCTGACAAGGAAAGCCTGTTGGATAGCGACTTTGAGGGCCCCTAGCTGGGCCCCCCATTTTACGCGGCCTCCGGTTGGGGGCCGAGGGGGCAACTATGGTGCCCCCTGTAAAACCCGGCACTGTGTGGCAGGCACCATGACTCCCATTTCTCTATGGGAGCTTGTGCTGCAGCCGGTTTCCTATAGGGAAATGGAGTCTGCGACCGCACCATGTGCGGTCGCATCATAATTTCGGTTTCGGACCGCCGACCAGAGGTCGGTCGGTTCCAAAACCGCAGGGATGTCGGTCGGAGGCAACTCTGACCGACATCCAAATTAGGGCCTTAATATTTCTGAGCAATGGTATAAATGTCAGCTATTACTGAGTATTGTGCAATGACTGAACATCTTGAGTAGATACTAGGGATTAGTGTGTGATGTGACAAATCTGAACGTGCACCGAGGATTAATGAGTGACAGTGTAAATGTGGTCATGCAATCAAGATGTCTTGGTTATGGGAAGAATCTATGAAGGTTCTCAAATTTTGTTAATGATGGTTCAAAAATGAACTTGCAGTAATTACTGAGTGATAGTGAAAAACATGCTTTGCCCGTGGCAAGAGGAGGGCCACAAAAGCACTCACGCATCCTCCTAATCATCCTTGTACTCTCTGATAATCCACTTATCAACTCAATAACCCACCCATACATTCATTAACAATTCATACAACTAGTCACTCATGCATTCACTCATTCATCCATCTGTGCACTTAACTTTTTTTCTGCTTTCACCCTTATGTAGTCATTCATTTATATACTCAGTAACCCATAAATCCAACAATTCATGCACTCAATAACATATTTATCCATGAACTCACTCACCCATCTCTGAACCAATGTTTTCATGCATTATTCATGCACTCAGACATTTATCCAATTATCCATTCATTTATCAATGCACTCACTCCTTCATCCATCCATTTTGTGACTCATTCCCACATTCATGTATCGACACACAAGCTTGCCAATCAAAGAAACACTGTCACTTATAATAAGTCAGACCTAATCGGTTTGCAGTGCTTTGTTAGAGCAATATCATTAGGAGGGGAAAACTAGTGTTGTGATATTACATCAGTGAAAATTAGGGCGAGCATATAAAGGATTCTTTACATTTTTCATACATTAGTTTTATTGTATTGTCACATTTGTATAGTGCTTCATGCACCAGACAAAGCCACTAAGCACTGTAAGTTGAATCAGTACCTGGGTGCACATTCTGAGAGTATTACTGGACGGTCCTGAATGCAGTGAGTCCTATGTGCAAGATGCATGCTGAGGTGTGTGAGGCTGAGACATATGATCCAAACATAGTGCAGCATGCATCACAGTGCTTAAGAATATACTGTTGTGACTGTGTGAGAGAGAACGCAGCTGCACGTACCTTCTTACCGGGTGTATTGTGTATATGAAAGGCTGAATCTTTCCATTGTCATTTTGAAGCAAGGCATGGAATTGGCGATGCTTATCATTTGGCCTTATGAAAGCCGGCATTGATTGCAAAGTTTTGCTGACTGGATGGAGAGGGAGATTCCATCAGGTCATATGTTTTTGAACGCCGGCATAGAGAGTAATCAGGCAAGATTTGCGTACACCAGTCTAGCTTGATGATAGATTGTTGGGGAAGAGGGGTTCAGTTCCGTGGATCACCCAGTGAGATATGCACATTACTTTAAATATTATTCACCTGGCCAATGGGAGTCAACGTAGGGAAACAAGAGCACGAGTGACAATGTTCCTCATTGGAAGGCGGTGCATCTTGAGTATTGTGTCTGCAAGGCCCAAAGTAAGGGATTTCAGATCCTTGAGCCCTAAGCTGTGAAGTCTCTATAGAAGTGTAGGTTAGTTAAGGATATTGAAAGCCAACGACAGATCAAGTAGGAGAAGGGCTGCTCCTTCAGTAGTATAAAGTTGCTTTGATATCATCCCATGCTGCAATTTAAGATTTCTCAGTGCCACACCCAGTGCGTAATCCATTTTGATAGTCCGGGAGCAAGTTGTTTGCTCCTATGAATGTTGACATTTGTTTGAATGCACCTCTTTTGATCAGCGTGCCTTTAAATCTGACATTGACTATGGGTCGGTAGTTATTTCGATCAGCAGTATTTTTTTTTTTCTTTTTTTTTTACAATAAGTGTCAAATGTGTCATTTTGAGGTCGCTTGGTATGGCGTCAGTTGCTAAAGAAGGAGTGGCCAATTCACAATGGGCCTCCACACTTGTGGCAGAGCCCCCCCAGTTGTGGTGGTGGTGGGTGGTTCGCACTCGTGGCGGGATGTCCGCAATGAGTAACTGCAGTGTGCTGGTCCCACCACGAGTGTGGTCCCCTCGCCATGACTGCGGGGCCTCCGCTACGAGTGCAGAGGCCCTTTGTGACTCGACCCTCAGTGCTTCCCTAGCCGCTATTTGTGGTGAACTTTTGAACAGGATATCCTTGAATATCTCGTTTAGGCCTGGATCTACAGGTTATCATCATGAACCATATTCAGTGGTCATATTGGTGATGTCTTCTGATGTGAGAAGGTTGAAGCAGAGCATTTTCACTTCATGATTTAGATCATAGGTACTTCTGGACTTGCATGATGGCCCATATGAAGAACACTTTTTCTTTTTAAAGTAGAGTTCAAGGTGTTTTAGAGAGCATTTATGATTTATTTTATTTTTGTAAATAAGTCGTGACGTAATGACTAGCATGATATAATGCTTGCATTAAAAGTAAATTAATATTCCAGTGCACTGGTATATCATTTTAAACGAACGTGTTGATCAGTACCTGATAAGATCCTCCATGTCTGGTTTTCTTGCTGACTGGCTGTGACACGTCTGTGGGGCTCCAGCCTACGTGTGATGTTTTTCCCCATTTCCTGGCTCGCGCCTGCTACTCATCAGAAAGAGAAATGAGCTGTCTCTTTTGAGTGAATATTGAATCAGTGTTATATCTGTACTTTCTGTATGAGTGACGATTGTTCAGCAGTTGTCTCTGTCAAACCTGTGCGTGTCAGAAAAATAATAGACTACTGTCTGTCAGTTGCCTTTGCTTGCTTCTGTGCACAGTGCTGGAGGCTTGTGCTATCAAAACTCGTTCTATAGTGTAGCAAGAAGCTTTTATGGCTGGGTCTGTGATATGTTTGTGGGAAGGTTTCTCATAGCTGTCAAGTGACTCATGCTGTGATCCTTTGTACATGAATACTGACCATGATGTACCTGTTGCGTTTGATTGGTAGCTGTATGTGCTGTATTTGTTCTCTCTGTGGAGAAATCTTGCCTTGCAGCCATCTTGCTTTTATGGCTGGGGTCTGTGATATGTTTGTGGGAAGGTTTCTCGTAGCTGTCAAGTGACTCATGCTGTGATCCTTTGTACATGAATACTGACCATGATGTACCTGTTGCGTTTGATTGGTAGCTGTATTTGCTGTATTTGTTCTCTCTGTGGAGAAAACTTGCCTTGCAGCCATCTTGCTGAGACTCATCTCTATGTGAGTTGTTAAGGTTTCATTTCTCCTGCTAGTACTAGTCCTGCTTCAGTGAAAAGAAAAGTCAAATAAGACCCATTTCCTTAGATAGTTGTCATAAGCGCAATTACTAGAAGACAAGTATCTGTCTATCAAAGAACCAGCTTAAACCATGCTTACAAATTTTTTTATTTTAATTTCTTTACTCATTTCACTTTGCTCAATTCGCTTGCATTCGGATAGTACATAAAAATAAGGATTTCCAGTTTGTTTATTAACACAAGCACATGCCAGTTAATTGGGAAGTGAAAAAGCCAACAGATGTTTGGTGACAATTACTTAAGTATTCCCTTCTTCAGGGCATGAACAATCTTGACAAGTTTCCTAATGGTTGAAAAAGAGCAATCAGATTTCTGGTTGTGGTCTGTGTTCCCATCAGTCTTGGATTTCAAAAAAAGGAGTTCATTGTGGTAAAGTGTGCATGCAATTGGTAAGTAGACATAATATCGAAATTTTAATATCGACATACATTAATATCGAGTTTAGTATATCGATAGTATTAAATATCGATGTAATGTATATCGATGTTGAAAATATCGATTTTAAGTGTTGTAAAAAATATCGAAGTTTGTAATGTCGACTGTAAAAATAACGTTATGTTAAAATATCGTTATTGTACTTTATTGTAATATATTTAATGTTTGTTTTGTGTATAATAATAGTTAATGTTATAAAAAATAAAATTTGTATAGCATTTTTTAGTAGCGGATGTTGGGTTAATAGGGGATAAGGGTGGGAAGTGTTTTAAAATAATTGATAATAAATTCGAAATTTTAATTTTAAAATAGAAAATATTGTTTTAGGAGCGGGATGTTGGGTTTATGGGGGATAAGGGTGGGGAGTATTTTAAAATAATTGATTTAAATTTTTAATAAATTCGAAATTTAAATTTATAATTTAGAAAAAAAAAAAAAAAAATTGAAATTATTTTTTTAGGAGTGGGATGTTGGGTTAATAGGGGATAAGGGTGTCTAGTGTTTTAAAATAATTGATTTTAAAAATAGAAAAAGTCGAAATTTTAAATTTTAAATTTTACATTTTTTTTTTAGGAGCGGGATGTTGGGTTTATAGGGGATAAGGGTGGGGAGTGTTTTAAAATAAATGAATTAAATATTTAATAAATTAGAAATTTAAAATTATAATTTAGAAAATTTTATTTTTGAATTTAGAAATTAGTGTTTTATTATTTGGAAGTTTGGTTTATAGGGCATAATGTTGGGGAGTGTTTTACAAATATTGTTTCAATATTTATAAAATTAAATTTTTTTTTTTTTATAAATAATTAATAAATATTATGTGTTTATCGGGTATATTTTTAATTAAAGAATTAATAAAATTAATGATTTATTATTAATACTTAAATACTAAAAGAAACAATTATGTAATTTTATCATTTACATTTATTAATTATTATATTTTTATGAAAATATGTTAAACATTTATATAAATATGTATACATTTTATTTTAAAATTTGTTTATTAAATAATTAAAAAATATTATTTTTAATAATTAAGTATTATGTATAGTATGTAGATAAAATATTATTTATATGTGAATTATAATATTTAGTAATAAATACTATTATTTAAATGAATATTTTAAATATAATTATATCAATTTTATATGTTTAAAAATATTTTACATAATTAAAATATATAGTGTAAAAAATTATTATATGAAATAATAAATAATAAAATTGTAATGTACAGTATCGTTAGTGATATATTATTTGTATTGAGAAAAGTAAATTAGATATGTTTAGTGTATGGCAACTGCTTTGACTCTATAGTAATTGAAGTGGGAATAATAAATTAATTAAGTTTAGTGTCCAGCACCTACCCTGAATTAATGCTAACTGGAGTGGGAATAGTAAATTATTTAAGTTTAGTGTCCAGCACCTACCCTGACTTAGGTGTCGATTCTGATTTCGGCCGGAAAACGTACTACCCGAAACGGACCCGTCATTTTTTCCGACCGAACCGTACACACGCCATACAAATAGCCGAGTACGATGCGAAGCTTGAAAGTTACGACCGACTCGCCCGGAAAATATATTATACGTCCGAGTCAGCAGGAAAGGAGGCGCACGCGATAGACTTGTACGCGCAAAAATCGAGATAGCCAAGCGTCAACCTACAGACACGTACGCGAACGACTCCATGTAGCCAAGCATCAACTCGACCTGACCAACTCGGACGCCAACGATGCCACATAGCCAAGCATCAACACGACCCGACAGACTCGGACGCCAACGATGCCACATAGCCAAGCATCAACACGACCCGACAGACTCGGACGCCAACGATGCCACATAGCCAAGCATCAACACGACCCGACAGACTCGGACGCCAACGATGCCACATAGCCAAGCATCAACACGACACGACAGACTCGGACGCCAACGATGCCACATAGCAAAGCATCAACACGACCCGACCGACTCGGACGCCAAGGATGCCACATAGCCAAGCATCAACACGACCCGACAGACTCGGACGCCAACGATGCCACATAGCCAAGCATCAACACGACCCGACAGACTCGGACGCCAACGATGCCACATAGCAAAGCATCAACACGACCCGACAGACTCAGACGCCAACGATGCCACATAGCCAAGCATCAACACGACCCGACAGTCTCGGACGCCAACGATGCCACATAGCCAAGCATCAACACGACACGACAGACTCGGACGCCAACGATGCCACATAGCAAAGCATCAACACGACCCGACAGACTCGGACGCCAACGATGCCACATAGCCAAGCATCAACACGACCCGACAGACTCGGACGCCAACGATGCCACATAGCCAAGCATCAACACGACCCGACAGACTCGGACGCCAACGATGCCACATAGCCAAGCATCAACACGACACGACAGACTCGGACGCCAACGATGCCTCATAGCAAAGCATCAACGCGACCCGACAGACTCGGACGCCAACGATGCCACATAGCCAAGCATCAACGCGACCCGACAGACTCGGACGCCAACGATGCCACATAGCCAAGCATCAACACGACCCGACAGACTCGGACGCCAACGATGCCACATAGCCAAGCATCAACACGACCCGACCGACTCGGACGCCAACGATGCTACATAGCAAAGCATCAACACGACCCGACAGACTCGGACGCCAACGATGCCACATAGCAAAGCATCAACACGACCCGACCGACTCGAACGCCAACGATGCCACATAGCCAAGCATCAACACGACCCGACAGACTCGGACGCCAACGATGCCACATAGCCCAGTATGAATGGAACAGACTCGTCCAAAACAAATTACTCAAGAACAAGCATCAAGTGCTGTCAAAACGAATTACAAAATGAAAATAAAAAAACAATGGAAACAGAAACAAGACTACCAAAAAACGCATTGTCATCTCCAAAAAAACACATTTCCAAATAACAAGACACACCCACAACACAACCAATATAAAGGGAGCCAAAAGTTCCCAACACCATTTGCTACTTCGACAGACATGCAAGCACACCACACCTCTAGACAGACAACCCATCTAGCTACCACAAACACACACATCCCATCCACAAAACAACATCCACACAACTAGCACCAAAGAAACACACCTCCACTCACACACACTCACCCTCATCTTCACACACACACACATCTCCACCAACACCCATCACCATGCCCCCAAAGAAGAATCCACAGTTCTTAGCTGCTGAGTTGGAAGTGATGATAGATGAAATCATCCAAGTTGAGCCACAGTTATTTGGCAGCTTGGCCCAACAGACCTCCCAGTCCCAGAGAACCAAGATGTGGGAGAGGACTGTCAACAAGGTGAATGCCCATTCACCTACCTTGCGCACAAAGGAGGATATCCGGAACCAGTATTATGACGTTCGCAGGAGGGTAAAGAGGCTCATTGCCAGAGAACATGCCCTGAGCACCAAGACTGGCGGAGGACGTCATAAACCGGTGCATTTCACCACCTGGGAGGTGAAGGTGCGGGACCTCCTCCCACAGGAGGCCATAACTGGACTAGCTGGAATCCCTGAACCTGGTGAGTACATGTACAAATAGTCTAATTTCACCCCAAATACACAGCCACAGACACCACAGCAACACATCTTGAATGTAACTATGTACACACTGTCCTGGAACCCTGGAACATGCTGGCCCATTTGTCCTGGGGGGGAGGAGGAGTGAAAGCAATGACTACTGCCACCAGCACACACTAGTCCCCCCGTCCCACAAGAACACACCTGTCACTATGCTGTCCCTGAGAGTGAATGCAAATGCCCTGTCAAGATGGCTGACACTGGCCACGGTGTGGGGAACACAAGGCCCTGTAGGCAGTCCTGTACAGCATGACTGCAGGCACCACTGTCAGACATCTTGAATGTAACTTTGTACACACTGTCATGGAACCCTGGAACATGCTGGCCCATTTGTCCTGGGTGGGAGGAGGAGTGGAAGCAATGACTACTGCCACCAGCACACACTAGTCCCCCCAGTCCCACAAGAACACACCTGTCACTATGCTGTCACTGAGAGTGAATGCAAATGCCCTGTCAAGATGGCTACACAGGGCCACCCTGTACGAAATCTGGAAATATCCACTGCCAGTTCTTGGCCTACTCACACAACTACAGACCATAACCTTAACTGCACATTACACACACTGACATGTATAGATCAGTCACATGTGCCCTCAATGTGCATGCTACAAATGTGTGTGGAGGACAGGACACACTCTAATTAGCTGTCACAACACATATCACAAAACACACACAGATAAACACACATCTGGGACAATGCCCACGGACAGTAGATGTGAGGTGTAATGCAAGACGGCTGACACTCTTGCGTTGTGTCATGTGCACAAGGCATTGTTGTGTTTAGCATTGTAATTCAACATCAGTCAGCGGTCACAGCATCCTTCAAAAATACCACCCTCACTGTCATTGCTCCTCTGACAATGATGAGTAAGCTGGTCTGTTAGCCATTGGAAAGTGGGCTAGAAGTCAACACAGCCTAACTCAAGCACTAAACACACTGTACCTGACCATGAAAAGGCAAAAGACCATGCCTGGGAAAGATCTCCCTGTCCATGGAGAACAAGTAGAATGTACATGAAGTTATCATGTGCAAAAGTATGCAGCAACCAATAGCACCACATCAAGATAGACACATGTGTGCAAAGTGATGAAAAATATCGACATTAATATGACTACTCACATTGCATACGTTCACAAACAATGCAAAAAATACACACGCATAACAACAACCATGTTGGGACATAGCAGAACAGCACAATGAGAAACATCACACAAACTTGCTGTAGTCTCTGTGCAGGAGTACAAACTTAGATTTTTCACCATTACAAGTCCAGTGTGGGCAACATTAGGGAATGTCAGATCATACTATTATCGCATAATACAACTACTCATGTCAGTTACTCCCCTACTGCATGCCAATGTAATTAGTTGTGTTTCAAGGACTGCCATGTAACAATGCATTTGTCAGAAGAAACGCGTTGCTATTGCATACGAGGTTACACATGTGAATGTCATTGATTGTTCACATCAACACATACATCCAAGCAAAATCATCTAATAATGACACATATTCAGGTGAGTGAGTTTGCATGTCACACCAGCAATGTAACTGTGAGAAACTCCACAGAGGCAAGCACAGATGCACCATTCCTGCCAAACATAACATTAGTTACAGTATGTATGTCATAGTGAAAACACTGATGTGTGAAATAACAACAGACCTGGCTCATGCACAGTGTGGCACTTGCCCAACAACTAATAAGATCAGTCAAGGATTTAAATACATGCACATTGATGCACAGAGCTGGACATGCTCAGTAAACCACATGTCTCCAAAATAACAATGTCCAATTACATAAAAGCTCAGTGTCTGTGACAATTGATGAGTAGAAATGAGAAGGAAACACAACATTATCCACAACATCTTCACATTTGGCTGTGCATGACAACATAACATCTGAAAATACACAACTAACATTGTGTCTCTCTACTACCCACAGGCACTCCAGAACAGAGGGCATCATCTGGAGAAGATTCAGAGTCCACCAGCAGCTCCAGCACAACGTCGGACACTGAGACCTCCAGTGTGGACGACTCTCACACCTCCTCGTGCGATGGGAACCAACCTGGCACCTCCGGTGTGGGTCAGCATGCGGCACCAGTACGATCAGTAGCCCCAGCGACCATTCCTGCAACGTCCAGTAACATCCAGACGCCCGGATCCCCACGGACACACCCAGACAACAAAACCCTGGGAGCACAGCAAGACAGCCCAATCTGGATTTGGCAGGAAATACCAGCCCTGTCAACAATGAAGGAGGACAGGAGCTGTCAGTGCGTGCTACGCCAGGCAATGTCCGTGCGGGTAGGGAAAGGAGTGGTGTGAGGGTGCGTGGTGGGAGGACACGTCCCACAGCTGGTGTCGGACAACAAGCTGACCCCGAGTTACAACGCATTTTCGATGTATATCGCAAATGCACCGGAGACTTTGGCCAGGTTGTCGGGATTCTCAGGGATATAAAACATCAGCAGGCTGCACATTTTGACCGGATGGACAACCATATGGACCGTGTGGACCAACACATGGACCGTATGGACCAACACATGGACCATATGGAGTCCAACTGGTCGAAAATAGACAAACTCACGGCGGTGCATAGGGACATACTTACATGCCTACGCCAGATAACCACCAACATTACCACACCTCCCGTGTGCACTCCACACCTGTTGCCTCTACATCGGCAACTGCCACAGGGAGGGATGAGGAGTCTGGCGTAGAGTCCCCTCTGCCGCTGCAGCCTGATACTGAGGGTCCACCCCCAACAAAGAAGAGGAGGGGCCGTCCAAGGAAGGATGGCAAGTGAGAGCCTGATGGACATGCATCCCCCCTGGAACCAAATAAATGCTCTGGATATCCTCCACTGTGTGCAAATCATTCACTTTGTTGACAGTCCCTGGACTCTCCCACATGGGATGGAGCATGTAAGTTGGACTAAATGCCAAATGGACTGTGGATTTCGCTCAGAACGATTTTCATCTGACAACACTTCCAACTCCTCTATGAACTGTGGATGATAAATTTGGGAATGCAATCACCCTTACCTGTTAGATTTTGTCACATGCACATTAATAAATTCATATTCACACAAACCCTGTGTCATCTGTGAATTGTACACTGTACCCACTTATTAGCTCATGATCTGTATCACCTGGCACTGTCTCACACTGAGGTGCATGAGTTCTGTGGTAGTGATTCTTCTCATACAGAAGTATGCACGGCAAAATAGGCCGTTGTCGGAGGATGGCTGGACATTAGTTTCACATCTGAACACACAATCCAATGACCTACTACCTCTGGTGTTTCATCATCTCAACAAAATATATGCAGAAGACACCCAATGATCCTACCACCCAGTAGCCAGCACCAACAACATCTCCGAAGCAAGGTAGCAATGCACACATTCACGCTCACTCACCCATGCTTGTCCACCCAATCAGGAATCAGAGTGTGTGTAATGTTCAATAATTCACGTCTGAGAAAAAACAATCTCTGACTGTTGTCCTACAATGCAGCATACGAGCTAGCCCCTGCAGCAGTAAACATGATTCTCAAACAAAATACAATTCCATTATCAAACATAATAGTACAGGTGAAATGTGTTCACAACCTCAGTGTGGAAAGCACCACCCTCCCTGTGATGGTGACAGATTCTACAAACCATTGAAGAACTCAGTGGCAATACGGGTCAACCGCTCATCTCAGACAGTAGGAGTACTGGTCACAGCATATGCACAGCAAAGCGCTGGTGCGTATACGTAGATCTTCCATCTGTGTAGATTATTGCCCTGTGCGTCAATGTAATGCAAGTATTCCACTTATGTGTAACAAAGTGTAGCAGTTCATGGTGAAACTATCCGTGCTGACTAGTTCTACCATTACAAAGAGTCCTGTTTTTCAACCTTGTGGCGCAGCGCTTCAACATTACCTAAATGATCTCATGTGAACTCAAAGGCATCTTGCACTACAATCACAGAGAGAATGTGTGCTAAAATGTCACACACAAAGCTATTATGTCAGCTTGGCTCTGGTAACTTTAGCATAACACAGCATGATCCTAGGGACAAGCTTACAATTCAGCTACCGCCTCATGAAGAAATGTCACATGACACATACCAGAGATAGCCAGGCAAGGTCAGCACAACACAAATAGCACATGCAACATTAAACATTGCACACACTGTTGTCAAATTAAAACCATTGACCCGCACAAACAAAGACCATTGTCTAATGAAATGAACACCATGGCAGAATAACATGATATGAACGGTTGTAGCATATTCTTGCAACGGAGAAGGGAAACATCAATGTGTGTAACAGGTTTATTACACAGGCAGAAGCTCTGCTCAACACAAAATCAAACTGATTACAGTCCAAAGTATCCAAATAAACCAAAGAAAAGACAAATCTGACCAAATAGATTGGCTGTCAGAGAGTACTGGTCCAAATTGAAAATCCATTGTGTACCCACACAACAGCCAAAGGAGCCTGTGAAGGAGAGACATAGTACAGTCTTAATTACAACTTGCCATGATGACATATCCAATCATTGACTCACTATTGTCCATTGTAAATTCTGACCAATTGCTAGGAGTGAATACAACAATGTAGTGGAGACCATCATAACTTAACATACACTGTACAACGGCAAGGAGCCTGTGAATTAGCTGAGCCACACACATACCACAACATATTGTCCTACTTACACACATCACGCTTAGGAAAGGCATCATCAGACATACATGCATACTTACACTCAAGCAAAGAAGTTGTCAATGAGCTGTCTCCTGACATCCACCTCCTCTTCCTCCTCCTCCTCACTGGCAATGTTCCCCAGGCCTGGATCCTCCCATGAGGGAGGACGTTGGTCCCTGTCATCCTGAATGAGCGGTAGCTTATTCCTCACAGCCTTGTTGTGAAGCATGCAGCACACTATAATGATTTTGCACACCTTCTCCGGGGAATATTGAAGGGCACCTCCTGTCCGGTCAAGGCAGCGGAATCTGGTCTTCAGCAGCCCAAATGTGCGCTCAATGACACATCTGGTCCGGCCATGTGCCCCATTGTAACGGACATCAGCAGGTGTGACCGGGTTCCTGAGTGGTGTCAGCAACCAGGGCATGTTTGGGTATCCAGAGTCTCCTAAAATTATCAAATATGAAGGATCAGCTGAGCAACAACAGGGTACAACATGACAGACAATGATCACACAACTGACACTGACAACTTGACTCACCAACAAGCCAGGCACGCTCATTCATGAAGTGGGACATCATTTGGGGGATCCGACTCATCCTCATTATTATGCGTTGTGTGCAGATCCCGGGAAACGCACACATACATGGGAGATGATTTGGTCCGCCAGACATACCACAAGGGCATTGATTGAATGAAAGTGTTTACGATTCCTGTAAACCTGTTCATGGGCTCGTGGTGCAACCAAACCCACATGTGTCCCATCAATCGATCCAATCACATGTGGCATGTGTCCCAGGGCATAAAAGTCATCCTTAATGGCACGGAATTGTGGCGGTGTGGGAAAATGTATGTACAGGTCGAGGAACCTCAACATGGCCTCACACACGTCCCGGAGCACTCGACTGAACATCGTCTGGGACATCCCACCAGCATCAGACACAGTAAACTGGAATGAACCTGTGGCAAACAAATGTAGTGCCGCCATCACCTTCACCTTGGGGGTCAGGGCAAAGGGATATGTGCGTCCAGGTAGCAAGTTTGGTGACATCTGGTCTGTCAATTCCAAAATTAATGCCCTTGTGAACCTGTATTTCCTCATGCACTCACGCTCCACCATGGTTTCAAGATCCGGGAAGGGTCTGTGGACATTTGGTGCCCTGAGGAACACATGAAAAAGTATGTACACATATCACTATATGAATTGAACTTCAATTAATACAGTATCAACAGATTGCGTGGCACTTACAATGATGACACAGTGAAGTCAGATGTCTGAGGTTGACCTAATCCAGAAATTACAGCACTGTGAGCATGAACATACACACAATATTTTAAGGTATTACCAAATATACCTGTGTAGTACTGTGACTACTCACTGTTCTCTGACACTGTCCATGTGATCAATTGTAACATGCACAACACACACACAATTAAGTATCAGCCATAGATTCTTAGGTCAAATAGCACATGCATTGAATGTACACAGACATGGACAAGGTATTCTGACCTAGCAACAACACTACATACAGACAGCTTGTCACCATGCACAACACTGTCATGGTCTGGACATTGTCATGATGTGATGTATGACCTACACAACACATTGATCCCCTGGGACAGTGGCCAAGCATAGGAGGATGATCTGTGAAGTGGTCACTCACACTAGTCATGTCCCTCACACACACTGCTATAGTTGCACTGTGAGCTAGGATCATAATGTGAGTAGCCTTGTCTATTGTGTCTGTCCCATTTGACATGTGCAGGACTACATCCACACAGGGCATACAGCATGCCATTATTCATACATACATTGTCTGAGTTGATGAGTGGGCATTGAATGCACGCGCCTGCCACATCCTGAGCGAGCCGGACTGACATATTGCATGCTTGATTCAATGCTGTACGACGCGGGTGAGTTTTCAATACATGCGTCTGCCACATCCTCAGCGAGACGGAGTGACATATTGCATGCTTGATTCAATGCTGTACGACGCGGGTGAGTTTTCAATGCACGCGTCTGCCACATCCTGAGCGAGCCGGAGTGACCGATTGAATGCTTTATTCAATGCTGTACGACGCGGGTGAGTTTTCAATACACGCGTCTGCCACATCCTGAGCGAGCCGGAGTGACCGATTGGATGCTTTATTCTTTTTTGTACGAAGCGGGTGAGTTTTCAATTCACGCGTCTGCCACATCCTGAGCGAGCCAGAGTGACCGATTGAATGCTTTATTCTTTTTTGTACGAAGCGGGTGAGTTTTCAATTCACGCGTCTGCCACATCCTGAGCGAGCCAGAGTGACCGATTGAATGCTTTATTCAATTTTGTACGACGCGGGTGAGTTTTCAATACACGCGTCTGCCACATCCTGAGCGAGCCGGACGCACTGGTTGTCATGGTGACAGGCGCGCATTTTGCATCGTGCACGATTCGCATAGGGTACGATTCGGTTAACGTTTGGTACAAATGTATCAAACTATAAACTGTCATGATGCAGGTATTTTGAAAGTTGCGGGAGGCGTGTCCGATGCGTCCTATCTCATGGATTGGACAAATTCATAGGATGCGAACGAGCCTGACCTATCGTTTTGTACGCATGGGACCGATTCTGCCTCTGCAGCACTAATATAAGGCTGTGTCTTGCCCTGAGAGCTCACTTGCCTGCACTGAATGCTCCATACAGACATCTCTGCTACCACTGCTGCTGTCTCTGTATCCTCTGGCTCCAAGGATGGCACGTACTGTGGAGAGGGCCCCAGCATTCACAGAGGAGGAAAACCAGGCCCTGCTGGACAGCCTCCTACCACAGTACAGCAAGCTGTATGGGAAACCAGGGGAGCAGGTGAGTGTGCAGTCCACATCCTCTCTCATTGTGCATCTTGTCTGACTAGCACTAATGGCATTGTGTGAAGCATTGGCTAGCATGTTCACTCTGTAGTTGTCACACCCAAAGTGTGCAGGTACCTGCACTGAACAGGTACTGTGCTGTGAGAGTGCATTTAGATAAGGTCATAATACCCAGGCAATGTTTCCATGTTGGTGATGCAGGACAAGTGTCCATCCACATAGTTGCACTAACTGTGTACATCAGATGCCCTTGTGAATAGCACATGTTTCTCCAACTGTGTGATGCACAGACATGTTGTATGTGTGTTAATGGCCCTTTAACTTTGTCATCCTCACAGGTTGCTGCCCATCAGAAAAAGGAGATCTTGCTGACCATTGCCAGGGCAGTTCGATCTGTGGGGGTCCACAGGCATCGCATCCGCAGCTGCCAGAAGAGGTGGCAGGACCTACGTGGCTGGAGCAGACGCATTGCCAGAGTCCTGCTGAAGCTGTCGCCTCCTCGCAGTAGGGGCGGACACCGGACCCTGACCCCCCGCATGCGCCAGATTCTGCCAGTGGTCTTCCCTGACCTGGATGGGCTGTTAAAGGTCAGACAGCAGCAAGGAGGGGGTAAGTGCATGCCTTGTCTGTGAACTGTGTCTAACATGATCTTTGCATTCCTTCAGGCTGGTTACGCTACTGCAGTTTGTCTGTCTGCTTGAAATAGAATCATGTCCATTATTTCTGTAATGGCCCTTCCTCATCTGATACACAGGTGTGTCCCTTTCAGTCAGTGACATGTCTCACGGGGGGGCTGCTGTTGTCCAAGGTTGATGTGGGGGACCGCATCTGCTACTGGCAGTATGGATTAGCCTTCAGGAGTGTGTAATTTATTGACATGTATCTGCACATTGACAGATATGTGACATGCACTCTGTGTGGGCCATACATACGTGTCCTAGTCGATGCTCTGCCTCGCCATATGTGTCTGGGGTGTTTGCCACACACACATGCAACATGTGTGACAATGTTGTGATCTCTGAAGTATGTCCATCATGTGTGTCACACATGCATGGACACATGCCTACTGTTCGGGCTAATCCCATGTTGCCCATGGACCAGGTCAGGGATGTCTACTCCGGACATGGTGTACACTCAGTTTTCCTAATCATGTGTGTCACAGTAAATTGGATGCATTGTGCAATGTGCAATCAGGTGTCAGCCTCTGTCTCATTGTGGAGTGGGCTGGCTTTTTAGTCTCCTTGGGTGTCAATTGTTTTTGGGTGGTCAGACAGCTGACATGTGGCTGTTGGATCTTGACGATGGGGTCAAGCATAGGTGTGTAATCACTTGACTGTGCCTGATGGTGTTTCCAAAATTTAAGTGCAGGCAGCTGTACTTCATTGTCATCAGACTGTGATGTGCTCATGTTGCCAGACTTGTGCTTGCTGTCACTCTACTGTGGAATATGTTGGGAGTGGGATCATCATTTGCCTTAACATGTGGGTAGCAGTGGGGCAACATGTGCACTTGACAGATGCAGGGCTTATATTCCCCACAACTACATGATCGAGATACAGTGCAGACTGTTTGTTTTGTGATGCACTGCCCAAGTGACAGAAGGCAGCAATGACTGATTACCCAGACTGCCATGAAGCATGTTGTTTAATTTGCTCTAGTGTATCCTGCAGTGATGGAAGTTGTCCTGCATGCACTCAATTGTGGCATCGTCCAGCAAGACATGGGCACATCATGGTGTGTGGTGAAGGAAGCATATCCATATTACTGACAATTACTTTGTCCATCCCTTTACCCGACACATGTACAAACTCAGTGGCAGGAGATGGTATATGTGTGTACTGACACATTCCCATCACAAATCCTGCAGTTCATGCAACTGTTTATGTGGTGCATGTGTGCACAAATGAGTCGTGTCTGGCTACATGCACCAGACTGATGTCTCCATGGACATGTAGGATATGAGGGGCATGGTTTGCTGGCAGACTGACATGTGTGTTTTGCAAATATGTGTCTGCACTTAAGAGTATTTACTGCAAATGATGCACAAACGTGCACTGTCATGTGCTGTTCTGACTGTGATGTGTGATGTCTATAGAGGTGACTGATGTTTCTCTGTTTGCCCTGTTGATTTGCAGTTACATCTACGGACTCTGGAGGAGACAGCTCCACGGACCATGAGGAGCCAGAGCGCCAGACAGGGTCCGCTGCGGAGGATTCTGAGGGACCCTGTGAAATGGAGGGTGAGGGGGGCCACACTGAGGAGACCTCGGCTATGTCCACCTCGGCTGAGGAACACGCCAGCTTCAGTGATGACTCCCTTGTGGAGGCGGGTGCCAGCAGCTCCCAGTCAACACCTAGCAGGTCTGGCCCCGCCACCACCACCATCTCCACCCTCCCTTCTGCTCCCATTCCAGATGTCCGTGGAGGCTCCCGTGTAAGGGGGCGTGTCTCCTTCATGCCAGGCACCGCACCACCTGCCCCTGTCTCCCCTGCTGCCCTGAGTGTGGAGTCTGTGGACTTACTGAAGCAGCTCCATGTAGGTCAGACAGCGATGCTGAATGTCCTCCATTCCCACACCAGTCTGTTGACACAACTGGTGTCCTTCATGGAGGGCATCTCATCAAGCATGTTTGCCCTACATCGGACCATTCAGGCCATGGCATCCACACAGACGGCAGCAGTGTCCCTCATCCAACAGGCCCTCACCCCTGCTACCTCTGCCACATCCACAGTCACCACTCCCCTGCCTATCCAGCAGACACACACACCCGCACATGCACGCACCACATCAGGCAATGGCAGCACACAGACACGCATGCCAAAGTCTCAAGCCACAAGCACGCACACTCTGGGGACTGATGGCACACACACAGGGGATGGGTCACAGACACACATACAGGCATCCACATGCACTCCGCATTCATCAGATGCCTCTCCCTCCAAAACACCTTCCCTTGCCTCACCTACTGCCCCCACTTCCAAGCAGCTCTTCCTCTGTGACCTTGGCCTCTTCCCCACAGAACCATCTGCTCAAACTTACAGGGGGAAGAGGAAGTCACCCCGCACAGAGGGGAGTTCCCCGGCAAAACGGACACCCTCCCCCAGGTGCATGGACACTGAGGCCCCCACCCGCAAGTCTCCCCAGACCAGAAAGGGTAAGACACCACCAAAGGCACAGGCTTCCACCTCACACTCTCCAAACTGCAGCCCCCTGGACCCCAATACACAGGTCCTACGGCCATTCCCTGCACCAGGTTCACCCACACACCCATACCGCATACCCAGGATGCTTAGGCCCTCCCCCCTTCCACATGCACTTCCACCCCCGCCTCACATGCTCAGCCTGTTCCTGCCACTGGTGTGGAAACTGTGTCTCCCCCCTCTGTCCTGCCCACCTCATCTGAACCCCATTTCACTCCTCTTGATGTTGGCACTGCAGTAGGAGGGACGTCCCACCCGTCTGCTTTGGGCACTGCAGTTGAGAGCCCGTCCACCACATCTGTCCTGCACACTGCAGTGGTGCAGGTTGACCCCACATCTGACTTGTGCCCAGCAGTGGTGACGGCGCCCACTGTGTCAGACCCCTCCACTGCAGTTGCTGGCGTCACTCCTGCACCCACCACACCTCCCCTGCCCCATTCTCCTGTCCCCTGATCCTGTCCCTGCGGTGCCTGGCCTGCCACTATGTATGCCCCTCCAAGGGGTGAGATGTCCCTGGTCCATAGCAGTGCAGGCAATAAATGGATGACAAGTTTTCAAATGTTACCCTGGTTGGACTCTTTGATGGACTGGCCATTGGCCTTTTTGCATCGTGGCATGAACATTCATATATTTTTTATTGCTGAATAAAGCCATTTTTGTTATCCAGTGGTGTTGCATATTATGTACATGATGTTGATGATGTGTATCATGACCTTGCTATTGTAATGGTGTCTGTGCTTGTGCTACGGCAACACTGCACTGTTATGTCTTTTCCCGGCCATTGGCAGTATGTTTTTGGGGGGTTTTACCCTAGTGTCCCTGTGTCTCCTGGATCATCGGCCTGCACATTCATCATGTTTGGTATCTCCCATTGCTGACATGGTATGGGACTTGTTCACCTAACATCTACAGTCTCCACAGGATTCCTTAGTGTGTGTGTCTGTTGGTGTAGATATGTGTGTATTCGTCATGGTGCTCACTTTGCACATTGTCTGACTGTTCACTGGAGTCATTGTCAAGGGTCATGGCCATTGCTTGTCTGCACATGGCAGGGGTGGTTCTTGTGATATACGGCAATATTTGCCTCACCAAATCTATGTTTGTATGTGACACAACCACTACATTGCCACAACATTGCTTGTGCAATTTGGACACGGACTCATGCATGCTGTTTTGGAGATGCTGCTAATTTCAGGGACACAATGACCTTTTGGTCACTGTGGTGATGGGGGGTTTATGTCCCATTACAACGGTGATCAGTTGCAGCAGGATATTAGTGACACATTTGCATTTTGGGCACACATGTGTTGTGAGTCACATAGTATGTCCACTGCCACATTCTGTGTTGTGAGCATTTGTCACATACAAACATGCAATGTGGCAAAGATGGTAGAGGGGGTGGTTTGCTTAGTCTCCCTATGTGTGTGTATCCTGGTGTTGATGGGCATCCTGCCCCCTTTGAGTGGGGATGGTCATTCAGACAGGCATCCACCCCCCTATGGGGTGGACAATACTGTGACTGATAGTCATCCACCCCCCTCTGGGGTGGACAATACTGTGGGTGATAGGCATCCACCCCCCTATGGGTGGGATATGCTGGGAGTGATAGGCATCCACCCCCCTATGGGTGGGATATGCTGGGAGTGATAAGCATCCACCCCCCTATGGGGTGGGCAATACTGTGGGTGATAGACATCCACCCCCCTATGTGTGGGATATGCTGGGAGTGATAAGCATCCACCCCCCTATGGGGTGGGCAATACTGTGGGTGATAGGCATCCACCCCCCTATGTGTGGGATATGCTGGGAGTGATGAGCATCCACCCCCCTATGGGGTGGGCAATACTGTGGGTGATAGGCATCCACCCCCCTCTGGGGTGGACATTAATGGGAGTGATAGGCATCCACCCCCCTATGGGTGGGATATGCTGGAAGTGATAGGCATCCACCCCCCTATGGGGTGGACAAAACTGGGAGTGATAGGCATCCACCCCCTATGGGTGGGATATGCTGGGAGTGATAGGCATCCACCCCCTATGGGGTGGACAATACTGGGAGTGATAGGCATCCACCCCCTATGGGTGGGATATGCTGGGAGTGATAGGCATCCACCCCCTATGGGGTGGGCAATACTGTGGGTGATAGGCATCCACCCCCCTATGGGGTGGGCAATACTGTGGGTGATAGGCATCCACCCCCCTATGGTGGTGTTTCCTTTTGTGTACTCGTGACATTTTGGTGTGTTATAGGTGTCTGACTTACCTTCTGCGTCGTGCGCGTCGGTAACTATGGGCGTACAGTATAGGGAAGACATGCGCGATTGGATACATGGCTGCTCTGTCTCGTCCCCGTTGATCGTATTCTGGCGCGACTCGGAGCTTTCATTCATACGCCTCGTCCGGATGCTGTGACGTGCTGGAGCCGGCGCCCTGTGCGACGCGTATTGGGGATGCATCGTACTTGCGTATCCAGAAATTGGTTCGTTTGCGCCTCCATACGACTCGCTTTCTGTGTTTCCTGAGACTGTTCGCTTCGGAGCGGACGATTCGGTCGGAGATTTGCCTTTTCTACGCATCGTACTTGCTGGTTTGTAGGAAAAAGCTCAGCATACGAGTCGGACGTAAGGTAAGCCTACGAATAGCATTGGGAAGGCACTTTTGGCGACATCGGAATCAACCCCTTAATGTTAACTGGAGTGGGAATAGTAAATTAATTAAGTTTAGTGACCAGCACCTACACTAATGTAATATTAACTGGAGTGGGAATAGTAAATTAATTAATTTTAGTGTCCAGCACCTATCATGACTTAATGCTAACTGGACTGGGAATAGTAAATTAATTAAGTTTACTGTCCAGCACCTACCTTGACCTAATGCTAACTGGAGTGGGAATAGTAAATTAATTAAGTTTAGTGTCCAGCACCTACCCATACTTAATAAAAAATAGATTGGAAATAGTAAATTAATTAAGTTTAGTGTCAAGCAACTACCCTGACTTAATACTAACTGGAGTGGGAATAGTAAATTAATTAAGTTTAGTGTCCAACAACTACCCTGACTTAATGCTAACTGGAGTGGGAATAGTAAATTAATTTAGTTTACTGCCCAGCACCTACCCTGACTTAATGCTAACTGGAGTGGGAATAGTAAATTAATTAAGTTTAGTGTCCAGCACCTACCCTGACTTAATGCTAACTAGAGTGTGAATAGTAAATTAATTAAGTTTAGTGACCAGCACCTACACTAATTTAATATTTACTGGAGTGGGAATAGTAAATTAATTTAGTGTCCAGCACCTATCATGACTTAATGCTAACTGGACTGGGAATAGTAAATTAATTAAGTTTAGTGTCCAGCACCTACCTTGACTTAATGCTAACGGGAGTGGGCATAGTAAATTAATTAAGTTTAGTGTCCAGCACCTACCCAGACTTAATAAAAAATAGAGTGGAAATAGTAAATTAATTAAGTTTAGTGTCAAGCAACTACCCTGACTTAATACTAACTGGAGTGGGAATAGTAAATTAATTAAGTTTAGTGACCAGCACCTGCACTAATGTAATATTAACTGGAGTGGGAATAGTAAATTAATTAATTTTAGTGTCCAGCACCTATCATGACTTAATGCTAACTGGACTGGGAATAGTAAATTAATTAAGTTTACTGTCCAGCACCTACCTTGACCTAATGCTAACTGGAGTGGGAATAGTAAATTAATTAAGTTTAGTGTCCAGCACCTACCCATACTTAATAAAAAATAGATTGGAAATAGTAAATTAATTAAGTTTAGTGTCAAGCAACTACCCTGACTTAATACTAACTGGAGTGGGAATAGTAAATTAATTAAGTTTAGTGTCCAACAACTACCCTGACTTAATGCTAACTGGAGTGGGAATAGTAACTTAATTTAGTTTACTGCCCAGCACCTACCCTGACTTAATGCTAACTGGAGTGGGAATAGTAAATTAATTAAGTTTAGTGTCCAGCACCTACCCTGACTTAATGCTAACTAGAGTGGGAATAGTAAATTAATTAAGTTTAGTGACCAGCACCTACACTAATTTAATATTTACTGGAGTGGGAATAGTAAATTAATTTAGTGTCCAGCACCTATCATGACTTAATGCTAACTGGACTGGGAATAGTAAATTAATTAAGTTTAGTGTCCAGCACCTACCTTGACTTAATGCTAACTGGAGTGGGCATAGTAAATTAATTAAGTTTAGTGTCCAGCACCTACCCAGACTTAATAAAAAATAGAGTGGAACTAGTAAATTAATTAAGTTTAGTGTCAAGCAACTACCCTGACTTAATACTAACTGGAGTGGGAATAGTAAATTAATTAAGTTTAGTGTCCAGCACCTACCCTGACTTAATGCTAACTGGAGTGGGATTAGTAAATTAATTAAGGTTTAGTGTCCAGCACCTACCCTGACTTAATGCTAACTGGAGTAAGAATAGTAAATTAATTTAGTTTAGTGACCAGCACCTACACTAATTTAATATTAACTGGAGTGGGAATAGTAAATTAATTAAGTTTAGTGTCCAGCAACTACTCTGACTTAATGCTAACTGGAGTGGGAATAGTAAATTAATTAAGTTTACTGTCCAGCACCTATCATGACTTAATGCTAACTGGACTGGGAATAGTAAATTAATTAAGTTTAGTGTCCAGCACCTACCTTGACCTAATGCTAACTGGAGTGGGAATAATAAATTAATTAAGTTTAGTGTCCAGCACCTACCCTGACTTAATGCTAACTGGAGTGGGAATAGTAAATTAATTAAGTTTAGTGTCCAGCAACTACTCTGACTTAATGCTAACTGGAGTGGGAATAGTAAATTAATTAAGTTTACTGTCCAGCACCTACCATGACTTAATGCTAACTGGAGTGGGAATAGTAAATTAATTAAGTTAAGTGTTCAGCATCTACCCTGAGTTAATGCTAACTGGAGTGGGAATAGTAAATTAATTAACTTTAGTGTCCAGCACCTACCCTGACTTAATAGTAACTGGAGTGGGTATAATAAATTAATTAAGTTAAGTATCCAGCATCTACCCTGAGTTAATATTAACTGTAGTGGGAATAGTAATTAATATATATGTATTAATTTGTAAGGTTAAAAAAATAATATAGTTGGTAGTTGTAATGTATTTTAATTATAACATAGTTAAAAATGATAATAAATAACATTATATATATAGTTAATTAAAACATATTATTTAATATAAACATAATTAACATTAAATACCACTTTAATAAAATGATACACAAATAAATAGACATTTTATTTTTTATTGATGTTTATTTATTGTACATTTTTTGGAAACAAAAAATATTTATTTTATTCAGTGCATATAATATAAATCAAGACATAGATAAAAAATTATATTTATTTTACAGACAAAATATTGGGTACATATGTATATTTTTACATGTAATAATTATGTAAACAAATGTTTTTAACATTGGTAAATTTTTAATACAGTTATGTAAACTTTGTAATATAAAATAATGTCGTTTTACATTGGTTTAGAAACATTTGAGTAAAAATATAATTATTAATAACAGTTGTTGATTTTAGTCTTGTATTGTGAACATTTGTTATTTAGTTACATATACTGTTCAGTTTTTAATAGTAACTTTTCACATTTTTTTAATACATTTTCAATTCTATACTTTGTTACATTTTTAAACAAATAATAATACATTTTAATTAATATTATTACTATATAAAATATCAATATTATTAATTATTACATGGTTTCATTTTTATACATTTGTTTTATAAGTTTGACATTTTTTAAATATTTAATAACATTATTACATGTTTTTAATCAACTTTGTATATAACTTATAAATATATGGCATTATAATAATAATTATTATATGTTTAATAATATTTATTATTATAATTTTACAATGTTTGAAAAATGTTACATAAATTTAAACATATAACTTAGAAATTGTAGTATTTTAATTAAACATTTCAGTAATTTATTTACAATGTAATAACATATTTTTAAACAAAATACATTTATTTATTATGTTTAAAGCAGCCATATTTGTTTGGTGCTTGTATTTTGTAACCGCTCGCGTTCGTTTTGGGTTATTTCGAAGGGGACAAGTTCGCGGTTGGGAGCTACGTCGCGTGGAGGAAGGTAAGATTAATTTTCTTTATTTTAACTAAACTTTTAATTTAATTTGAAGGTAGTTAGGTTGTAGTTAGTGTGTGTAGTGTTATGTTTTTGGAATTGTGGCGTTTTTTATGTGTAAGTTAGCTTTTAGCGATTTATGTACCATTATTTTTTGAGGCCTAGTTTAGAAAACTTAAAATATGTTAGAATATGTGTGAATATGGTGTGTATAATGTTTGTAACAGTGTGATATTGTATATTATGTGTATATTTCTGTGGGTGGGAATGTTTGAGTTTTTTTACAGGTTTTGGTCGTGAGAAGTGGTGGTTACTAGAATATTGCATTTTTTGATTAAGGAAGTGTGTATTAGTTTAAGTAACTAATAATTATTTTACACTTCCTTAATTTTTTGTGTTTTCATGGAGCGTTTCTTTTTTTAAAACACTTTTTCGGGTTTTCTATGGTATATTGTTTGTGGAATTACGGACGGAGGATTACTTTTTAAACATTTGGATTTTTGACATTTTTTGGGGGTACTTTTTCGTTCTATTTGGATTATGATATACCTGGATTGTTTTACAAGAGTTGGGATTTTATTTCTACAGCTATGGAAACGGTAAGTTAGTTTAATTATTTATTGTGGGAGGGAAATGCTAAGAGAGTTAGTGTTATTGTTGTTTATATTTTCATATATTTAATTAATACGTCTCTATATATATTTATTGTTTTAATAAAAATATATTAGACAAATTAATTAATTTTGTGAAAATATAAAAATTATATTTATGCATTTTAATTAATTTTACAGAAAAGTATTCCATTTTTTAAACTGGATTTTTAATTTATAGTAGGCTTTTGCCAATTATTTCCAAGTATTCTAGGCCTTTTGTTGTTGGATATAGTCTGACTTGATGTTGTAAGTATTCAAACATTTGTTTAGTTTGTTTGGATAGTTTAGGCCTGATTTGTGTTACAGATTGCTCCATTCTTAGTTGTTGGTAGCTCTGTTCTTTTTGGAGGGAGAGTAGGAGTTTGTGTAGAGTAGGTGGATCTCGTCCTGTTGTGCTTGGAAGGCATTATGCCAACCTTCAACAGCATTGTTGGTTTTTGCCTCTTGGTTTAGTGTGCTAAGGTATACATTCCACCATGGAATTTGGTATTTTGGTTGCCTTCTATGTCCTGATCTATGGAGTCTTCCCACCCAGGTATCTTCAAAATAGTCTAGGAGGGGACTTAGTTTTTGTTCGTGTTGCTGGTAGTAAGGACTTTCTATTAATAAGTTGCAATTTTCGGCCACGTCAGTAACTGGGACAAAGGCCAGTGCTATAAGTTTTTTAATTTGGTATGCGAATGAACTGTTTGTCGCATATTCAACACTTTGATTCCGATCCTGGTCGGAAACCGTTCCGACCGACACGGACCGGGACTGTATTCCGACCGACACGTACACGCGCTGTACGACCGGCGTAGTACGATGCAATGCGTGTGAAATACAACCGACTCGCACGGAGCACAATACGTACGACCGACACGTACGTAAACCAGTGATTCGGCCGTAAAAGATCCCGACGCGACCGACTCGTACGCGAACGCTGCAACATAGCATAACGTGAGTGGGACAGACTCGGACTACCCGCAAATGCTGCTAAAAGCTTCCGTCGCGGTCAAGTGAACGTCTCCGTCATGCTCAACTAAATCAAATAGAAACAGACAGAAATAGACCAAACAAGCATTGTCAAAGGCAAAAAAAAATTTAAAAAAATTATCAAAGACACACCCACAACTCAACCTACATAAAGGGCCAAAATCCTTACCATGATCCTTTGCAAATTCTACAGACCTGCCAGCAGAGAACACCACTACACTGCAATGAGATACACACTCACAACTCACCCACCACACAACCTTTACACCACTAGCACCTCTCAAAAAGCACTCTCACAAACACCCAGCTTAACTTATACTCACTCACCCTCACTTTGACACTCACACACACATCCATTTCCACCACCACCCATCACCATGCCCCCAAAGAAGAATCCAAAGTTCACAGATAGTGAGTTGGAAGTCATGGTAGATGAAATTCTCAGAGCAGAGCCACAGTTATTTGGCACCTTGGTCCAACAGACCCCCATGTCCCAGAAAACAAAGATGTGGGAGAGGATTGTCAACAAGGTGAACGCACAAGCACCTTGCCTGCGCACAATGGAGGATATCAGGAACAGGTACTATGATGTGCGAAGGAGGGTCAAGAAGCTGATTGGCAGAGACCATGCCCTGAGGGAGGGGACTGGTGGTGGCCCTCCTGCAAAACCTACGCACTTCTCTTCCTGGGAGGAGAAGGTGCGGGCCATCCTTCCACCGGAGGGCATCCATGGATTAACAGGAATACCAGAGACTGGTGAGTACATAACCAACTAGCCAATATTGCGAGGCAATACCCACACAGACTTCACTGTCAAGGGGACAGTGAAACCGATATCTGTTTGCAAAGCCATAGCAACCGAAAGCTAATCATCCTGCATTGTGTATGCCACTTAGATAAACACAATACCTGCAATCTCATAGTAAAATGGAACCATGTCATAACATGTACAAACTCACTAACAAATACAGCAAGGCATTGGCCTCAAAATACCAACAAACACTGTCAGCCATCTTGCCAGCACTGTTACACTACCTCACAGGGAAGCTGATTCACAGGAAGGAAGGTTGGGTTTTCTGGGAAGGTGGGTGTAGCCAAAAGCATGATGGGAGTTGTAGTCACAGCCAACAGTCCTCCTCCCACATGGCCCAACAAGCCCACCCTGAACCATGCTCATCTCACAGGGAGTGGAAAAGAACTGCCAAGATGGCTGACACTGGGCTCTGCTGTGGGGAGTACAAGGCCCTGTTGGGAGTACTGCTCAAACAAACACCAGGACACCACTGGCTGACATCTTGCCAGCACTGTTACACTACCTCACAGGGAAGCTGATTCACAGGAAGGAAGGTTGGGTTTTCTGGGAAGGTGGGTGTAGCCAAAAGCATGATGGGAGTTGTAGTCACAGCCAACAGTCCTCCTCCCACATGGCCCAACAAGCCCACCCTGAACCATGCTCATCTCACAGGGAGTGGAAAAGAACTGCCAAGATGGCTGACACTGGGCTCTGGTGTAGTGAGCACAAGGCCTTGTTGGGAGATGTGCTCAAACAAACACCAGGAAACCACTGGCTGACATCCTGAACGTAAACTTTGACTCCCTGTAATGGAAGCATGGTTCATGGGGGATTATCTGGGCTCTGGGGGAGAAGGAGGTTCTGCAATGACTCCAACTGCTATCAAGGCCTGCTCCACACATACCTTCTCAGCCAGAACAAATAGCACTCTTGGGACCAGTCACTCCATGACAGTGAAAGTAAATGCCCTGGAAAGATGGCTGACACATGGGCCTGATGTATGAATTGGCCACTAGTCACACCTAGGCACTGGCCCTCTCACACACGTTCACACTCACAGCCATCTTAACTGTATATTTCCACTCACTGTCTGGGGATGCATTGTCCCAGGGGTGCTCCCTGACCTGGCTGTGAAGGTGTGTGGAGTACAGGACAAGTGGTGAGATGCAGACATAGCACACATCAATACACACACACACGAAGCTAGATATACGTCATGGACAAGGGATACCTGACAGTGAATGGAATGGCCACAGAAAGATAGCTGACACTGTTGCATGGTGTCATTCACACAAAGCACTGTTGTGAGCTGCTTTCTACTCCTACATCATGCAGCGTTGTCAGCATCCTTGGCACAACACTCCCCTCACTGTCATTGACACTTTCAACACAAGGAGTAATCTGGACTGGGTTGGAGGAGACATACAACTTACAGCAGCATAACTCAAACACACAAACCTCTGGACCTCACTGTTATGAGCATGGAAAAGCAAGAAAGCAGCCTTGGTAAACTCATCTTACCATGGAGGAAATTGACAAGATAAATGACGTTATCACATACAAAGCTCAGCAGCAACATAATTTGCTACGGTAACACAATCACATGTGTGCAATGAGATGAGAACTAGGAACACATATAACACAATAGTATATCTCAATTGATCACATACATACCGGACTGTGACTATGTCGTCAGACACACCAATGTGACTCAAAAATACATGCACAAATGCCAGCACACATGCACAAATCTTGCAACACATCGTAAGAGGAAGTGCACGTATGTCATTGTTAAAGCACAAATGTTGAAAAGAACAACACACCTGTGTCAGGCACAGGATGGCACTTGAGTTGCAATGGCTATGTACAGTCAATGAATCAATACATGAGCTGGTCATGCACAAAGCTCTACGTGCCCATCAAAACGTTTCAGGTTGTAATTACAATGTTCTTTACCAATATAGGCCTCTGTCTGTGACAATTGAGGACAATGCAATGTACATACACTCATCATGAAGTACAATAGCAACTGTAATGTGTGTGATCTGTTGATGTGTGCAGAACCACAACATACATTGTGTGTTTCTCCTACCCACAGGGCCTGCTGGGGACACTTCAAGAACAGAACAAGAATCCCAGTCCGAGACTCTGGTTGACCCTGAGCTCTCTAGTGTGGATGTCTCTCAGTCCTCTTTGGACGACGATGAACGACCTGGCCCCTCCTGTGTGGATCAGCATGCAGCACCAGCAGCTGTAACTTCAGCACCCCCTGCTACCACTCCTGCTACATCTGCCAACACCCAGAGGACCTCTACCAACACGGACAGAGCAAGTCAAGAAAACACCGACGGCACAGCTACACAGGGCACTCTGGAGTTGGCGGACAACAACACCAGTGTCTGCAACGGCAGGTCGTGCTCGTGTGGGTAGGGGTGGTATGAGGGTGCGCAGGGTGAGGGCACGTCCTGAAGATGGTGCTGCTGCGCAAGCTGACCCACAGTTAGGATGCATCATAAATGCATACCGAGAATGCACCGGAGACTTTGGCCAGGTAGTGGGGATCCTCAAGGACATGCAACAACAGCAGGCTCGCCATCATTCAAAATTGGACTCCCACATGTCCAGGATGGAGACCCACATGTCTAGGATGGAGTCCAAAATGGATAAAATGGATGACCTCACTGCGGTGCATAGGGACATACTCACATGCCTCCGCCAGATTGCTGAAAACATGACCACACCTCCCTGTGTGCCCACTACATCTGTTGCCACAACATCTGCAACTGCCACAGGGAGGGATGAGGACTCTGGCGGAGAGTCCCCGGCACCGCAGCAGCCTGCACCTGAGGGTCCCCCTCAAAAGAAGAAGTGGGGTCATCCAAAGAAGGACAAGTGAGAGACAGATGGCCATGCATACCCCCAGGAAGTGAACACCTGCTCCTGTATTCCCCATTGTGTGCAAAGCATTCACCTTGTTGACTGTCACTGAACTCTCCCACATGTGATGGAGGGTCTAAGTTGGAACAATGAATCAAATGACTGTGGACTTGGCTCTGGAAATTTCATCTACGAACACTAACAACTCCTCTGTGAATTTTGGATTTCTATCACACTGTACAGCACTATCAATTATGTGTATTATTTTCACACATGCATCTAAATTAAATCATAATCACACAATGCTTGCCTCTGTCGTGAATGAAATTTGGTTTGTGACATAGAGATGATGACCTGCTAAACAAAGACTGTGCAGGAAAACAACAACAGCAATTTAAACACAGTCTTGTGAGTCATGGTGATGTGACACATATGAGAGATACACACTACAAGGTCAACACAACACAAAATTCCCATGGCACACATACTCATTGCCTCCACTATTGTGAACTGAAAAGACACTGAAATGTACATACACTAAACTCATTCTGAGAAAGTGGCAATCAGGCCACAGGTACAGTATGCAAATGAATGTTGGATGTGTGTATATAGACGAGGCACACCCCAATGTGGAGCACAGGTTTATTACACAATCACAACATGTTGCCTCCACAATAGATGCAAGGTAACCTCACGTGACAATGAGCACAAAGTAACCAAGAGGGTCAGAAATGTAAGTACTTGGGTGTGTGGCACCGCTTCCTGTTTCCAAGAAAAGTTGCACTCTGTAACTGCATTGTGTGTTTTGGAGGTCACATGTCAACAGACAATAGCCAAAGGACCATGTGAAGGACAGACATACAACAGACTTGAAATACAAAAATAACTGCATACATCTCCAATAGACATTCCATACACAAGTGTCACGTTTGTGAAAACAACCTAGGACTCATGTCAACACTGCAATGGTGAACATACTAACTCAACGGACACATAACTGCAAGGATGATGTCAAGTAGCATTCAGCCACACGTATGCAGGGACATTTCACTAAATACACATATCAGGCAAAGAAAAAGCTTAGACAACTCATCACTGTATACTCACAATCATGAGAAAAAGTTGTTGATAAGCTGTGCCGAACATCCCCCTCAACCTCATCATCACTGGCAACATGACCCGGGAGGGATCCTCCCCTGCTGGAGGCTGCTGGTCGGCATCATCTTGGATGAGAGATAGCTCTTCCCTCACTGCCGGGTTGTGTAGCATGCAACACACAATGATGATCCTACACACCTTTTCTGGTGCATATTGTAGGGCCCCTCCTGTCCGGTCCAGGCAGCGAAATCTGCTTTTTAGTAGTCCAAATGTCCGCTCTATCCCTCGCCTGGTCCGCCCATGTGCCTCATTAAAACGTATCTCAGCAGGGGTAACAGGGTTCCTGAGTGGTGTCAGCAACCACGGCATGTTGGGGTATCCAGAGTCACCTACATACAAACAAACAAACATACCATGGGTCTGAAAAGAGGGAAAAATCTGAGATACAAAAAGCACACAAGGTAAACAGACATTACACACCGACAAGCCAGGCACGCTGATTTTGCAGCTGTGACATCATCTGTGGGATCCTACTATTCCTCATGATGTATGCATCGTGTGCGGATCCAGGGAACCGTGCACAGACATGTGATATTGTCATGTCCGGCAGACATACCACCAGGGCATTGATGGAGTGAAAATGCTTATGGTTCCTGTATGTCTGTTCATTTGCTTGTGGTGGTACCAAAGCCACATGTGTCCCATCTATGGAGCCAATGACATGTGGCATCCTTCCCAGAGCATAAAAGTCACTCTTGACGTCAGGAAATTGTCGTGGTGTTGGGAATTTGATGTACTGGTTCAGCAAATTCAACATTCCCTCCAAAACATCCCAGAGCACACGGCTAAACATTGTCTGTGACATCCCACCAGCAGTAGCGACAGTGTCCTAGAAGGTTCCCGTGGCAAACAAATGTAGGGCTGCCATCACCTTCACCTTGGGGGTCAGCGCTGATGGATATGGCCGGCCAGGTTGCAAATGTGGGGCCAACTGCTCTGCCAACTCCTCAATTAGTGGTCTGGTGAAGCGGTAACGTCGGATGCAGTCACGTTCAGCCATGGTTGCTAGGTCTGGGAAGGGTCTGTGGACAGCTGGTCTCCTGCGGTACACAGGTGGGCAAAGGAAGAATATCATTTCCCTTTCATATGTGGCAATGAACATGCAAAATATCACATGCTACATCATAGCAAGACTCAATGAAGTCAGGTGTGTGCTGTTGAGCATGGACACATATGCCAGCTATGTGCCCCTCGCTGAACATTTCAGCTCCTGATGGTTAAACTACAAGTGCGATGCTGTGCTGTGAACAATGTATGGGGTCTGCCTCAGTACATCTGAACAAATGTCATATACCAAACACACACCTCAGTGACTAGTGAAGATAGATGTGTTGTCCAAATGACAGGTGTTTGTGAGGTCCACACACAGGGATCTTGTAATGCCACATGGACACTGTCATTATGTAACGTCTGATGTACACGTACCATCACACCCATGAAACACACATGATGTGCTCCCAGATTTGTTTGGATGGCAAACATGTATGTCTGTGACACACAGACACAACAGAAACTCACATGCCAAGTAAAGATGGATGTGTGAAACGATTTACATCTACAACATACAAAAATAATTATGTGCGTAGCACAATACGCAAATACTCAGGATTAACACCACAATAGTAGCTCAGGAACACTTTGTAACACACAGTCCATTACAGCTGTAATTCAGGGTGTATGTAACATGTGATCCCACAATGGGCCCCTGGAACTGTGTCCATGCCTAGGGTGGTGATCTGCAAAGTTGTCACTCACAGTTGTGATGTGCATCACACACAATGGATTTTGTCCCCATGAAACATGGCTCATCATGGGAGTGTGTGCTACAAAGAGCCCTGTCCAATCTGAAATGTGAAGCTATGTACCCACACATGTAATGAAGCAGGAAATGTGGTTTCCTATACTGTGTGACAGGCTTATTGAGTGGCGTAGAGCACCTGAGGCCCAGCCAAAATAGTGTAGATGGCATCCTTTGGCTTTTTTCCGTAATGGTGACAGACGCGGGTGACTATTCAAAAGACGCGGCGTACACTGCTAGACTGAGCCGGACGCACATATTGGATATTGGCCCTCTGTGGGACAGACACGGGTGACTATTCAAAAGACGCGGCGTACACTGCTAGACCGAGCCGGACGCACACATTGGATATTGGCCTTCTGTGGGACAGAAGCGGGTGACTATTCAAAAGACGCGGCGTACACTGCTAGACCGAGCCGGACGCACACATTGGATATTGGCCTTCTGTGGGACAGACGCGGGTGACTATTCAAAAGACGCGGCGTACACTGCTAGACCGAGCCGGACGCACACATTGGATATTGGTCATCATGGGGACAGACGCGTTTTAGCAGCGTGTACGAAAGGCGTGCACACAAAATCGGTTGGGCAACAACAACAATGTATCCAAATCTATAGTGTCATGATGCAGAAAGATTTGAAGGACGCGGTAGGTGTGTCCGAGGCGTGCAATATGATGGATTGGACAAATTCGGATAATGCGAAAGTCTCTGACCTATCTCTTTGGACCCATGGAACAGAATCCGCCTCTGCAGCACAGATATAAGGCTGTCTGTTCCCTAGAGACTTCACTTGCCTGCACTACATGCTACTTGCCTACATCACAACCTACCACTGCTGCTGTCTCTGCATCCTCTGGAGTCTGCAATGGCACGTACTGTGGAGAGGGCCCCAGCTTTCACAGAGGAGGAAAACCAGGCCCTGCTTGCTGGACAGCCTCCTTCCACAGTACAGCAAGATGTATGGGAAACCAGGGGAGCAGGTCAGTGTTGATTGCATTGACTTCGCAGTACACCATGTTTCCTAACAGGCACTACTAGCATTCTGATCACCAAGGACATGCATGCACACATATCATTGTAATTCTCACAGTATGTAGAATCATGTACTGGACAGGGACAGTGAAGTAAAAGTGTATCCTGTGCTATTTCATCTCATGCACTGTACTCATGTTGTGAGGGCAGGCTTACACACAGGACAACTGCCCCTGCTGATACTTGAACTTCCTTAATACATCTTCTGCCCTACTACCAATGACCTATATGTCCACGTGTGTGATGAACAAACATGTTGCATGTGTAGTAATGGTGTGTCACTATGTCATCCTTACAGGTCGACGCCCATCAGAAGCAGGAAATTTGGTTGATTATCGTCCGGGCTGAGGGATCTGTGGGGGTCTTCAAACGCCGCATCCGCCACTGCCAGAAGATGTGGCAGGACCTCGGTGGCTGGACCCGGAGGATTGCTAGAGTCCAGCTGAAGCTGTCACCTCCTCGCAAAAGGGGCGGACAACGGACCCTCACCCCCCACATGCTCCGGATACACACGGTGGTCTTCCTGACCTGGATGGGCAGTTGAAGGCCAGACAGCAGCAAGGAGGGGGTGAGTTTGAGCCAGTTAGCTGTACTATGTCTGACATGCATGTTGCACTCCCTCAGCCTGGTAACACTATCACAAGTCGTGTGTCTGCTGAGACAACACTTGTGTGCCAAAATGTGAAGATGCCCCATTGTCATCTGATGCCCAGGTGTGTCCCTTTCCATCTGTGACATGTGTCACTAGACTCCTGTGTATGAGCTGTAGTCCAAGATCACTGTGTACAGCACCATGTACGACATGTGCATTAAGTTGACCGTCATGAGTGATGTGCTTGACTGACATGTGTCAGCAACTTGACAGACATATGACCTGCACTCTTTGTGGTACATACCTAAATGGACGGTGAGATGATCGGGGTAAACACAGGTTTGTGACATGAATACTGAACACACGTGCAGCAGGTAAGACCAATGTTGGTGTCTCTGACAAAAGAACTGTATTTGCTTAAAAAATGCATGGTAAACAGCCTCATACTCCCACTAATCCCATGTTTCACATGGACCTAGGACAGGTAAGCCAACTCAAGCCATCAGGGACACTGTCATATCCCATTTTTGTGTGTCAGGCAACACTGTAATCATTGCAAATGAAGATGCATGTGTCTGACTCTGTGTTAGTGTGTACAGGACGAGCGATTTTGATGGCACATGTGGCCAATGTATCGGATATGGACAGAAATCTCATGTATGTCAATTGGCTCAGATACACAGGACAAATCATGTGTGTGTCATCCCTTGATTGTGCATATTGGTGGCTTAAACAGATATGTGTATGCTGCATTACTTTGATTTTGGGAGTTTGCAAAATGCTCCTGTATTGAGATATCAGACTTCATATACTCAAATGTCTCAGTTAAACAACATGAGCTTGTCAAAGTGTTCGAATTCGATGTAGCACTTAGGGGACATGTATACTTGTGCACTACAGATGTTACTTGCACAGTGTATACTTGAGTATGACCTGGTGCTGACTGTTAAATCTTGATTCACTGGCCCGGTAACAAGAGTCAATACAGACTGTTTAGGCAGACAGGACTGTGGCATAGTGTGGCACATGAAAGAGTTTAAGATGCAGTTTTGTACTTGTCAGTTGTCCTGCATGCAGACCTTTTTAGCATTGGAGTTCACGACATGAGCCCATCTTGGTTACTGTGGATGGGAGTATGTTCATCATGTAAACTTAGGTATTTGTCCATCCCATTTGCGTGCCCAATTCCAGACTCCCTTGCATGAGATGGGACATGTTTGTGTTAAGCCCTGACACTCAGGAGCATTACAGCTCAGACAACAGGCAAGACAGTGCCCTGTTGGGCATGTATATAGTTTAAATTGAGATACATCTAACAGATGTTTCCATTGCCAACATGTGTTTGGTAACCATGATTCACAGGCAGACTGACAGATGACCTATTTACATATGTGTGAGGTAAGGAATAGTGGCTTTGACATTATGCAAGGCCTTGCTCTGTGATGTGTTGGGACCGGAAATCTAGTGTCAAGTATATGCAGATGACTGATGTGAATCTGTTTCCCCTCCTTGTTCACAGCATCATCAATGCCGACTGGAGGAGAGAGTTCCACGGACCAGGAGGAAGCAGCTAGCCAGACGGGGTCCACTGTGGAGGAAGAGGAGGGACCCAGTGGCACAGAGGGTGAGGGGAGCCACACTGATGCCCGCTCAACCACATCAACATCAGCTAATGAACCATCAAGCTCAAGTGTTGACTCCCTTGTGGTGGTGGGTGTTACCAGAGCGGAGGCCGCACCCACAGAGTCTGTCCCCACCACCACCACCATCTCCACCCTCCCAGCTGCTCCCATTCCAAAGGCCCGTGGACCCTCCCCTGTTAGGGAGCATGTCTCCTTTGGTCCAGGCACATCACCCCCTGCGTCTGTCCCCCCTGCTGCCCTGAGTGTGGAGTCTGTGGACTTGCTGAAACAGTTACATGTGGGGCAGACATCCATGCTGAGTGTCCTCCATGCACACATCAGTCTATTGACACAATTGGTGTCATACATGGAGGGCATATCATCAAACATGTCTCCATACAGCGGACAAATCAGTCCATGGCCTCCTCACTGACGCCAGCAGTGTCCCTCCTGCAGCAGTCCCTCACCTCTCCTTCCTCTGCCCCATCCACAGTCCCCACTACCCTACCTGACACAAGCACACTCACACAGGCACATGCACACACACCAACAGACACAAGCAGCACACAGCCACCCAAAACAAAGTCCAAGATAACACACATGCACACTCAGGGGACTGACATCATACACACAGGGGATAGGGGAAAAAACACACACACACCCATCCACAACCACTGCGCATTCCTCAGCTACCTCTCCCTCCAAAAACCCCTACCCTTGACTCTCCTGCAACCCCCCCTTCCCAGAGGGTCTTCCTCTGTGACCTAGGCTTCTTCCCCACTGAAACATCAGTTCCAACTCGAAAGGGGAAGAGGAAGTCACCACGCACAGAGAGGAGATCCCCCACCGCACGCACACCCTCCCCTAAGAGTAGGAACACTGAGGCCCCCATCCGTACATCTCCCAGGACGAAGAAAGGCAAAACCCCACCACCATCCCACACTTCACCCCCCAAAGCTACATCTGCCCAACCCAAGCCCACCCATCCCAAAGTTCACACACCAGAAGCCATCCCCGGTTCACACACACACACCATTACACCATCCCCAAGATGATTAGGCCCTCACCCCCTACCACAGGCACTTCCACTCCCACAACACCACACACTCAGTCACTTCCAGACACTGCAGTGGAGACCCTGGCCCCCCATCTGACCGGTCCACTGCAGTGGATCCCCCACCCCCACAATCTGACATGGGCACTTCAGTGGAGCCCCCACCCCCACAATCTGACATGGGCACTGCAGTGGAGCCCCCAACCCCCTAAGTCCAACATGTCCACTGCAGTAGCTCCAGCACCCCCTCAATTCGATTTGTCCACTGCAGTTGCTACAGATACTCTAGTTGCCCCCAATCCTCCCATTACCCATCCTGCTGCACCCTAATCATGTCCCTGCGGTGCCTGGCCTGCCCCAGAAGATGCCCCTCCTTGGGGAGTTGTCCCCTAGTGATGTAAGTGCAGGCAAGCAATGTATGACAACTCATCCTATATAGCCCCTGAAGGACTCATTGACATGGACTAGCCATTGGCCTTGTTTATTTGCGAGAATCGTGATTTCACATTTAAATGCTGAATAAAGGAATGTTTTGTCATTTTGGCTAATTTTTTGGGTGTACATAATGTTGCTGATTATTGTACTGTAAATGTTGTTGTAACATTGTTTTCGGCCAAATCATGATAGAGTGATGTGATGGACTGCCTGAGTTCCATGTGATATGTGTCCTAGTACAGTGTGTTGTGGAGTTGTTGTAGGCTGAAATGGCTTGTTGTCACGAGCAACATTGTTTATGACAAGGAGTGTGACATTCTTTTCACAACCTCTCCCATCTTTGGCGTACACTTCAGCGCATATATTGGGCTTGACATTTATACTAATTTTTACTGTTTCTAATGGTATTCACCACTCCAATGGACATGCATATTAGCGCATTGATGATGAACAAATCATCTGTGTACTTGGTGCCACTTGGGGTACATGGATTCTGAGTACGTGTCGCCAACTTGGGAATCACACCTGTACACAGGATGACGGGACCAAAGTATTCTGTGTGTTGTGATAGTCAGTCAATGTCCGAATCTCATTCTGACAAGGCAGACACATGCCAAGACAAAGCTTGACACAGCGGAACTTCAACAGTAGTGAAATCACCTCTTGGCAGTGTGTTACTCTGTGACCTTTCCTAAGCCCATGGTATGTGTACTGTGAGCATTAATTTGTGGTGTCGAAAGCCCTTTTTCTACTAAGACTGTAGTCCCTGCAGATGTACCTGTCAGCGAGTCTTGCAAAATTGTCCATTGATTTGACAGCCTATTTGACTGTGAGTGTCTGTGCTGTGGGTGCATGGGACAAAATGAGTCAATCTGGTGACCCCCATGGTTTGGTTGCTATAAGTGCCTGTGCTGTGTGTAGACTCACATTAGACATAAATAGGATTCCACAACTCACATCTGTGCTACCAACATTAGTGAGTTTTTTTTTATCTTTCTTCTGTTTCCATGCGTTTGCCACTTGTATGTGTGCATGACTGCTCACGCTCAGCAGATTCTTCCCTTCCCTGTCACCTGATGTCAATGTGTCTTATTTGTGGGTCTCATTGAGTGTGTCATTGCTCCGGGACAGTGTTGGCTTTCGCTATGTGTCTGTTGAATTTCACGTTATGCACATGTAATCGGTCCTAAGTGGAGTGACAAATTCAATCATGTGTTGTGCCTAGCTATGTGCCTTGTGTTTGTAAAACACAGATCCAACCACCACCCCAAGGATTTTCATGGGTGCATGTGCAATGTCACCATTCAATGGAGGCTTAGTTGCTGCACATTGTGTGTGATCAAGGTGTGTGGTGTTTCGATTGGCCAAATATGACTCACCTCTTGGCACGGTCCCTAGCTCCATTGTGGCCTTACATTACAGGCCATGCCCTGTGAGTGATGTTTGGGTATGTGTAAGGGAAGGTGTTCTGACAGGACACGTGACACAGTGCACGAGAGTGAGTTTGCTCAGGAGTATGGCCCACATCAGGATTTGGCGACACAGTGCATCATCATACAGGATACTGTCCCCACAGTGTAGTGGCCTTGAGGTTACCAGGGATGGTGAGTCAGTCTCCTGATGTGTTGTTTGTAGTTCCACCAAGATTGTTCCACAGGTGACTGTTGTTGACCTGCACATCAAACAATGCCAAATTGCCAATAGTCTGTGACACAATGGTGGAGATGCATCTGGGTTATACTCATGTCGCATATGTCTCAGTGGAGTTTAGACCACCATCGTGGGGGGGGAGCCTAGGGACACTTACACATGCACATGTTGTGTTTGTTCTGCAGTGTGTGGTTGGCTGGTTGTATTAGCACATCTACTGGCTTTATGAGCAGTGATTAGATGTATGGTTTGGTTTGTTTAGCTACTGTCCCTGGGAGTCCAACATCTTCAATTTGGCCATTGGTCATGCTCTTGATTTGCCATTGCTGCCACAGTGTGGAACAGGATCTTGTCTACACTTTAGTTTCTTGCGGAATTCCTTTATATGTGTGTCTCTATGTGAACAAATGCGTGTTTATGCATTTAGATGGTCAATTCTTCCATTGTCAAAATGAACATTGGTGGCAGTGTTAGCCCACAATGGCAATGCTTGTCGCCACATGGCATGTTTTTCTTTGTAAGGCCCAACTATGTCTGCCTCAACAGATATGTGTTCGTTTGGCACACAACCACTACTTTGTCACTACTTGGTAGTGGTTTTATGCCTCAGAGAGTCATACATGATTGTGTGCAAATGCTTGGAGTCTGAACCCCACACTCACCTTTTTGTCACTACACTGATGGGGGTGTTACAGCCCATTTCCCCTATGTGCTTGCCAAAGAAGTGGGTTTGCACCCCATGCTCAGATTTTGGGCACCACACTAATGGGGGTGATGGCCCATCTCCCCTATGTGCTTCTCAATGCTGGGTGTTTGATCCCCTTATCACCTCATGGTGATCACACTGAGGGGGGGGGGGTTAATACCCCATATCCCCTATGTGCTTGGCAAAGTTTGGGGTTTGAACCCCATGCTCATCTTTTGGGCACTACACTGATGGGGGGTGTTACCCCATCTACCCTATTTGCTTGTCAATGCTGGGGGTTTGTACCCCACAATCGGCCTTTGTTCACTAGAGTGATGGATGTAACAGCATTTGTTCATGAGGTGTCACTGAATCTAGATGTTTGTGCACAATACACAAACCTGGCATGGGAGTAGGGGGGAGTGTTTGCCCTCCACCTCCTCTGGGGTGGACTGTGCTGTGGGATGGGGATCCACCCCTTCTGGGGTGGACTGTGCTGGGGGGATGGGCAACCACCCCTTCTGGGGTAGACTGTGCTGTGGGATGGGCATGCACCCCTTCTGGGGTGGACTGTGCAGTGGGATGGGTATCCACCCCTTCTGGGGTAGATTGTGCTGGGGGATGGGCAACCACCCCTTCTGGGGTGGACTGTGCTGTGGGATAGGCATCCACCCCTTCTGAGGTGGACTGTGCTGTGGGATGGGCAACCACCCCTTCTGGGGTGGACTGTGCTGGGTGGATGGCCAACCACCCCTTCTGGGGTGGACTGTGCTGTAGGATGGGCATCCACCCCTTCTGGGGTGGACTGTGCTGGGGGGATGGGCAACCACCCCTTCTGGGGTGGACTGTGCTGGGCGGATGGGCATCCACCCCTTCTGGGGTGGACTGTGCTGGGGGGATGGGCAACCACCCCTTCTGGGGCGGACTGTGCTGGGGGGATGGGCATCCACCCCTTCTGGGCTGAACTGTGCTGGGGGGATGGTCATACACCCCTTCTGGGGTGGACTGTGCTGTGGGATGGGCATCCACCCCTTCTGGGGTGGACTGTGCTGGGGGATAGTCATACACCCCTTCTGGGGTGGACTGTGCTGTGGGATGGGCATACACCCCTTGTGGGGTGGACTGTGCTGGGGGGATGGGCAGCCACCCCTTCTGGGTGGACTGTGCTGGGGTGTGGGCAGCCACCCCTATGTGTGTTTTGGCTTTCGCGGGTTTGTCACGTATTAGTGGGTGGTAGGTGTCTGACTTACCGTCTGCGACGTACGCGTTGGTTCTGGTTGTTGATTTGGGCAAAGGCGTACAGTACAGGTATAACATGCGCGATCGGATACATGGCAACTTCGTCTCGTATGCGGTGTTCGTGTTGTGGCACAAATCGGACATGATGTACTGCTCTTCCGGATGCTGTGACGTGCTAAAGCTGGTGACCTGTTCGGCGCGGAGGACGCACGCATCGTACTTGCCCGGCTGGAAACTGCTACGGGAAGGTTCCGGGCGAGTCCAATCTGCGTTGACAGAGCCGGCTCGTACGGGAAATGTTGCTCGATTCGGAGCGTGCTTGTCGCTTGGAAAATGCACATATTTGCGCATCGTACTGCCTCGTTTGGACGGACCGGCTCCGGGAACGAGTCAGTCGGAAGGTAAGGCTACGGAGGGCTTTGGGAGGGCCATCCGACCGAGATCGGAATCGACCCCTTAGTGTTGATTTCTGAAGGTGTCTCCATATACACTGATTGAAATGATAGTAGCAACCCTGAATTGATGTGCTGGGGTAGGATTTTAGAATTGCATTTATCATTGCCTGCTCAAAATCAATAATTATTTTCTGTGGAAAATAATTATTTGTTTCTTGTTTAATTTTAGTTAGTACTTCCATATATGTGGAGTTTTGTTTATTGGGTAGATAAAAGGGATGTTAATGTTTTGATATAGAGCATGGACAGTGTATAATTGATAGAATGGTTTGGGACAAATTTTAAAAGTCCCATCCATCATCCATGTTTCTGATTGTTGTAGTTTTATTAAATTATTTGCTGTTGCAAACATAATTATTCTTTTCTCTTTGAATTTGTTGTCATAAAGAACAAAGGGTTCTTCGTTATGAGTTAGAGATAGTTCTGGGGGAATTACTACCTCTTCAAATGTTTTTGGGGCAGGTGTGGTGGTTGTTGTGGTTTTTTTTGTTCGAGATATAGTTCTTTTTAATGAAGAAATAGAGGGCATTTGGCCAGTAGCATGCTGGGGTACTTTGGGCAGCATCTCCTTAAGTATTTGAGTTGTAAATTTTTGTGAGCTCGTACTGGCTTCTTTAATGTCATCTAGGGCATTCCTAACCTCTATTTCAGTAACATTTGGGGGGTAGTTATGCTCCCTTACATACAAAACTGTTGTTTCTCTAGTTGTTACCCTCCCATAACACTTATTTGAATAGTACTTGCTACATTTCCAATTTACTTTAAGTCCACTTTGCTTTTCCTGGGTATAGACATACCCCATGTAGCATAACAAAAACTTTCCTTTCTGGGAAGTGATAAATCGGGCGCCTTCTGTCATTGTGATGTTTTAAATGCTATGAAAAATGTATATACAAATTAATAAATGAATATTGTACATGTTTTTTAATTAATACATACACATTGTAATTAATATACTTACAATGTTGATTTTGAGGTAGTTTTGAATGGAGATGTCCTTTCTTTGTTGGTTGAATTCTGTTTTGTTGCTGATGCTTCTGTTGGTAGAGTAAAACATATTTTTAATTATTTTGTTAAAATGTATATGGTGTGGGGTGGGAGTTTGGGATAAAGTTGGGGTTTGGTTGGGTGTTTTAGATAATTTTTAAAAAGCATTTTGCTGAATACTTACTTTATTTGTTAGATGATTTTAGAAGCTGGTCTGTAATTGTTTGGATGCTTTGAGAATTATCTGTAGAGGAGACATAGATTGAAAAAATATATATATAAATTATTTGTGCATGATAAATAGTAGTTTTTGAAGATTTGCATTAGTGTTATATTATAAATGGCATTTTACTTACATTTTAAAATAGGAAATAGATTTTTCTTTAATGAAATCCTTGCTTCTGGCAGCAATCCGGCAGTGTATGTTTATTGATTGAAATATATTTATGGAGTTATGGAGTTAAGTTTTGTTTGTTTTATCTGTTTTTAAGTTGTCGATATTTTTTAAAAAACGATAATATTGCTGTCTATATTATTGTGATCGATATTTTTGACATGTATATTTTTAAACTATGTCCGATATTTTGAATAACGATATTTATGTGTTCGATAATAGTGTTATCGATATAATTGTTTGACAATATTTTGGTGTCGATAGTAGTGTATTATTTTAATTAAGTATAGGTTATCGATATTAGTGTACTCAATATTTTTGTGTCAATAAAAATGTCTGCCGATATTATGTCAGTGATTCCATGCAATTCTCTTATGATTGGCCTCTTTCCACAGGCACAATTCCGCTTGCTTTGGTGGCTTGATAACCCAAGGAGCCGGTTCCTAATATGTGCTGCACATTACAACACTAAGTTAGATTTGTTTGGCAACTCTTCTTTTGACAAATCACGCTTACCATTATGACACAAAATGGTACAATTTGAGATTTAGTCGGAAGTTCATATTGTTTTTTTTTCCTTAACATCTTAACTTCATCACATTTATTAGATTTGAAATTGAAAAAACAGTTTTTTTTTATTATACACAAAGATCTTCCTACATAATGCACACTTCTTCACAGATATATGCTCTGATTTTTCCTTTTCTTCTGAACAGTGCTTAGAAGAGATTCACAGAGCTCCAAGCTGTAACAAATGCAACATGAGAAATATTGATGTGTGGACCCACTGTTCCAAGATTCAGTCACCTCCAACTGCTATAAATAATGACACACTTTCTATTGACAGTTCATTTTATTGTCATTCTTAGTTCAATAAGACTGAGGGCATTTCTTAAAACCTATTTTCGCCTAAGCATGATATTTATGAATTCTCAAATTCCGTTCATTCATTGTGGTGCCATGAGGTTGAAGAAAACTTGTGATTAATTATTTCATCTGTCATATAATGGTTGACTTTTACAAGTGGCCTCGATTTTATACATAATCTTTTTATAAACCTTTTTAATGTTTATTTTTATGCAATCTATGTTGATGTTTTTAACCTTGTATCTATTTTTTCTCCTGTGTATGCTTGGTATATTTTATACTGATTCGTGTTTTGTATTGCTTGCTTTCTGGTATCTTGCTTTTATGGTTTTTATTCATAGAACCGAATAAAGCTCATATTGATTGATTGCTTGAATTCTCACATTCAATTCATTCATTGTGGTCAGTAAATTTGTGTTTGTCTTGCTACGGTCCCTTTAAATCCTTTTGGTCCATTTCCTACTGGTCTTTCTAACCCCACTGAACACCCTTGAAAGAAGACATGTCATTTGCCAGTGTGCTGGATGGCTGGAAGTCCTGAATCTTTCCTTCCTCACTGTGTATAATGGGTCCCCACTATACATTACCTCCCCCTCCTTCCCAGTCCCCCACCTGCATGGAAAGAAGAGTGTTCTTAAAGGGGTGTAGCTGGAAGTTCTGAATCTCGCGCTAAAGCCTCTGCTGTGCCTGCTTTATTTAGTGTGAGAGGAAAAACAAGTTTCACCCTTCATCCAGGTTCAGATTTCTGTTAGGTAATTTGCTGGGAAAGCCCTCCCATCTTTCATTTGGGTTGTTTTTATTGGATCCCTCAGTGATTAGCCCTGCCCACACCACGTCTCCTGTAAAATGACGCACTGCTCTCTTTCTCCATGTAGGATTAGTCATGATCCCTTGAGTCAGTGTTGTGCCTATAAGGACTACTGTTTTTCTCTACATTTGTTTCCCAATAATTGTCCTTCATTGAGGAGAAAAGGTCAATTCCATGCCCAACCAAGGGGCTGATTACGATGCCATAGGAAACTGCTCCAACCTTCGGTGGGAGCCGTTCCTACGGCAACGTAATCTCCTGTTTGGATTATTTTCCGACCGACCCATTTTGATGAAGTCAGTCGGAAATTAATCCAAACAGGATTTCCAAATGGCTTACAACGGGTTCAGAGAGCCAGTCTGCCATTCGGAAAGGAACCTGTAATCCCAAGGGCCACTCTTTCCGCCGGAGGGATTACGATGGCAGATTCCTACAGCCTTTCTGTGCTGGCCTTTCCGACACAGAAAGGCTGTCTGACTCCCAATTTGGGGCCCCCCTGCAGGACCCCCTTGGGTGCAAGGCCTCCTAGGGGGCACCTATGTTGCCATCCTGTTGATCCCTACACCTGGTGGCAGGCACCTTGAGGTGCCTGCCACGGGGTGCAGGGATGAACTGCACCTCAGCTCTTTACAATGAGAGCATGCATTCCGGTCAGAATGCATGCTCCCATTGTAAAGAATAGGATTGTGACTGAACAGTGTTCGGTCGCATCCTAATTGCTGGTTTGGGGCCACCGACAGGTGGTCAGTCTGTCCCAGATCCAGATCGATGTCGGACGGACTCAGGTCCGTCTGACATCGAAATCGGCCCCTAAATAGTGCTATAGCACCATCGTTGGTCACTGACCCTGAAAGCCCTGGTGTGGTGAGACACGGCAGCTTTCGAAGGCCTGTGGCGACAGTAGTGTATAGGGTGACGATACAAGAGCAATGTGAGCGGTATATTGCAGTCCAGGAATTCACTCTCATGAGAGGCTAACTATGCTGGACACATACCAAGCCATATCTGGCTGCAGCATCAACCAGTGGAACAGGCAAGGAATGAATAAGTGTCTTCATACCCAAGATGAAACTGCACTTGGGATACCTCTGCAGCGGCATTTGAAGGGTGATAAATGCTGGGAATGCTCGATCTCTGCCTGTCCTTCACCACTTGCACTGAGACACACTTCATGCTAACTGTACCATATACATGCACCCAGGCGGCTCCTCTGCTAAGGCGGAGGAGCGTCGCCACACTGCCTAAAAATAAAAATAAAATGATAATAACGTATCGTTATTATCATTTATTTTCCCTATTCCAGTCAGTGGTGGGGCAGGGCGGGGCTGGCCAGAGCAGGGGAGGAGTGGTGTGCACTCCCTAAGTGCGTATGAATTGTTTGGCTGGCCCTCTTGGGTCGACCAAACAGTTCATGCGCACATTGCATGTTCCTATCAGGCTGCATTACACAGCCTGTTCAGGAACATACACAGGCTCCCTGTTCCAGTCTGAGCGCCGATCCACGGCGCTCAGACCAATCACAACGCTGAATTGCAGCATTGTGATTGGCTCAGGGGAGCTTCCTGCTGTTGGCTGCGACAGGAAGATGAAGAGGACGGTGGAGAGGCGGCGGGTGCCTGTTAAAGGTAAGCCCTTTTTTTTAAAATTAGATTCCTCCCCCTCACCTCCCGCCTCACCACACCCGTCCGGTAGCAGCCACTACTGCTAGTCACACAGGCGTGCTACTCACCCTCCAAACAACTTTTCTATTATGTTGTCAATGGGCTCAAAAAGGACTAACCACCCCTGCTTATCAGGGAAAAGAGATGAGGAGAGAGTGGATAAATCAACAAAGGATGTCATTCTTTAGAATGGCTCCACGTGTGATCCTAGACATGGTCAGAGAATGAGAGCTGGAGCTAATATTACCTACATTATGCTCCATTGCTATCACTGTCCCTAAGGATCCACGTTTACAAGTTATGCTATATGTTGGCTACTGGGTCATTCAAGGGCACCAGTGGCATCATGGTCGGCATCTCACAGCCCTGCCAATCCAGGTGTTTTGCCAGGTATTGCCGTTTTAAACAAGTGAGTTTATATGTAGATACACCATGTTGCAGTTTTTATCAGGACAATGTGTGGCATGGACGTTTTATACAACTGTCCATTTCTCGCACGGACTTCAAGTTATTGACTGAACCAATATCACAGTGCAGCCACCCTCGAGCACCTCACATTTGATAATACCATCCTTTCATCAACGTGCAAGCTGTCTGTGATGCCAGGGGATACTTCACATATCAATATATTAACTTTCAAGTGCAAAACATGACAACTACATATTTTGTCACTCGACTTTTGCAGCTCAAGTTGATGTAAATGAATAATGAACCCCCTAAAACCCTGGCTTACAGTTGTACCTTATGTATGTTTTAATTAGTCATCAATGCTACATTTTGAGCACTTTTGTCTAGGAACATTACATTTTATTGTTGCTCATCTCTCACCTGGTCGTTGTTTTAAAGGAAATAGAGCATGTCCATGTGACGGAACATCTGCACAAAGCACTTTACATTTATTTTTCTTTTGTAAATGTCATACATTTCTAAGAGTCTGATTTTTTACAAATGTTGTACTACACTTTACACAGTGCAAAACTTCTCCTCTGTATTTACAATCTTTGCATTCCCTCCCAATGTGTTCTGCAGTGTTAAGCTTTGAAAATAGTGCTGTAAAGATTAGGGAATTGCTACCGGATATGCATGCAGACTGTATCTGATTTTAAGTTCCTTTAAAACTGTTTTTATATTTATTGTTCTATGGTATCTTTTATGGTATGAAGTATTTACCGAATAAAGATCATTTTTGACTTTGACATTGCCATCCTTCCATCAACGTACAAGCTGTCTGTGATGCCAGGAGATACTTCACATATCTATATTCTAACTTTCAAGTGCAAAACATGACAGCTACATATTTTGTCACTGAGCTTTTGCAGCTCAACTTGATGCAAATGATTATGGACGTTATGGTGAGTAGCAGAACTAAACTTACATTTGTTCACTTAATGCAAACTTTTATTGTAAAAAACAAATGCTCAAATGTATATCCTGTCCTGTACGTTCACAGCCTGTCACATTCAAATGTATGAGCAACCTAGTAGGAATTGGTTTATCATCTGATACATTCTAATATAAGTTTAACTGTTGTTTGAGGGGCCATAGGACAGACAGGAGCTATGGTGACTTCCACGTGATTCGAACTTAGGCAAGATTAGGCACTGGTGCAGGCTCACTAAGCCGTTGCCACCTCAGCAACTTGATGGTCAGTTCAAACAGTTCTTAATCCCTTAGAATTTTCACTTGCACACGAAATTTCCTACGGTAGGATTACCTTTGTGCATTCATAACATAGTGATAACGCTGATTCTTATCTTATCACTTTAAGAATCTTCAGGTCGCCAGGATCTTTTTACCTGCTGCATAGTGTAAAGGGAAGAAATCCTTTTCGGTTATGCAACTTAAGTTTGAATCTAGTTTACCTGAAAGACCACTGACTCCGAGTTCAATTTTGGGGTTTTATTACAGCCAAGAATAATTGCACATGCAAGCACCTCAACACGAGGTTAAAGAAATAGATGGGCACTAATACAAATAGCATCCTACGCAGGAGTCTCATCCGACTCAGGATAAGAAGAATCGTTAGCTCCAAAAGTATTAGACAAGCAATGACAGCTCCAATCTCTACGTTATTCCTCATTTATCTAAACAAGCATAAACCCATTGGCTGTCCCTACTCTACTACTAAGGTGACATACCTACTTAGCGAATTTCCCAGGCAAGAGTAAAAGAAAAGGTGTCAGCTGTGAAGACTTCCTAAGAAGTGCACTCACATAGTACTTTGAGCTCGATTCTAAGATGCTCCTTCACCAAATCCCTCTCTGTCCTCTTCTCTGCTCTCCCCTACCTCTTCTCTGCCCTCCTCCCTTCGGGGCACTATCCCTAATACAAAACCCAAAAACAATTAAACACGCCTTTTGTCACGCCTCTTCGGCCAGGTCTTTCTTCTTGTATTTTTCCATCGGAACTCTTACTCCATCCTGGACGGTTGTGATGACCTTGGGTCCCAGGCACCTTCTCCGCTGAAGGTATCATCCTTGCATTCCAGTGTACTCCCATCTCAATGCCTCCCACCACCCCAACTCGTGAAACAAGGAGCCAGTCTTTTACTAACGAGACATGTGTCCTTGCACCTGCAACAGAAGATACGTTCAACAGAAACCTTCCACTGTGCTAATTAATTCTACTGCTGGTGCCCAGAGAGCCTTTCCAAGAGAGCCTTCTCTGCCTACAAATTAAGCTAACCTAAGAACAAACAGGCCTTTCCTTTGCGTATGTTCAGTCAGGCCTTTACACGATTTAAACACTATTCTTAATCACTTCTATAAGCATTAGTTCATTACACTTCATATGCGAAAAGTGAACTATACGTGCAACTTAATATGATACACGTTTAAACTACTGCATCTCGATTACACATGGCCTAACACATTAATGCATCATTTTGAACACATTTCAGTTAATCATTACAATTGCAGGATTATAATAGCACAATTACTCTTTGATTCACTCTAATAATGCAAGCGAAGCTACATTTTACTAGCCGATCACTGATATATAACTGAATATATGCGGGTGCAGACTAACGGTGATTATGCTGCACCCCTACAATTTCTACGAGAACATAGCGCTCTATCAGTTCCCCCCTTTGATGACTCCTGTCATCACATCTTATTCAACTCCCTTGGAGACAGAACTGACCTAAACAGAACTTGTTGCCATTCCTCCTGGTCTGTAATTCTCCAATCTCTTAAGTCTTTGATATTGACTGTCCTGCAGTCTGGCCATTCTCGTCTCATTTTCTCTCAGAGCTCTCTCAACTCTGCCTGCTCGATACCATTTGTATGCTTTAATCAAACCCCACAGACAAACCACACAGACTACCACAATAAGGAGTGGTCTCAGGATATAGCCAAGGAATCCCTTCCCCAAATTCGCAAACCAGCTCCCCACTTGACCAAATCCTTTGCCAACTTTCTCCCATGCTCCCTCTTCAGTCAAGTCCGCTATCTTCGTGTGAATAGTAGTGATGTTACTTATATATTTCTCCAGATCCTTGCTGTAGTCTGGTATATAAGTACAGCACTCTTGGACCTTCAATAATTTACAGACTCCGCCCTCTTTTGCCAATAAGACATCCAAAGCAAGGCGATTCTGTAAAACCATTGTCCTTATCGACAACATCTCTCCCTCTACAAGTACCAATGACTTTGCTGTGTTCATCGACAGTTCGTCTATCACAGTCGCCAATCTCCGGATCTTCACATCATTCAAGATCACTCCCAAACTTGGTATCATGGCTCCAAAGATATCTCCCACTACGACTCCTGCACTCGTACTCCTTCTCACTCTTGAATGCTTTCCACCTTCCAGAAGTTCCAAATCCTCTGTATGGTAAATCTTTGGAAATATTATTCCCAAATAACATGTACCATACCAGTTCGCAGGCAATCTCACATAGGCATTCCTTCCACATACAAAATACACCGTAGGTATCACTTGTACAGGGCCCTGGAGAAAGTTCTTTGCTGCATCTGCCATGGTGAAAATATGGTCACACGTACTCTGTCCCACTGGGACCTTTTCATAGTAGGTCTGATAACGTCTCACACACAGCTTTCCCCTCTGCTCCTTGTCCAAGGCTATAGGGCCATAACTTCCCTTTGTTCTGTGCAATTTTTCCTCCTCGGTCCAGTCTACGGTAGAATGCCCTGTGTCTCGTGTCTGTGTTAGTTTTCTATATCTGTCTTCTACCTGATCTACGAACTTTTTCTCTACATCTGATAATGAGCACGTCAGATTATGACGGTGTGCATATGCTGTGTCCAGTTCCAAAGACGGTATGAAGAACTTCCTAAGTCTATCCTTGGACTTATAATAATCATACTTGTTCAAATGTTTATAAGCTGGGACTTCAGGAAGCACTGCATCGTAATTGGAAAAGAAATACTCGAACTGATCCCTTTCATAGAACATACTAAGCAACAGACTACATGAAATCCCATATGTCAGTGGAAGATGGTGATACCTAAATCCCTCATCCACTGAATCAGGCAACTGCATACACACATAACAGTCCTTCGCATCCATCGCATCCACATACTCGTATAGCAGCTTGGCGTATGCATTAAGCTTAAAATCACTTCTAGACAAATCTACATGCAATCTACGACTTTCTTCTATCAGCAAAGCCTTGTCAGCTCCTATATTTCCCTCTTTTTGGCTAGGTGTGGTAGGTGTAGGAGTCCCTGGCACCCCCTGCACTGCTAGCTCATGTGGAACGGTATATGAGACTACAATTACTATGATTATAGAAACTATCACACTCCCTATTAATATGCCTACAATCAATTTGGATCTACGATTTGGATCTCCAACCTCCATGATCTCGAAAGTTCTCAAACGTTCTTGGTTTCAGCAATGTGCACTCAAAAGTCTCTGTCTTCTTCACACGTAACTTGCTTCACCAGTTCGAGCAACACTTCAAAACCTCTGGAAATCCCCTTTTTCAGCTACAGTCTTATTTACATAGTCCAGAAAAAGACTTCCCTAACTCTTGTTCCTCTTCGGTGGAAAGTCCCTAAGTTTGCTCTTCTTCCACTCGGATCTAGGTTATCTTCTTCTTTAGACTTTTATTTACAACAGGTTACATTTCGTCCACGATAAGATCATTTGTAAGCGCTTCTAAAACGTGATACAAAAGTTCAAGACGAAGAGTTACCATTTCATGTGAATACGGCTCAAATACAAAGGACGGAAACACGAGTCGATGGAGAACCAGCTCTCGGACCCTACTCAGAAGCGGGGGATTCGGAACAGTGAGGGTCAGTATTCCTTCGACTTCGAGCCCCGGCAACAGCAGCACCACCTTCAGTACCACATTCGGGCTCTTGCTGACCACCTGCAATGACCTCAGCCTCCCCGTACTCACTACCCCCTGCATCAGTCACTGTATAAGTCCACTCAGGGGTAGAATATCTCTTGCAAGGTACCCTTGTTCTCCTCGATCTCCTCCGACCCTCTTGAGTCCGCTCTTCGTCGCTTGCTTCGGTCTCAGACATTTCAGACACTGGAGCAAGATCTCTTTCGGGTGCCAACCTCAGGTTCAGTCTCCTCTGTCCTTCAGGCCAGGCTTCCTCGATTCTGATCGTTCTTTTACCTTCCCCTTCTATACCCTGTGCACCACTTCCTTCTTCTGCTGAATCTGACTCTAATCCACCCACTGCTCCACCTCTGTCATCTGAGTCAGTGTCGAAGTTCGGGTTGTCGAAACCCCCTTCTGCTTGCTCTGGTGCACAACCAGCTGCATCAGCGACCCTTACAGCTTGACTTGTCCTCTCATGTGGCCCTGCCACATCAGCTGGATTTTCATTTACGAGAGGAGCTGTTTCTTCCGAGGGTGCTGAAACTCTGCGGGTATGGGAGGCATGAACCCAGTTCAGCAATCCTCCACATTTCACTGCTGTGTTCGTTACCAGTATCACCTGGTATGGGCCTCGCCACTGAACATCCAGACAACTCTTCCTCACGTGCTTTCGGACAAGCACCCAGTCACCCGGACACAGGTCGTGGCACAGATCACTCGAGGCTGGAACAGCTGCAGCTTGGACCTGCTGGGACACAGAACGGACCACATCAGATAGTCCTTTACAGTAATCGAGAATCAAGTCATCAGTGATGTTTATCAAAGCTGTAGCTGGTACTGCTGGCAACCGCATTGCCCTCCCCATCAGGATCTCATGAGGGGACAACCCAGTTCTCCTATCTGGGACACTTCTCATGCTCATCAGCACGAGTGGCAGTGCATCCGGCCACTTCAAAGACGTTGACGAACACATTTTTGCCATCCGGGCTTTCAAAGTCCCATTAACCTGTTTCACCATCCCGGAAGCCTCTGGTCGATAACTACATTGGAGTCTCTGATCAACGTTCAATGCAGCGCAGAGTAACTTCATGATTTCACTGTGGAAGTGTTTTCCTCTATCTGATTCCAAAGAGGTAGGAATCCCGAATCTCGGGATGAGTTCCCTCAGCAACAACTTAGCCACTGTGAGAGTGTCACATCTACGGGTTGGGTAAGCCTCCACCCACCGTGAGAATACACATATCAGCACCAGAATGTATCTCAACCCATTGCACTTAGGCATTTCTATGAAGTCTAACTGTATTCTATTAAAAGGCCCTCCTGACCTCCCAATATGACTCAAGGTGACTACTGTTTTCTTTACGGCATTCATCTGCTGACACGTAACGCACCTCTGACACACTGCTTCAGCAATCGCACGAAACCGTGGGTTATACCACGTTTGTCTAAACACACGCATCATGGCATCTCTACCAAGGTGTACCGATCCATGTATCAATCTCGCCATTGGGCTCAGCAAATTTTCTGGCAACACAGCTCTCCCATCACTGGAGACCCAAACATCTACTTCCCCTTTTTCGCATCCTGCTTTGACCCATCCGTTCCGTTCCTGATCTGAGACTTCATCCTGCAGTCGCTTGAGCTCCTCCCAAGTGTCTGCCATGGCCAACATCATGTTGAGCTCGGTTCTTTCTTGGCTCTCTCCTGTGTAACCCTCTGTAAATATGCATCCTTGTTCAGCACAGAAGCGGGCGACTTCGTCCGCATAATTATTTCCCAAAGACACAAAATCCTCCCCCTTCACATGTGCAGTGCACTTGACAACTGCGATTTCTTTTGGATATTGCAATGCATCTAACAGCTGTCTTACATGTTCTCCATTCCTAATGGGTGAGCCAGATGATGTCAAAAATCCCCTCTGAGACCATAACTGTCCGAAGTCATGAACCACACCAAACCCATATTGGCTATCCGTGTAAATCGTGATTCGAATTTGATCAGCGGCCAAACAGGCACGAGTCAAGGCAATGATCTCAGCTACCTGTGCGGAGCGTACTCCTTCTAGGCAAGCAGCCTCAACCACCCCAGAAATGGTACATACAGCGAACGCTGCTCTTAGTTGACCAACACTGTCTCTTAGGCATGAACCATCGACAAAGAAAATTTCATCTGGGTCAGTCAGTGGTTCATCAACAATGTCGGGTCTTGGTTTGGTGCAGAGTTCAGTCACATCAAGACAATCATGGTCCGCACAATCTTCATCATCTGCATTCGGTGTAGGCATTAATGTCGCAGGGTTTAAGACGGAGCACCTCTTCAGAGTCACATTCACTGCAGCAAGTATGACTTGCTCATACCTCGTTAATCTGTTATTCGTTAGGTGCTGAGTCTTAGTCCTGGTCATCAATAATTCAACCGAGTGTGGCACATAAACAGTCAAAGGATGACCCATTACAATACTCTCACATCTTTCAATGCTGACACCTGTTGCAGCAACGGATCTTAGACATCCGGGCAACGCAGAAGCTACTGGATCTAGAGTAGCTGAAAAGTAGGCAACTGGTCTACGGACACCTCCATGATTCTGAGCTAAGACTGCTAATGCACACCCTTCTCTCTCACAACAGAACAATGAAAAAGCCTTGTTGTAATCAGGCATTCCCAGAGCTGGGGCTCTACACAACTCCTCTCTCAGTTTTAGGAATGACACCAAGCACTCCTCGTCCCATGGTACCGGATCACTCACATCCTTGTGCGTAAGCCTCTGTAAAGGCTTGGCTCTCAAAGAAAAGTTGGGAATCCACTGCCGACAATAGCCGACCATTCCCAAAAACATCCTGACTTCTCTCTGAGTGGTGGGCACTGCCATGCTCATTATCACCTCAATTCGATCTGGTGACACCTTCCTCTTGCCTTTTTCTAATCTGTGTCCCAAATACTGTACCTCATTTAGGCAGTACTGCAACTTGTTGGGAGACACCTTGTGCCCGTTCTCGGCTAAATGGTTCAATAAGGCTACTGTGTCTATCCTGCAAGCATCTTCCGTTTCTGAGGCAACAAGCAGATCGTCTATGTACTGCACGAGAACTGAGTTCTGCGGCAATACGAGACTCTCGAGATTCTTTTTCAGGATCTGATTAAAGATTGATGGACTTTCTGTATACCCTTGAGGGATACGACACTATGTTAACACACGGTTTTCCAGCCTGAACGCAAAAAGAAATTGGCTTTCCTCGTGGAGCGGTATCGAAAAGAATGCTTGACACAAATCAATGACAGTAAACCACTCGGCTTCGCATGGAATCTGAAACAGTATCACTGATGGATTCGGTACCACTGGACAACAAGGGACAACTATCGTGTTGACCTTTCGCAGGTCTTGCACGATCCTGAACTTCCCGCTTGGCTTCTGTAGTCCCATAATAGGTGAATTACATGGGCTACCTCTAATCTCCTTCAGAATGCCTTGCTCGATGAAAGCCTCAATTACAGGCTTGATTCCTGCTATCGTTTCAGGCGACAGATTGTATTGAGGCGTTCTAGTGAAATCGACATTTTGCTTAACCTGAATCTGCACAGGTTCAACCCCCTTTATCAATCCTATCTCTTTTCCTGTAAAATCTCACACCTCTGGTGACACAGCGTCTCTCAAGTCAGGTGGAAGTTCTTCCACAGTCACTACTGGATACAAGTCTACACACAGATGCTGGTTTGCAACTTTAAAAGTAGCATCATCATCCCTTGTCTGAACCTCCACTCCCCTTGGTGTGCAATAGATAGTACAGTTTAATTTGCACAATAGATCTCTTCCTAACAAGCAAACTGGACTTGTATCGCACACCACGAACTGGTGTTTAGCTTGGAAGGAGCCTATCCTCACTGGAATCGGTTCGGTCAATGGACTAGTTATCTTTTTGTTTGCCACTCCAACAACTTGGATTGATTGTCCCGAGAGGGGTAGGTTAGGGACCACTGCTGATCTTACAGTAGACCGGGTAGCACCAGTGTCAACCAAAAGTGTGGTAGGATGACCATCAATGTCTGCCTCCACAAAAGGTCCTCTCTGGTCTACCTCCAAGACTGCTCCAAGGGTGCAGTCTTCCTCCCCCCTCAGGCACCGTCAGGATAACGGATCTGGACTATATTCATCATACCCTTCGAAAAGGGGCATCTGCAGGTAAGTCCGTATTCCCTGTGAGATTCTTGGTGGCTGTGGGACTTGTACTTGTGGGTTATACGTCCCCCCTTTCATTGATCTGGGCTTCATCACCGTGTTGACTACCTCCTGCGCAGGTGCCTGAACCCCTTCTACCTCCTGCTGCACCTGGTTGGCTGGGTTCAAAGGGCACTCGCGTTTCCAATGTCCAATCTGGTGACAAAGATGACACGCAGTGGTCTTCTTCAGTGTCGCCACTTCCACCCCCGTCTTGGGATCTATGGGTTTCCCCTTTCCCTGGCCTTGCCCATTCTGGTTCCCTTGGTAATTTCCTTGTCTTCTTCCCAGCGTCCCTCCACTAGGCTGGATCTGGGCTGTCTGCATTTGAACGAGCATCAGCTTGTCCTTTAGCTTCTGGTGCTTCGAGTCCACTTCATCGCTACAGTACCTCGCGTACCGCAAGATTTCATCTACCGGCTTGTTCTGCCAACAGATCAAATGGTGCTGTATCATGAGGCTGACCTCCGGCTTCAATCCCAAAACAAACTTTGAGACAAACTGTCCCATATCTTTGGGGTCTAAGGCATCTAATCCACTGTACTGTTTAAATGCTTGTAAGAGCCTTTCATAATATTCATGCACTGTCTCCTTAGGTTCCTGCACAGTTCGATCTATCTTAACCCAATCAATATCTTGAGGCGAAATCTTCAGCTTCAACCATGTAATCACTTGGTCAAATTTTTTCATAACAATGGGTGACGGACCATTTGTGACAGTATCCCTTTCGGGTTCCGAGGTCGGCCATTCAACTGCGATTTTACAAGCTGCCCACAAATCTCCCGGCACCACTATATCAAACAAGGTGTTCAAGTCTGTCCACAGCACTTTCGAGATTTTAACAAACCGCTCAACCTGTTTGTACCACTCTACGGATTTTTCCCTCAGCCGAGGAAAATCATTTGTAAACGCAGCCAAGTCACCTCTACTCCACGGTACATGCACGTACCCTCCATTCTGTACTTCCCGTAAAGGATAGTTCCCAACGCCCATCGCCCCTCCCCCCGGGGGCGGCGTTTCTCCTACACTTTTCCTTGCCAATTTCTTCTTTGACCACCTTTCTTCCCATTTGTCCAACAAATTCCATATACGCATCCCTACAATCAGATCTTTAGTGTGCGTTCTTAATCCTGTGATCCTTTTCTCCTCCAATTCCTGATCACTATATTGTAACCTATGCGGTCCTTGTAACGTCTTTGTTTTATTCAGGTCCACCTCATATCTCCTAGCCAATGCTGTCAATTTCTCATGTGCGATCCTTGCTTTACGAGTCACATCTTTTGCTATGAAAAGCAACTCGTCTGGCCCATAAATCTCTATTCTCTCTAAAGGCAGGCTCCCTTTAATCATTTCGTCTACCTCTGCTTTTAATCTTACTACGTCCAGCAACCTTGCCTGTACTGCACCCTTTAGTATTTCATGACAAGCTGCGCCATTTCGCTCATCATAGTCACCACTTTGTTCTTGTGACTTGTTCTCTTCTATCGTATTCCTGTAACTTGGTCTGGTTTCTGAAATTTCTCGTTCCCTATCGCCTGGCATTCTATCACTTTGGTTTCTTACTGATGGTGTCCACATCCTCAAATCTGATTTGGACTCGAATAAGGACCTTGGTCTGACTGGTCTCTCCTCCTCCTGTCTAAAAGAGGAATCTGCTGTGGCTGGTAACGGCGTACTTGTTTCCAAGGGCTTCGGGAAGTGAATCACCTGTATTCCTAAGCCATTCCCACTAGCACTAGCTCCCTCTCCTCCTGTCGTCTGCATTACACTTCCTTCGCTTATTCGATCTGGGTCATATACCGATACTATAGGACCAATGGTAACCGGTACTGTCAGGGAGTCTGGTAACCGCATATTCCCAGTGGAAGGCTGTGTTCCCGATCCCTCTGTTCCTGTGGAAATTCTTCCCACTACCCTCATGTTAGTCTGATTCTGCGCCTCGCCAGTTTCTACTGCTGAAGTTGATTTTCCCTCTTCTGAATCTGGATTAAATGGAGGTGGTCTCTCTGCTAGCAACCTGTCTAACAGGCTGTCATCTGTATCACTGTCGTCCTCTTCAACCCTTATTATTTTCCCATCTTTTATTAGCAGGGGGTACAACCTATCTCCTTCGATCGTTTCCACCCTCCACCTTTTCTCCAGTGCATCCCACCTCGCATCTTGGAAGGCCCTGATCGATTTCTTCACCCTTTCTTGACTTTTGTCTCTTTTCCTGTCATACGCTGCCCTAATCCATGCATGTAGCGCCTCAAACTGTGTCGGTCTAGGCAGCGGTCGTAAAGAAGCCATTATAGTTTTCAGCTGGTACAGCGCTTCCAACCTGAAAGTGCCATAACGTGGGAAAGTCAATTCTCCTTCTCCTGCTGTCATTTTATGCCAATTCTCGAGCCAAATTATAGTATGCAATCCTACATTTTTAGCCATATAATGTGCTGGCATATCCTCGGGAGGGGCTTCCTCTCCACCCCGAGTAACCACATGTCTATCACCTCTACACAGTTCTCGTAAAACTTTAAAACATTTCATGATAAAGCAGATATCTGTTCGCACCCAATATTTTGTTTTCGCTTCCTGGTTCAATCCACCAATGCCAGCGCGGCTCACGCCAACCGGCCTATCGCAGCACGGCACTGTCTGACGTCACGCTTCCTCCGCTCGCAGCAGTTCCCCTCCTTGCTAATTCTCTCGTTCTCATTCGCACGTATCTCAATCACCCTCTGAAGCAATTGTCCGTCACCGACCAATTACCTCTCTGACTGTCGGTTCACCAATGACCGATCAGCCTCTCGAAATTGTTGACCTCAATCTGGCAACTGTCTGTCCGCGAACGACCGGACAATCACCTCTGACACAATTGATAGGCTTCAAAACGCTCAATGTTCCACACACAACAACCTACGACCGGCGTCGGTTATTCATACTCTCACACATGTGCTCCCTATCCTTAGTGGGTTGTCAACGACGTCTCATGACCCCCACAATCTCTGGTCAACGATCTCAATTCTGGGTGTCTTCTACACCACAATATCTCTCGGCCCCGTGCGCGCTCACGGTCCGATCCTCAATCACACAACTCTCATTCCAACTTCGCAAGATATCACACAACAATTAAACACTGCAATCTAACAAGCGTCACCCTGTTCATACTCACTCTACCACAAACTGCTATTTCCGCCGCACCGTCACTCTCCGTCAGTTTTCAGCGACCGCCGATGTCCTCCTCCTACGATCCACTGGATCACCATCACTCGGGCTCTATGTGGTAAATAATCTCTTATCCTAATCTTGATCTCCCCTTACTATCAGAGATAACCATCCTCTGCTACCAACTGATAACGCTGATTCTTATCTTATCACTTTAAGAATCTTCAGGTTGCCAGGATCTTTTTACCTGCTGAATAGTGTAAAGGGAAGAAATCCTTTTCGGTTATGCAACTTAAGTTTGAATCTAGTTTACCTGAAAGACCACTGACTCCGAGTTCAATTTTGGGGTTTTATTACAGCCAAGAATAATTGCACATGCAAGCACCTCAACACGAGGTTAAAGAAATAGATGGGCACTAATACAAATAGCATCCTACGCAGGAGTCTCATCCAACTCAGGATAAGAAGAATCGTTAGCTCCAAAAGTATTAGACAAGCAATGACAGCTCCAATCTCTACGTTATTCCTCATTTATCTAAACAAGCATAAACCCATTGGCTGTCCCTACTCTACTACTAAGGTGACATACCTACTTAGCGAATTTCCCAGGCAAGAGTAAAAGAAAAGGTGTCAGCTGTGAAGACTTCCTAAGAAGTGCACTCACATAGTACTTTGAGCTCGATTCTAAGATGCTCCTTCACCAAATCCCTCTCTGTCCTCTTCTCTGCTCTCCCCTACCTCTTCTCTGCCCTCCTCCCTTCGGGGCACTATCCCTAATACAAAACCCAAAAACAATTAAACACGCCTTTTGTCACGCCTCTTCGGCCAGGTCTTCCTTCTTGTATTTTTCCATCGGAACTTTTACTCCATCCTGGACGGTTGTGATGACCTTGGGTCCCAGGCACCTTCTCCGCTGAAAGTATCATCCTTGCATTCCTGTGTACTCCCATCTCAATGCCTCCCACCACCCCAACTTGTGAAACAAGGAGCCAGTCTTTTACTAACGAGGCATGTGTCCTTGCACCTGCAACAGAAGATACGTTCAACAGAAACCTTCCACTGTGCTAATTAATTCTACTGTTGGTGCCCAGAGAGCCTTTCCAAGAGAGCCTTCTCTGCCTACAAAATAAGCTAACCTAAGAACAAACAGGCCTTTCCTTTGCGTATGTTCAGTCAGGCCTTTACACAATTTAAACACTATTCTTAATCACTTCTATAAGCATTAGTTCATTACACTTCATATGCGAAAAGTGAACTATACGTGCAACTTAATATGATACACGTTTAAACTACTGCATCTCGATTACACATGGCCTAACACATTAATGCATCATTTTGAACACATTTCAGTTAATCATTACAATTGCAGGATTATAATAGCACAATTACTCTTTGATTCACTCTAATAATGCAAGCAAAGCTACATTTTACTAGCCGATCACTGATATATAACTGAATATATGCGGGTGCAGACTAACGGTGATTATGATGCACCCCTACAATTTCTACGAGAACATAGCGCTCTATCAATAGTGTTTCAGTCTTTTGAGGCCGCGCTTTGCGTTACCTTCTCAGCAGAGACATGGCTTCCCTGAAGCTGGATAGTGTGCTTGATGGTGTCTTGTTCGACATCAATTGACCCTGGTGAAGTTTGTACTCTTCACTCAGGTCACTAAGGGTTTCAGGCTGGTTTGAGGGTTGGTCGCCTTTGGCAGGTCTCATAGTTTGGCGGTGATGCAGCTCCCTGGAGGAATGTGGCATTGTATACCAGTGTATTTCTCACTCGCATCTCCTTGTCCAGCCATTTTTCTTAATGTCCCCTACAGTCCCTCCATGGCATTCCTAAAGTCAGTCGGCTCCTGTGACATTGTCTGTGTGTCTACCGTACTGAGCCGGTATGGAGACAGCGCTCCTCATAGTGGTCAACCATATAGGTGACTAGAATGTCTGCCTCCTCCAGTGCAATTTCTTGGCCTTTTCGTTGGGACTGACTCCATCTTCTGAGTATCTCTGTCAGAATATCAGCTGAAGTGGAACAGAGAAATGCTTTGCTAAAATCACCTCTTAATGTGTGTACAATAACTTTCTGGTGAGTGTGATTATTTTCCAATATCCTGCATTCACAGTAAAGCTCCACGTAGTTACAGGACACAATATTTTGGTTCCATCGTTAAAACTGTTCATAATTGTTATTTTTGTATACAAAAATCCATGTCTCGCAAAATTGTGATTACAATTTCAGGCCCACGCCATCCCACCCATGATTTGAATATGTACTTGGGCATGGACTATTGTAATGCTTTGCATTTGTAATGTTTGATGTGCTGGTTTTCTGAATTAATTTGAAGTATGAGTTTTATACAATTGATAGAGCTAAATATTACACATGCATTATATTATGTTTGCAAATTATTATTTGAGAAATTGATCCTTAGGTCTGCATTACAAGTTGATCTCAAAAGTTATTTTTGTCACAAACTGCTGTTCCCTCTTATTTGGTTTCAAGAGACATAAGTAATTCTGCTCACGTTATTACTCCATGAGAAAAAATCCAGGGAATACCAGAGAGAAATCCACTAGATCGAACCTGGTGGGATTTGTCCCTGTAAAAAGGCTTTGAATTTGGGTATAGTATGTGGGACTAAGCATAGTAACGCTGATTTTAATATGCTATTCCTCTTTTTAAGTGGGAGCTACACAGCATTATATGAAATCATAGAGTAATTGCTCATCCTGGATAAGATCATTCAGAATTAATTACTGCTCCGCAACAACGTGATGAAGGCCTTAGTGTTTACTAATTAGTTACAACAATACCTGAATTGTTTAAAGTTAATAACTATTGTTAGAAATGGGGTCTCTAATTAGCAGAGGTATGCACCTTTGTCCAAGTAGGGACCCTTGCTTCTAGTCAGGGTACTGGAGTTACACACTTCAGATAACCCCTGCTCTCCCCCTTGGTAGCTTGGCATGAGCAGACAGGCTTATCCCAAAGGCAATGTGTAAAGTATTTGTACCCAAACACACAGTAACACAGTGAAAACACCACAAATGGACACCACACCAGTTTAGAAAAATAAAGTATGTTTATCTAAACTGAACAAGACCAAAACGACAAAAATCCAACATACAGGTATCAAGAATATCACTTTTAGAACAGTTACTTCAAAAATAGCACTTGTAGAAACAAATAGCTTCACCTGGGGCTATTACGACGTTGTGACAGGCAAAAATCCAAAGTTCAGCGCCGACCGCTTGCTGCGCGGAGTCAGGCATGGAGTCACACGTACCTCCAAACAACAGTACCTTTGAAACTAAGTCAGTAGACGATGCACAGCGTCGTGGAGGTGAGGCGTCAGTGCCGAGGTGAAGCCGGTTCCTTTCTGCCATGGGAGAGGCAAGGCGTTGAGCACATGTAGACAGGTGGCGTTTGTGGTGGGGCGTCGGTTCTGGTGAGGCGATGTGACGTGGAAGAGTTTGTGAAGTCACTCTCGTCTAACGTGATGCTGGCACTGGCGGTGAAGGCGTCGGTGCGAGCGCTGGCGTCAGGAAGGCCGATAACTGCAGGCATAGGCGGGCATCGAAGGGCATCAGAGCTGCGGTGCAGGCGAGGTCTTGGCATCACTGGTGGCATCGCTGATGGTGTCAGAGTTGTTTTTCTTGCTTTGCAGCACCAACCACACAATTCTCAGGGCCCAGGAACTGGAATTGGCGCCCTTTTGAATGCAGCAGTCCACACAGGAGTCCAAGTGCTGGTCAGTCGTTTGCAGGTGAAGTTTTTTTTTTTGCCCTGAGTCTTCAGAACAGAAAGCCAGCATACACAGGCAGTTGGAGATTATTCTTCAGGCAGGTTCACAGCAAAGTTCCAGTCTTTGTCCTCTCCTTGGCAGAAGCAGCTACTGCAGGCCAACCCAGCAAAGCAAGCACAGCAAAGGGGCAGTACTCCTTCTTACAGCTCTTCTCCTTGGCAGAGGTTCCTCTCTAGTCCAGAAGTGAACTCAGTGCTTAATTTGAGCCGGTGCTTTCCGGTGCTAAGCACCTGCACTTAATTGGTTTCAGGTGCTCGGCACCGGCACCTAATTGTCAACACCATAGGTAGAACAGTCTACCACATGGTGGTGCTGCTCATCTAATTTAGAGATGAGCAGAACAACGGTTGTTTATTAATAGAATATACATTTAAATAGTGCCAATACCTGTCTCCCCAACCATTCCTTTAGCTTTGGGGACCTGGAATAATCTGAGCTGGCGCATTTACATGCGAGAAAGATGGTTAGTAGTTGTTTTGGCAGCGATGACAAGGGCGATGGGTGGTGCAAGCTGCAGTGGCCTCCTGGTCAGAGCCCTGGCACTTAATATTTTACAAATTAAGCACTGAGTGAACTCATTCTCTGGGGGTTTAGGTCCAATACATATACCACATTTTCTCTTTGTTCTTTTTGTGAAAAGGGTCTCTGAGTCCAGTCCAAACCAGTTCTGTCCTCTCTGATGCAGCATCACCACAGGTGTTGGAGACAGCATTGTGCAGAGCAGACACTGCCTATTCAGGTGCTAGTGAAACTCTTCCCACCACTCTAAATGCCGCCAAGGTCTATTCAGCCAAGCTCCTGTCACTCCAAAACCAGACAGTCAATACACAAACAGCAGAGGCACACAGAATGGTTAAACAAGAAAATACCTACTTTCTAAAAGTGGAATTTTCAAACTCACAATTTAAGAACCATCTTCCTAAAACATATGCGTTAGTAAATTCTGAATTCAGAGAGCCTAAATTCCATTTCTCTATCTTGTCCCAATGGAAATTTTTACTTGTAAGATGTTTACAAAGCAACTCCCATGTTAGACAATGGGACAGTAGTTTTTCAATAGTGAAAAACGAAATTGGCAGTATTTCACTATCAGGACATGTAAAGCCCACCAGTACATGTCCTACCTTTTACCTACACTGCACACTGCCCATGGGGGTACCTTGGGCCTACCTGAGGGGTGCCTTACATGTAAGAAAAGGGAAGGTTAGGGCCTAGCAAGTGGGTGCACTTGTCAGGTCGACATGGCAGTTTAAAATTGCGTCCACAGACACTGCAGTGGCAGGTCTGAGATACAGTTACAGGGCGACTCGTGTAGGTGGCACAATCAGTGCTGCAAGCCCACTAGTAGCATTTGATTTACAGGCCCTGAGAACACGCAGTGCACTGTACAAGGGACTTACCAGTAAATCAAATATACCAATCAGGGAGAACCAATTGTAATAACAATTTACACAGGGATCACTAGCACTTTGACACTGATCAGCAGTGGCAAAGTGCCCAAAGCATCTAAGCCAGCAAAAACGACACCCAGCATACCATCAAAAATACAGGTGGTAGAGACAAAAAGTCAGGGGAAACCACACCAAGGATGCCAAGTCTAACAACTGCACAACAGAAACCCTTATTGTGGTAATATTTTAGAGCAATTGGAAACACCATCTCTTAAAGTTCCACGGGTTGCAATATGGATTAAAAACGTATTTTCAATTTGCACACTAAAATCCAGCACAAACTGCTGAAACCAATTTTGCGATCCAGTTAGATTAGCTACTTATAAAATGCCCCATTGGGATAAAGAAGCTTGGGGTGAATTTGGTGTAACTGACAGCAATGAATGCAACAGAGTGATGCTAAGGGCCATCTTGCCGCTTTAAAAATGAGTGTAAATGCTGCAAGTCTGTGTACGCTCCCACCCAGAAGTTCTAACAACTGTTGGACAGAATTAGTTTCAAAGAATATCTGCCCACACACCAAGTCGAAGCCTACAAAACTTTATTAAAAAATATATAAATATATACATATATGCATATATATATTCACTGAAAAAACCATAGGTTTCAGGGACGTTATAGTTAGAAATTAGCATTACAAAAACCTTAGAAATTCACTGAAAAACCATAGGTTTCAGGGGCGCTATAGTTAGTTGGACATTTCACTCGTACAAAACCCGTGAAATTCCCCGTTATAGTTAGTTCAGCTAACTATAACTCACGCCCCGCAATGCACTGCTGATGACGTCACATATTACATCACTCATGACATGGTCAGTGACATCACTGATGACATCTCAAATGACATCACTGATGACATCATCCAGTGACTGTGTGTTTCTGTAAAGTTTAAATATGTTTAATATATATAGGGAAAGGCGTATTGAAGAATGAGTGGGTGTATAAGTGTCTGAATGGATGATTTAGTAGGTGCGTGACTGACTCTATAAGTAAGTGATTAAACGTATCTTACTGAATGCATGGGTTAGTGACTAAACTGTGTGAATGTCTGTATCTGTCTGTCTGTTGGTGTGTAAGCGGCTGCATGGGTTTGTGAATAGCTACATGAGTGTCTACATGGGTTATTGATTGGTTGTCTGAGTATCTGTATGGGTGCCTGAGTGTTTGTGTGGGTGGGGTGTGTGTGACTCTGTGCATAGATGTGTGAGTGGAAGATTTACTGAGTGCATGGTTTCAAGAGTGCATCTGTGAAGGGCTGTATGGGTGGGTGAGTGTGAGTATAGGTGTGTTGGTGAGTGAATGTATATCTCAGTGGTACATGTGTGAGTAACTACATATGTGAAAGGCAGTATATATGTGTGTTGGAGTATTTAAAAGGCTATAAGTGAGAGTGTGTGATTGTGAGAGTGGCTGTATGGATGAGTGTGTGCTTGTATCAGTGATTTTATAAGAGCGTAAGAATGTGCTAGTATTTGTATGAGTAAGTGAGCTGGTGTGTGTATAACTGTATAGGTGAGTAAATGGGAGTGTGATTAATTATTTGCATGACTGACTAGGTGTGTGAGTACCTCTATGGATGAGTGGCGGTGTGTGAGTGTCTATATAGGTGTATGAGTGCATATGATAGTCCTGTACTGAGTGACCGTAAGTATGAGTGACTGTACGGGTGAGTGAGTGGATGTGTGTGTAGACCTAAGAATCAGTGAGTGGGTATGTAGTTATTGGTGTTGGAGTGTCTATGGTTTTGAGAATGGCAGTCTGTAATTTAGAGTGGGTGTATCAAAGGTATATTAGGGTGTGAGAAGATGCATGAAATTATCACATGGATGATGTCATCAGTGATGTCATTTGAGATGTCATCAGTGATGTCATCGGTGATGTCACTGACCATGTCATGAGTGATGTAATATGTGACGTCATCAGCAGTGCATTGCGGGGCGCGAGTTATAGTTAGCTGAACTAACTATAACGGGGAATTTCACGGGTTTTGTACGAGTGAAATGTCCAACTAACTATAACGCCCCTGAAACCTATGGTTTTTTCAGTGAATTTCTAAGGTTTTTTAATGCTAATTTCTAACTATAACGTCCCTGAAACCTATGGTTTTTTCAGTGAATTTCTAAGGTTTTTTAAATGCTAATTTCTAACCATAACGTGTCTGAAACCTATGGTTTTTTCAGTGAATTTCTAAGGTTTTTTAAATGCTAATTTCTAACTATAACGTGCCTGAAACCTATGGTTTTTTAAGTGAATTTCAAAGGTTTTTTAAATGCTAGTCTCTAACTATGCCTACAGAAGTAGGACATGTGAAGAAAGAAGAAAAAACGCACAGAAAGAAGCAAAAGAAATGCAGAAAGAAGCAACAGAAGTCCACAAAGACGAAGAAAAGTGCAGGAAGATGCAAGACATGTGCAGAAAGAACCAACAGAGGAGCAGAAAGAGGCCTTGTTGCAAAATCATCCTGTGCCCACAACTTTTTCAGACGGGTACTGGTGGTAACTGACTCTGACTAACCAGGCCTAGAGCCAGTGCTATGCTAAAAGACACTTAGAATACAGTGAAAACACCTACATACACTAGGGAACACTATGCATTGGGGTACCCCTGTGATTAGCATGACCTCCTCTGTAAGGCCCTAGTACATAATAGGGCAGGGGGATTAAAACTACCTCTTAAAACACGCTACGGGGCGCGTTTGCACAGTGGTGAAGGGAGGGGGGGGGCCTGAGGTGACATGTGTGCGAACACGCCCTGTGGCGCATTTTAATTTGGGGAATTAATTCCTCTTCAATCCTGAGGGTCCCTGGGGTCCAACGAGCCCACCACGTACCTCCAGTAAGCGCCACAGGGCTGCGTTGCAGAGAGGTGGCCCAGGCCATGCCCCTTTTTACACCACTCTGCAACGCAGCTCTGTGGCGCTTACTGGAGGTACGTGGTGGGCTAGTTGGACCCCAGGGACCCTCAGGATTGAAGAGGAATTAATTCCCCAACTTAAAACGCATTACAGGGCGTGTTTGCACACATGTCACCTCAGGCCCCGCCCCCTCCCTTCACCACTGTGCAAACGCGCATGATTTTTTTAGTAGCACTAGCACTTTAAGTCAACAGATGGAAGTATGCCCACTTGGGCGGAATTTGCTTTGCTCGTTTTATATAGCATTACAATGATGTGCATATTTATACAGGTTATAAATAAGAGCCACAGTATTTTTTCATCATGGGTGACCCTTAGACGGGCGACAGGGATTACAAATTCATGACATTTCCCTGGTAGGATATCAATGTTTATTGCATACGTTATACAGGGTCTTACTTTATACCATCCATGTGCTTAACAATTAGAGCTCAACCTGAATCATGTTTACACAGTATGGTTTTTTAGATTTTATCCTTATGGGTTTTAATCTGATTTTTTACCATGTGTTTTTATGTGCTGAATATTTATACTAACTTATGAATATTTATTATTTGCACATTTTTGATCCTTTTTGCACATATGCGTCATATTCTAAATTTAGAAGTGTATATATGCTATATTATAATGAGTTTTAACAAGCGACAATCGATATTTCTTCTATTTCCATCATGTCTTGAAATCACGTGTGGTTATTTGTCACTTGCACTTTAAAATGAAAAAAATGGTTTCCGTTTCGTGTCATGTGATCAAGGCCTCGTGGGAGGCTGAAACGCGAAATGGCGGAGTTGCGGGAGTTTACCGAATAAACTGACTTTTGCACTGATCTTGGGTCTGCATTTTCGTCTTTTGAATTTATTTGGTGACGGAATCCTTTGGATATATATATATATATATTATCTACTGGCGGTCGCCAGTAGATAGTTATAGTTACAACCTATTATCCATAGGAAATCCGCGACATTCTATTTGAAATAACTCTCTTGCCGGTTGACGTATCTTCGCAAAATTTTCTAACTTTGTGGGGCGCTCCGGTCCGCTCCTACCCTGAAAGTCTCGGGGGATTCGTCAAGCGGGGGCCGAGAAAAAGGGGGGTCCCAAAACGCGTTTTCCCCATGCAATTTTCCATAGGAAACTTTAGACACGGCTACAGCCCGAACTGCTGAACGGAATTACACCAAATTTGGCAAAGAGGTAGTTCTTGGTTCAGAAAGAACCCTTTTGTTAAATGGTGTAAATCCGTTCAGTAGTTGCTGAGAAAATCAAAAGTAAAAAGATAGATATATCTAGGGCCGCGGATCCTCCCGAGCACGAGCTTTATGTTAATTGGCTGTCAACACTCCAAATCAGGAAGTGTTGGCAGCCATTTTGTCCCTCGGTAGAACCGAGGGACAGAAACAAGTGCGCAAAGCGCACAAAGGGGGCAGGGTAGAAACACCCTGACCCCTAGGTCTGCTCAGGGGGTCCCACAAGGACCCCTGGGCAAAAAATGTTTTATTTATTTTTTTAAATCGGCAGGATGCGCTCAGGGTGCGCGAACCCTTCCGAAAAAAATCGAGCGCGGTCTCCCGCGCTTCGATAGCACTGGCCCCGGGTGGGCCAAGTCCCGGGGGCATGCTGGGGGGGTTAATTTTATATGTGGCCCGGGGACCACCACCCCCGGGGCTTTATGTATAATGGTGCGGGAGGGCTCTGAGCCCTCCCGCAGCCCCGGGACCACCACCTCCCCGGGGCTTCTTTTTTAAATTAAAAACCTGTGTGGGGGCTCCAGCCCCCACACGCCCGGGACCACCACCTCCCGGGGCACTAAGAAAATTAAAATGGGGGTCCGTTTTGGACCCCCAAGCCCCGGGACCACCACCTGGCTTTCAAAATGTAGGGAGGGGGCCGCGCGGCCCCCTCCTGGAGCCTGTGGTGGCCCTGGGGACCGCCACCCCCAGGGCCGGCTCCTGCAGTGTCCCGGGTGCCTACCCCGGGACACTGCTGTTTGCAATGACAGGACGGGAGCCTCGCGGCTCCCGTCCTGTCATTGCAAACTGCTTTGGATATTGGAAGAGAGAGCAGGAAACCTGTCTCTCTTCCAATATCCAAAGCCGATAGCTTTTCCACATGGGGAGCAGCATGTTAGCTGCTCCCCATGTGTAAAGCAATGCCGGCTCCCGTAGGACACGGGAGCCGGCGGGACTGTGGGGGCTTGGGGACCCCCACAGTCCCCAACGAGAGGCCAGGCCCCGGGGGATGGGGTCCCCGGGGCCATAAGTGGCCACGGAGGGGGCCACGCAGCCCCTCTCCCCAAAGTAAAAAAATGGAAAAAAATTTAAAAAAGTGCAAGGCCGGCCCGGGGATGGGGTCCCGGGGCCTTAAATGGCCTGAGGAGGGGGCCACGCAGCCCCCTCCAAATAAAAAAAAGAGGCCATGCCCCGAGGGATGGGGTCCCCGGGGCCAATACAGGCCCAGGGAAGGGGGCCACGCGGCCCCTTCCCCGTTTTTTTTTTTTAATTTTAATTTAAAAAGGGGTAAGGCCCTGGGGGATGGGGTCCCCAGGGCCTAAAAATAGGAAAAAGGAAGGGGGCCACAGCCCCCCTTCAGGGGAAAAAAAAAAACGATCGGGCCCGTAGGCCCCGCCCCCTTCCTTCACCACTCTGCAAACGCGCCCTGGCGCGTTTGCAGAGGGGAACGATCCCCTTGAATGCTGGGGTCCCTGGGGCCAACTAGCCCACCAGGAACCTCCAGTATGCGCCAGGGGCTGCCTTGCAGAGAGGTGTACAGAGACCATGCCCCTTTTACACCTCTCTGCAACGCAGCTCTATGGCGCTTTTGGAGGTATATGGTGGGCTAGTTGCACCCCAGGGACCCTCAGGATTCAAGGGAGTTAATCCCCCGACTTAAAACGCGCAACGGGGCGCGTTTGCACAGTGGTGAAGGAGGGGGCGGGGCTTCAGGTGACATGTGTGCAAACAGGCCCCGTGGCGCGTTTTAAGATGGGGAATTAAATCCTCTTCAATCCTGAGGGTCCCTGGGGGCCAACTAGCCCAACAGGTACGTCCAGAAAGCGCCACAGAGCTGCGTTGCAGAGAGGTGTAAAAGGGGTGTGGCCTCTGTACATGTCTCTGCAACGCAGCCCCTGGCGCATACTGGAGGTTCCTGGTGGGCTAGTTGGCCCGTAGGGACCCTCATGATTCAAGGGGACTTAATCCCCCAACTTAAAACGCGCCACGGGGCGCGTTTGCACAGATGTCACCTCAGGCCCCGCCCCTCCCTTCACCATTGTGCAAATATTCCTCTAAAATCAGCCGAAATACGAATTCTGATTTACTCACCTGTTATCAGGAGAGACCTCAGTGCTGCATCTTTCAGCCCAGTACTAATCCTGAAAAGTAATTTTAACCGTACTTACCAGTAACTTGAATTTCCTTCCATAGGCTAACATTGACTGGTTTCACTTGGAAATTCTTCTAAGTGTGGAGTTTTGGAACTTTAAAATATTCCTCTAAAATCAGCCGAAATACGAATTCCGATTTACTCACCTGTTATCAGGAGAGACCTCAGTGCTGTATCTTTCAGCCCAGTACTGGTCCTGAAAAGTAATTTTAACCGTACTTACCAGTAACTTGAATTTCCTTCCATAGGCTAACATTGACTGGTTTCACTTGGAAATTCTTCTAAGTGTGGAGTTTTGGAACTTTAAAATATTCCTCTAAAATCAGCCGAAATACGAATTCCGATTTACTCACCTGTTATCAGGAGAGACCTCAGTGCTGCATCTTTCAGCCCAGTACTGATCCTCAAAAGTAATTTTAACCGTACTTACCAGTAACTTGAATTTCCTTCCATAGGATATCATTGCCTGCTTTTTGCTGAAAAAGTTTCTGTGTTGATTTTTTGAAACATACAAATATTCCTCTAAAATCAGCCGAAATACGAATTCCGATTTACTCACCTGTTATCAGGAGAGACCTCAGTGCTGCATCTTTCAGCCCAGTACTGATCCTGAAAATTAATTTTAACCGTACTTACCGGTAACTTGAATTTCCTTCATAGGCTAACATTGACTGGTTTCACTTGGAAATTCTTCTAAGTGTGGAGTTTTGGAACTTTAAAATATTCCTCTAAAATCAGCCGAAATACGAATTCCGATTTACTCACCTGTTATCAGGAGAGACCTCAGTGCTGCATCTTTCAGCCCAGTACTGATCCTGAAAAGTAATTTTAACCGTTCTTACCGGTAACTTGAATTTCCTTCATAGGCTAACATTGACTGGTTTCACTTGGAAATTCTTCTAAGTGTGGAGTTTTGGAACTTTAAAATATTCCTCTAAAATCAGCCGAAATACGAATTCCGATTTACTCACCTGTTATCAGCGAGACCTCAGTGCTGCATCTTTCAGCCCAGTACTGATCCTCAAAAGTAATTTTAACCGTACTTACCAGTAACTTGAATTTCCTTCCATAGGATATCATTGCCTGCTTTTTGCTGAAAAAGTTTCTAAGTGTTGATTTTTGAAACATACAAATATTCCTCTAAAATCAGCCGAAATCCGAATTCTGATTTACTCACCTGTTATCAGGAGAGACCTCAGTGCTGTATCTTTCAGCCCAGTACTGGTCCTGAAAAGTAATTTTAACCGTACTTACCGGTAACTTGAATTTCCTTCCATAGGCTAACATTGACTGGTTTCACTTGGAAATTCTTCTAAGTGTGGAGTTTTGGAACTTTTAAATATTCCTCTAAAATCAGCCGAAATACGAATTCCGATTTACTCATCTGTTATCAGGAGAGACCTCAGTGCTGCATCTTTCAGCCCAGTACTGATCCTCAAAAGTAATTTTAACCGTACTTACCAGTAACTTGAATTTCCTTCCATAGGATATCATTGCCTGCTTTTTGCTGAAAAAGTTTCTGTGTTGATTTTTGAAACATACAAATATTCCTCTAAAATCAGCCGAAATACGAATTCCGATTTACTCACCTGTTATAAGGAGAGACCTCAGTGCTGTATCTTTCAGCCCAGTACTGGTCCTGAAAAGTAATTTTAACCGTACTTACCAGTAACTTATATTTTCTTCCATAGGAATCCATTGTCTGGTTTTCAGCAGAAAAGTTTCAAAGTGTCGATTTTCACAAACTACAAATATTCCTTAAAAATCGCCTGTATGACTTAAACGCATTCTTTCAACTGTTTACAGGAGATGCACCAGTGCTGTATCCAGGATCCAACACTGAGTAAGAAAAAGTAACGATAACAGTTTTTACCTGCTAAGTGAATTTCCTTCCATAGGATAACATTGGTGATTCTATGAGAAAAAGTTTCTAAGTGTCAACTTTTAAAATACAATAATATTCCTTAAAAATCACGACTGTAACCAAAACGCTTTTACTCAACTGTTTACAGGAGATGTACCAGGACTGAATCTAGGATCCAGTCCTGTGGTTAGAAAAGTAATCCATAAAGTAACTAATTGCATTTAACTAGAAATTCACATTGAGCTGAATGTTGCATTGTGTTTGAAAATGTGTTGCCCATTGCAACAACTGTAACTACTGTACTTAAAAGTCTATTGCCTATGTGCAAAGTATTTAAACTAAAGTAATTCATTCTGAGAAAGTATTTTTTGTAATGTAATGTATAATGTAATTACAATGTAATTTAAAAAATAAAATATGTAAAAGAAATTGTTTCTAAAAATGTAGTAAATCAGTATGAAAAAAATTAATATAAAAATTAATACATTTAAAAATTGTCATTTAAAAAACCTTTGAAATTCACTGAAAAAACCGTAGGTTTCAGGCACGTTATAGTTACAAATTAGCATTTAAAAACCTTTGAAATTCACTGAAAAAACCATAGGTTTCAGACACGTTATAGTTAGAAATTAGCATTTAAAAAACCTTTGAAATTCACTGAAAAAAACATAGGTTTTAGGGACAGTTATAGTTAGTTGGACATTGCACTCGTACAAAACCCGTGAAATTCCCCCGTTATAGTTAGTTCAGCTAACTATAACTCGCGCCCCGCAATGCACTGCTGATGACGTCACATATTACATCACTCATGACATGGTCAGTGACATCACTGATGACATCACTGATGACATCTCAAATGACATCACTGATGACATCATCCACGTGATAATCTGATGCAGCTCCTCACACCCTAATATAACCTTTGATACACCCAATCTAAATTACAGAGTGCCATTCGCAAAACCATAGACACTCCAACACCAATAACTACATACCCACTCACTGATTCTTAGGTCTACACACACACATCCACTCACTCACCCGTACAGTCACTCATACTTATGGTCACTCAGTACAGGACTATCATATGCACTCTTACTCCTATATAGACACTCAAACACCGCCACTCATCCATAGAGGTACTCACACACCTAGTCAGTCATGCAAATAATTTAACACACTGCCATTTACTCACCTATACAGTTATACACACACCAGCTCACTTAATCATACAAATACTAGCACATTGTTACGCTCTTATACAATCACTGATGCAAGCACACACTCATCCATACAGCCACTATCACAATCACTCACTCTCGCTTATAGCTATTTATATACTCCAATACACATATATACTGCCTTTCACATATGTAGTTACTCACACATGTACCACTGGGACATACATTCACTCACTAACACACTCTTACACACACTTACCCACCCATACAGTCTATCACAGATGCACTCTTGAAACCATCCACCCAGTGAATCACCCACTCACACATCTATGCACAGTCGCACACACCCCATCCACACAAACACTCAGGCACCCATACAGATACTCATAGAACCAATCAATAACACATATAGACACTCTTGTAGCTATTCGCAAATCCATGCATCCACTTACACACCAACAGACGGATACAGACATTCACACAGTTTAGTCACTAACCCATGCATTCAGTAAGATACGTTTATTCACTCACTTGTAGAGTCAGTCACGCACGTACTAAATCATCCATTCAGACACTTATACACCCACTCATTCTTCAATACGCCTTTCCCTATATATATTAAACATATTTAAACTTTACAGAAACACACAGTCACTGGATGATGTCATCAGTGATGTCATTTGAGATGTCATCAGTGATGTCATCAGTGATGTCACTGACCATGTCATGAGTGATGTAATATGTGACGTCATCAGCAGTGCATTGCGGGCGCGAGTTATAGTTAGCTGAACTAACTATAACGGGAGAATTTCACGGGTTTTGTACGAGTGCAATGTCCGACTAACTATAACTGTCCCTAAAACCTATGGTTTTTTCAGTGAATATATATATATATATATATATTATCTACTGGCGGTCGCCAGTAGATAGTTATAGTTACAACCTATTATCCATAGGAAATCCGCGACATTCTATTTGAAATAACTCTCTTGCCGGTTGACGTATCTTCGCGAAATTTTCAAACTTTGTGGCCCGCTCCGGTCCGCTCCTACCCTGAAAGTCTCGGGGATTCGTCAGCGGGGGCCGAGAAAAAGGGGGGTCCCAAAACGTGTTTTCCCCATGCATTTTTCCATAGGAAACTTTAGACACGGCTACAGCCCGAACTGCTGAACGGAATTACACCAAATTTGGCAAAGAGGTAGTTCTTGGTTCAGAAAGAACCCTTTTGTTAAATGGTGTAAATCCGTTCAGTAGTTGCTGAGAAAATGAAAAGTAAAAAGATAGTGATATCTATGGGCACGGAGGATTCGCGCACCCTCAGCGCACCCTGCGCGCACCGTCCCGATCACGAGCTGCATGTTAATTGGCTGTCAGCTGGCTGTCAACATTCCGATTCAGGAAATGTTGGCAGCCATTTTGTCCCTCTGTAGAACCGAGGGACAGAAACAAGTGCGCAAGCACACAAAGGGGGCAGGGTAGAAACACCCTGACCCCCTAGGTTTGCTCAGGGGGTCCCACAAGGACCCCCTGGGCAAAAAATAAAAAAATTTTTTAAATCGGCAGGATGCGCTCAGGGTGCGCGAATCCTGCCGAAAAAAATCATCGAAGCGCGGTCTCCCGCGCTCGATAGTTAATTGGCCCCGGGTGGCCCAAGTCCCGGGGGCATGGTGGGGGGATAATTTAATGTGTGGGGGCCTCAAGGGCCCCCAAGCCCCGGGGACCGCCACCCCCGGGGCTTTTTAAAAATGGTGCGGGAGGGCTCTGAGCCCTCCCGCAGCCCCGGGGACCACCACCTCCCCGGGCTTTTTTTTTATAGATTATAAAACCTGTGTGGGGGGCTCCAGCCCCCACACGCCTCGGGACCGCCACCTCCCGGGGCACTAAACATTTTAATATGGGGGTCCGTTACGGACCCCCAGAGCCCCGGGGACCACCACCTCCCCGGGCTGTGTAGTGAATGGGAGGGGGCCGCACGGCCCCTCCTGGAGCCCTTGATGGCCCTGGGGACCACCACCCCCAGGGCCGGCTCCTGCAGTGTCCCGGGTGCCTACCCCGGGACACTGTAGTTTGCTATGGCAGGACGGGAGCCTCGCGGCTCCCGTCCTGCCATAGCAAACTGCTTTGGATATTGGAAGAGAGAGCAGGAAACCTGCTCTCTCTTCCAATATCCAAAGCCGATTGCTTTTCCACATGGGGAGCAGCATGTCAGCTGCTCCCCATGTGGAATAGCAATGCCGGCTCCCAAGGGACGTGGGGAGCCGGCGGGACTGTGGGGGGATTGGGGACCCCCACAGTCCCCAACGGAGAGGGCCAGCCCCGGGGGATGGGGTCCCCGGGCAGTAGTGGCTCGGGAGGAGGCCACGCGGCCCCCTCCCCAAAAAAGAGAAGAAAAATAAAAATAAAAAATGGAAAGGCCGGCCCCGGGGATGGGGTCCCCGGGCCTTAAAATGGCCAGAGGAGGGGGCCACGCTGCCCCCTCAAAATAATAAATATAGAGGCCATGCCCCGGGGATGGGGTCCCCGGGGCCAATACAGGCCCAGGGAACGGGGGCCACGCGGCCCCTTCCCCGTTTTTTTTTTTTGTAATTTAAAAGAGGGTAAGGCCCTGGGGGTCCCCAGGGCCCAAAAAGAGAAAAAGGAAGGGGGCTACACAGCTCCCCTTCAGGGGACAAAAAAAAAAATTTAAAAAATGATCGGGCCCGCAGGCCCCGCCCCTTCCTTCACCACTCTGCAAACGCGCCCCTCGCGCGTTTGCAGAGGGGGAACGACCCCTTGAATACTGGGGGTCCCTGGGGCCAACTAGCCCACCAGGAATCTCCAGTATGCGCCAGGGGCTGCCTTGCAGAGACGTGTAGAGAGGCCACACCCCTTTACACCTCTCTGCAACGCAGCTCTGTGGCGCTTTTGGAGGTATATGGTGGGCTAGTTGGACTCCGGGGACCCTCAGGATTCAAGGGGACTTAATCCCCAACTTAAAACGCGCCACGGGGCGCGTTTGCACAGTGGTGAAGGGAGGGCGGGGCTTCAGGTGACATGTGTGCAAACAGGCCCCGTGGCGCGTTTTAAGATGGGGAATTAAATCCCTTCAATCCTGAGGGTCCCTGGGGCCAACTAGCCCAACAGGTACATCCAGAAAGCGCCACAGAGCTGCGTTGCAGAGAGGTGTAAAAGGGGTGTGGCCTCTCTACACGTCTCTGCAACGCAGCCCCTGGCGCATATTGGAGGTTCCTGGTGGGCTAGTTGGCCCCTAGGGACCCTCAGGATTCAAGGGGACTTAATCCCCAACTTAAAACGCGCCACGGGGCGCGTTTGCACAGATGTCACCTCAGGCCCCGCCCCTCCCTTCACCATTGTGCAAATATTCCTCTAAAATCAGCCGAAATACGAATTCCGATTTACTCACCTGTTATAAGGAGAGACCTCAGTGCTGTATCTTTGAGCCCAGTACTGGTCCTGAAAAGTAATTTTAACCGTACTTACCAGTAACTTCAATTTCCTTCCATAGGCTAACATTGACTGGTTTCACTTGGAAATTCTTCTAAGCGTGGAGTTTTGGAACTTTAAAATATTCCTCTAAAATCAGCCGAAATACGAATTCCGATTTACTCACCTGTTATCAGGAGAGACCTCAGTGCTGCATCTTTCAGCCCAGTACTGGTCCTGAAAAGTAATTTTAACCGTACTTACCGGTAACTTGAATTTCCTTCATAGGCTAACATTGACTGGTTTCACTTGGAAATTCTTCTAAGTGTGGAGTTTTGGAACTTTAAAATATTCCTCTAAAATCAGCCGAAATACGAATTCCGATTTACTCACCTGTTATCAGGAGAGACCTCAGTGCTGCATCTTTCAGCCCAGTACTGGTCCTGAAAAGTAATTTTAACCGTACTTACCGGTAACTTGAATTTCCTTCATAGGCTAACATTGACTGGTTTCACTTGGAAATTCTTCTAAGTGTGGAGTTTTGGAACTTTAAAATATTCCTCTAAAATCAGCCGAAATACGAATTCCGATTTACTCACCTGTTATCAGGAGAGACCTCAGTGCTGCATCTTTCAGCCCAGTACTGATCCTCAAAAGTAATTTTAACCGTACTTACCGGTAACTTGAATTTCCTTCATAGGCTAACATTGACTGGTTTCACTTGGAAATTCTGCTAAGTGTGGAGTTTTGGAACTTTAAAATATTCCTCTAAAATCTGCCGAAATACGAATTCCGATTTACTTACCTGTTATCAGGAGAGACTTCAGTGCTGCATCTTTCAGCCCAGTACTGATCCTCAAAAGTAATTTTAACCGTACTTACCAGTAACTTGAATTTCCTTCCATAGGATATCATTGCCTGCTTTTTGCTGAAAAAGTTTCTAAGTGTTGATTTTTGAAACATACAAATATTCCTCTAAAATCAGCCGAAATCCGAATTCTGATTTACTCACCTGTTATCAGGAGGGACCTCAGTGCTGCATCTTTCAGCCCAGTACTGGTCCTGAAAAGTAATTTTAACCGTACTTACCAGTAACTTGAATTTCCTTCCATAGGCTAACATTGACTGGTTTCACTTGGAAATTCTTCTAAGTGTGGAGTTTTGGAACTTTAAAATATTCCTCTAAAATCAGCCGAAATACGAATTCCGATTTACTCACCTGTTATCAGGAGAGACCTCAGTGCTGCATCTTTCAGCCCAGTACTGATCCTCAAAAGTAATTTTAACCGTACTTACCGGTAACTTGAATTTCCTTCATAGGCTAACATTGACTGGTTTTCAGCAAAAAGTTTCAAAGTGTTGATTTTCACAAACTACAAATATTCCTTAAAAATCGCCTGTATGACTTAAACGCATTCTTTCAACTGTTTACAGGAGATGCACCAGTGCTGGATCCAGGATCCAACACTGAGTAAGAAAAAGTAACGATAACAGTTTTTACCTGCTAAGTGAATTTCCTTCCATAGGATAACATAGGTGATTCTATGAGAAAAGGTTTCTAAGTGTCAACTTTTAAAATACAATAATATTCCTTAAAAATCACGACTGTAACCAAAACGCTTTTACTCAACTGTTTACAGGAGATGTACCAGGACTGAATCTAGGATCCAGTACTGTGGTTAGAAAAAAATCCATAAAGTAACTAATTGCATTTAACTAGAAATTCACATTGAGCTGAATGTTGCATTGTGTTTGAAAATGTGTTGCCCATTGCAACAACTGTAACTACTGTACTTAAAAGTCTATTGCCTATCTGCAAAGTATTTAAACTAAAGTAATTCATTCTGAGAAAGTATTTTTTGTAATGTAATGTATAATGTAATTACAATGTAATTTAAAAAATAAAATATGTTAAAAAAAATTGTTTCTAAAAATGTAGTAAATCAGTATGAAAAAAATTAATATAACAATTAATACATTTAAAAATTGTCATTTACAAAACCTTTGAAATTCACTAAAAAAACGTAGGTTTCAGGCACGTTATAGTTAAAAATTAGCATTTAAAAAACCTTTGAAATTCACTGAAAAACCATAGGTTTCAGACACGTTATAGTTACAAATTAGCATTTAAAAACCTTTGAAATTCACTGAAAAAACCATAGGTTTCAAACACGTTATAGTTACAAATTAGCATTTAAAAACCTTTGAAATTCACTGAAAAAACCATAGGTTTTAGGGACAGTTATAGTTACTTGGACATTGCACTCGTACAAAACCCGTGAAATTCCCCCGTTATAGTTAGTTCAGCTAACTATAACTCGCGCCTCGCAATGCACTGCTGATGACGTCACATATTACATCACTCATGACATGGTCAGTGACATCACTGATGACATCACTGATGACATCTCAAATGACATCACTGATGACATCATCCACGTGATAATCTGATGCACCTCCTCACACCCTAATATAACCTTTGATACACCCACTCTAAATTACAGACTGCCATTCGCAAAACCATAGACACTCCAACACCAATAACTACATACCCACTCACTGATTCTTAGGTCTACACACACACATCCACTCACTCACCCGTACAGTCACTCATACTTACGGTCACTCAGTACAGGACTATCATATGCACTCATACTCCTATATAGACACTCAAACACCGCCACTCATCCATAGAGGTACTCACACACCTAGTCAGTCATGCAAATAATTAAACACACTACCATTTACTCACCTATACAGTTATACACACACCAGCTCACTTACTCATACAAATACTAGCACATTCTTACGCTCTTATACAATCACTGATACAAGCACACACTCATCCATACAGCCACTATCACAATCAGTCACTCTCGCTTATAGCTATTTATATACTCCAACACACATATATACTGCCTTTCACATATGTAGTTACTCACACATGTACCACTGGGACATACATTCACTCACTAACACACTCTTACACACACTTACCCACCCATACAGTCTATCACAGATGCACTCTTGAAACCATCCACCCAGTGAATCACCCACTCACACATCTATGCACAGAGTCGCACACACCCCTCCCACACAAACACTCAGGCACCCATACAGATACTCACACAAGCATTCAATAACTCAAATAGACACTCATGTAGCTATTCACAAACACATGCAGCCACTTACACAGCAACAGACAAACGGATACAGACATTCACCCAGTTTAGTCACTTACCCATGCATTCAGTAAGATACGTTAAATCACTCACTTATACAGTCAGTCACGCACCTACTAAATCATCCATACAGACACTTACACACCCACTCATTCTTCAATACGTCTTTTCCTATATATATTAAAAATATTTAAACTTTAGAGAAACACACAGTCACTGGATGATGTCATCAGTGATGTCATTTGAGATGTCATCAGTGATGTCATCAGTGATGTCACTGACCATGTCATGAGTGATGTAATATGTGACGTCATCAGCAGTGCATTGCGGGCGCGAGTTATAGTTAGCTGAACTAACTATAACGGGGGAATTTCACGGGTTTTGTACGAGTGCAATGTCCAAGTAACTATAACTGTCCCTAAAACCTATGGTTTTTTCAGTGAATATATATATATATATATATATATATATATATATATATATATATATATGAATCACATGCACTGGTGACAAGGAGATTCACTCCACCTTAAATGAGCATCAACTGCACAAGCAGAGGCAAGCCACAAATGCTTAGAATTTCGTACACAGGGATCCAACAGAGATCATGTTTGAAACTGAAACAAAGGTGTTACAAAGGTGCAGGATTCTGAAGTCATGAGAAATTGCACACGCCTTCAAACAGATATAGAAATGCTCACTATTGTCACAAACTAATCAGAAATGTCTCACCTCAAATGCCAAATATGCAAACGTCATAGATGGACACCAATCAAAGGCGTGTTTAACATGAGCAGAAATATGTCCGAAGAAGTCAGAGTCATGCTAAGGCAAAGTTTTTCAAATCTTACACCTGTATAAGCATATTTTGATATGGAGAATCAGGAGTAATTCACATTCTATGCCACAGAGCAGAGACTTCCCAAAGAGCCAGTCTGAGCCATCTTAAAAAGGTTTTGCCAGCCATAGCGGTGACACGCGCCTTCAAAAGCACACAAATGATGTACTGCCTCCTTTGTGCAAAGCTAAGCGTGGCAGATGCAATGAATGCTCCATGTATTTGTCCTGGGCATACAGTATCCGGCAGTGAGCCAGGAAATGATGAAATATTAGTGCAGGATCTGTGTGATGAAAAGCCAGCATTCCTCCCATTGTGCTGCTGTGGAAGCCGCCTGATGCATCGCGCCTTTGTGTCATCTGCAGAGAACCCTTTATTTCTGGAGCACAGCTGCAAAGTGCGCTGAGATGAATCCTTTATTCCGAGAGACTACGGTTTGTAAGGCGATGAATCCTCACGACGATGTCATCTTTAGGGTTGGGGACTTATTTATCCATGACGCCTCCGTTTAGCATTGAGAGATGACCCCCTTATTACAGTAGACATCCATTTATCTGCCCTACAATGATTAATTCAATTCCAGACAATATGGAATCTGCTACAGATGGATTTCCCATTCGGGCAGGCGAGAGCCTTTTACACCTGAAGGCTAACATTTACTTAACATTTCATAACGGGCTACTTAGATAGGCGTGTTATTGGACTTATGAGATGGTTGTCATATTTCATCTATATAATAAAAGCCATGACTGGTGCAATTGATTTTGTTCAAGTATTTTTCCTTCTCAAATATATGAGAGGGCACGAACTAACACGCTTGCCGAAAAAATCTTACACTCTTCAGTTGGGCTTTGTTTACAAATTCAGGACTGTGCAAAAGGAAGTTTTCCTCATTGGAATTATGAGTTGTGTGAGAACTATAACAATTTCGCAGTTTTCCACTGATAGGACCTGATTGCAAATCACCTTTTAAAAGGTGGCTTATGCAACCAGTTTGTGCAAAGATCGCAGTTATTATTTTTGGGTGTAATAAAGCTCCCACCTTACATTAACTTTGGGTGGGTGAAGACTGTCGAATTTTAATAGAGGAAATAGTCCTGTTATTTACAGAGGCACGGAATTTCGAGTGCTAGCCACAAAAATCTGCATGTTATTCCAAAAAGTCAAAATCCACTATAATTATCGCTCCAATAATTATGGCATCTGACAAAGTGCACTCATAAAGAGACCCAGACACAGCCGTGGTCCCTACAGGTAACAGTGGTGGGGCCGGGTGGGGGGGGGGATTTCGAGGGACGATGAAGAGGAAAAATTAAATAAATCATTAATTTTCCCTCGTTATCGTCCGTTGGAATCCCCACCCCCCCACCGCTGTTACCTGCGTGGACCACGGCTGCCCAGACATTCCAGCATGTCAAACTCGCTGCAGTTTTTCAGAGGGCAAATGCCCAAACAATGGCAATGAATATGGAATTTGGCGCCCAATGTTCAAAGCATTTTTCCAGTCGCAAATGGCCCGATTCGCAGAATCAGGCTGTTTGTGATCAGGAAAATTCTTTTTCAAATGTGCAAAATTCGTTTTGGTAACTTGTTACCGAATCACAATTTGCATTTGTGATTTGGTATTTGAAAGGGGTGTGTTTTGGGCATCCCTTCCAAATACGGAATCAATATGGTATGTATTACTGTTTTACGACCGAAATCTGGTTGTAAAACCGTAATACTTTACCATCATTTTAAAATTGGTGGTAATCTCTTCACAAAAGGGAAGGGGTGCCTTTGGGACAGATTCCTCTTTGAGAATGTTGAAAAAGTATTTTTAAGAGCAGGCAGTAGTCCCACGGACCACTGTCTGCTCCTATAAAAAGAAACTTCAAGGTTTCTTTTTTTCTTTATAAGCACATCCCGTTCTCTTTTAAGGAAAATGGGCGGCATTTTTCAAAAAAAGATTGCTTTATTAAAAAGTAATAACAGACATGGTGGTCTGCTGATCTCAGCAGGCCATCATCCCTGTGATGTCTGTGATTCCTAATGGGTCGCAAATTGTGACCTACTTCATTAATACTCATGAGGTAGGCCAATTTGCGACCCACTAGGAATAGCAAATTAAAAATTAAAACTTTCAGGCATTTTGAATAGCGATTATCAACCAGCGAGTCAGAAAAAACCTCTATATGGAAATCGCTGTCCCAAAGGTATGCACATCTGGCCCTTGGTGTGTTAAATACTGATTTTACATGCTATGAATCATGTACAAGTTTAAATCTAAGAATAGGAGGTATTTACCACACCAATCAATGACTCACCCTGGGCTAATAGTATTTACTGGGTAAGGTAAATACCCAACCATCTTCTACACAATTTAGAAGCCAAACCTTAGTGGCACGACATCCAGTACCACAAGCACAGAATAGTAACAGAACATAATTGTGGGAAGGCAGCTGGCAGAGTTACACATGCCCAACAGCCACTAACACTTTGGAGAAATGGGCATTAGAATATGTGTATATGAGCAAACTGTGGAGATGTAGGCCTTTCAACCGGCACCAGGTATGCAATTAATGAGTGCAACAGTGTTGTCTGTGCGTGTCAGGTTTGAATCACATTGCCCACTGTTTGGAACAATGAACGTCCATTGAGTAGGAAGGCATTTGCCTTATATGTTCCTAGTACCACATAACTCATAACCAATATTCCTGTGTTTTGTTCCATGCAATGGCGGCTCGCAGAGGGAGTGCTGCGGGGCGGTGAGGCAGGGTGGGGGAGGGGCAGGGTGGGGGGTAGTGGACTCCGACATACGGCGGAACGGAGTAAAGTAAGTAAACAAATAAATAAAACAATTTACCTTGCCCGCGCTGCATCGCCAACTCGGCGATGCAGCGCGCGTAAGGTAAATTGTTTTATTTATTTCCCCTATCTGACGCTCTGGGGACATGTAAGCCTAACTTTGCACTCATAAAATGTGAATAGCCAAAAGTAGAAAAGTTACACAAAAGTATGAGTAAACTAATATATTACTAGTGTGTTAGTTTAACTTTGTGAATAGCCCTATTGTAGGTAAATGAAAATACTGCATCTATTTTAAATGTGGACAATTTCTATATATTGAATACCTCTAGCACAAGATTCACATTTTCAAACCACTCTTGGTGTCTTAATAAATCAGCCCATGTTCACTTTAAGTGGAACACCTCCCCTAGAAAGGGGCCGATTCCGATGTGGTTAGGAACGGCTCTGACCCTCGGTCGGTGCCATCCTAACTGCATTGGAGTCACCGATTCAAATTCCTTTCCTACCCAGCCATTCCGATGGACTCGGTCGGAAAGGAATTCGACTCGGTTTTCCGGATGGCTCCCGACGGGCTCGGAGAGCCCGTCCGCCATCCGATAACCCTTCAGTACTCCCCCGGCTGGCTCTTTCCGGCCGAGGGAGCATGATGGCAGTTTCCCACTGCCTTTCTGTGCTGGCCTTTCAGACACAGAAAGGCATTGGGGAACTGTCTTTGGGGGCCCCCAGCGAGATCCCCTGGGTACGAGGCCGCCGAATGGCAGCCTGTTGATCCCTGCACCTGGTGGCAGGCACCTTGGGGTGCCTGCCACGGGGTGCAGGGATGAACTGCACCTATGCTCTTTCAATGAGAGCATGCATTCCGTTCGGAATGCATGCTCCTATTGAAAGGTATAGGCATGCGACCGAACAGGGTTCGGTCGCATCCTACTTGCAGGTCTGGAACCGACGACAAGAGGTCGTTCGGTTCCAGTTCCTGACCGATGTCGGATGGACTCCGGTCCGTCCGACATTGGAATCGGCCCCATAGATGTAAGAAACACATCTAATGTTTGCAGTGTTTTCAGTGTTTTGTCTTAGTTTCTAGAAGCAATCTTGCTTGTCATCTCTAAAACCTCCCCTTTGGTCTTACCAAAAAATTGAAGTGCTTTATAAAAGCTTATTTGAAAGTTGCACTTTAAGTAAGGATATTCTTGGAAGGAAGAAAAAATAATTGAGGCCATTGATCTCTGTGGAACATTGGGAAATCCACGTCATCTTCTTATTCATACAGAATTGGCTTTTCGTAGGATCCCACTAATCTCAATCCAGTCATCAGTTGAATTGATTCAATGTATCTAATAGACAAAAACTTCCTCCAAAGCACCACATCAATTTCTCCCCATATTTTGGATGTGCATAAAATTCATGATGTCAATCTTGTACGATAGAATACATGGTACTTTCGTCTCACATGTTTTTTTTCATTTTGACTTCTTGAAAATATGTATGAAATTAGATTATTGTCAAAAAATTAATTATAAATGATACAAAATATTATTTTATTTTCAATAATTTTCATTATTTTAAAAGAACTTTTTCATTTAACAGCTAATTGAAAGTTAATTTAAAAATAGTTATATTAATTGAACTTAATTCTATACATAATGTTTACCAACTTTTAATACATAATAAATAAATATACAAATGTTCCTTATATGTGGAGTTTTTTAATAATACATTTTAATTTGGTCTAATTTAAATTTGTTAAATATTTCATTGAAAATTGAGTTAATAGTGCTGAAACATCTTTTTATTCTGACCTACTTTTAATATAAATTCATAAAATTAGCTTTACGTTAAAAATGTAAACTATTTTTTCTAATCTTTATAAACTTTTATAAATTGCCCTATAGTTTACCAAAGAGAGATCTCCACCCTGTCAGTGAAGGTTTCCTTCAAGTGTGCAGAACATCCATCCGACAGTGAAGGTTTCCTCCAAGTGTGCGGAACATCATAAAATCAATACTAGTGGTAACTCCATCCCCTGTTTCAGGATCTGGGGACATGTAAGTCTACACTTCTGAGTAACTTTGCACTTGTAAAAAGGTGAATAGCCAATAGTAGAAAAGTTACTCAAAAGTGTAAGAGTAAAGTGACACATGTAGATTTACTAGTGTGTAAGTTTAACTTTGTGAGTAGCCCCATTTAAGGTAAATGAAAATACTGCATCTATTTTAAATGTGGGTAAATTAAAATTCCACTCTATATATACTGAATACCTCCAGCACAAGATTCACATTTTCAAACCACTCTTGGTGTCTTAATTAATCAGCCCATGTTCACTTCAAGTGGGACACCTCCCCTACATAGATATAAGCAACACATCTAATGTTTGTATTGTTTTCAGTTTTGCCTTTGTTTCTAGATGCAACCTTGCTTGTTATCTCTAAAACCTCCCCTTTGGTCTTAACAAAAAATTAAAGTGCTTTATCAAAGCCTATTTAAAATTTGCACTTTAAGTAAGGATATTCTTGCAAGGAAGAAAAATAATGGATGCCAGTGATCCCTGTGGAACATTGGACAATCCACGTCATCTTCTTATTTATACAGAATTGGCTTTTCGTAGGATCCCATTCATCTCAATCCAGTCTCATCAGTTGAATCGATCCAATTTATCTAGTAGACAAAAAGTTCCTCCAAAGCATCACATTAACTTCTTCCACATTTTGGATGTGCATAAAATTCATGATGTCAATCTGGTATGATAGAATACATGCTACGTTCCGCACACAGGCTTTTTTCAGAAGTTGCACTTAGCTCAAGCTCGAAACCACATAAATCATTTTTACTACAAGCAAATGCTCCAGCCCTTTGGGACTGGAAATGGTCAGAACATCGGAATTTTTGGCCCATGCCCACACTAAGGGGCATTTTCACAAGGATCCATCGCTGAGTTATCGGCACTTTATCACAGCCAAAGTCGCGATAAATTTACCGCCCCATTCACAAGCTGGTGCTAACAGCCGACGCCACCAGTTTACCTGCGATAGCAGCCGCAGAAAACATTGCCACGGATGACCCCGGCAACTATCGCTAATGAGATGCAGAGTAGGCGTTCCCGTGCAAAAGGCCGCGACAACACCACACCTCAACATTCCCAAAGACCAGCCAGATCGGCGATGAGAACACAAAACATGCGATAAGGCGCGTTAGCTGCAGGAAATTAACACCTGCTCTGACCTTGTGCAAAGTCGGACTACAACCTGCACCATCAAAGGGAGCACAGCCCAGAGTCACACCTGAAGAACAACAGATGCCATGGAGCCAACGATCATGTAGCTCGGACACCCAAGAGGGACACAACACCCACCGCCACCCACCCCCGTACCACCCCCCCCCGGGGCCCCACCCCGGGCACCCCCCACCTCCCCCGGACCAAGAGATTGCACATCAACGTCACGAAATTATGAACAAAATCATTCACATGATGCCGCAGAATCACAACAACCAACAGTCATGTGAGTACAGAAAAAGCAGAATCAATCATTCACCATTGAGAGTCCAAACAAAATATCACAATCAAATTTCACACCAAACAACTATTTGGAAGAGTCATGGCGGGTCATCCCTGGACAATCTGTAAGTGACAGCCTGCAAGACAATATCCCAGATAAGAAGGTGTGTCAGGCACTCATCAAAGGACAGAGAGAGAGAGAAAGCGAGAGAGAGAGAGACTGAACAAGGAGCGCAAGGACAATCGGGCCCTTGGCACATACATGCCAACTTTTGCGTGTGTCTCGCAATTGGTGCACCCAAAATCCAAGGCCTGGCAACAATTTCAGCGCAAAGGCCACATCACATTTCAGAAATGCAAGCAGTAGTCAGACTAAAATTAGGCATGAAAGCTCCTTTGTCTCAATACACAAGGCGGAAGGACATCCAAACCTCCGACCTTGGTCTCCAATGCGCCCGGCACCCCGAGTGAGATACCATGCCAGACTCTGGCGACTCCCACACCACGAACTGCGCTAATGAAAGAGCAACGTGTCCACACCCCACACACACTTGTCCCTGCTCGAGCTACACCTGCATGGCATGCCCTCAACACATCGGTAAAAAAGACAACCCATACATCCAAACGTTGGACACACATACGACTCATTACTCCGAGCTGTGGCATGTCGTCCACAGAACTGCCGCCGGTCTGAGGAGTGCCGGTGGTACGAGACCAACAAACGGAATGGCAGGCAATCCCGGGCACATGCACAACCCCAGTCACGTGGAACTGTACCGTGCACGAATGCTGCATCTGTTGGGAGCTCTGCCAATGGCAGTTTTGCGAATCAGTTACCGTCTGAGTTTCTGGCTTGCGTACGTCACATGCGTCCAGCCATGGTTCCACTGTCGATCATGCACATTCAAGTGGCCCATGGAGGTCTGCCTATCCAACACAACGGTAGCTGAACTGGATTATGACTTGTGTGTGCACCCCCTGTTGGCCCACGAACAGGAGTGCAATCGGGATACCCGGGCATGGGATGCCTTGATATGTTGTGTCTGTGCCGGCAGCAGTGGATGGGAGATTGCACAAGTCATCGTGTGCAGTGACCACATCGAGGCGCTCCCCTATTGGGCTGTGTTGCGGATTGGTGAAACTGCGTGCTCGGAGCACATCTGTCCGGACCAGTTAATGGATTGGCTCGCCCTAGTGTTCCTTGAATTCGAGAACGACGTACTTCTGGAACTGATTGCCTATGAAGCAGCGCTCGCATTCATGTACGAGTAACTACCTTCCTGCAGCCACAACTGATTGACACCCAGAGCACAGGTCCCAACACCGTGTTGCATCGTGGAGGAATGGTCCCATAAGCCAGTACAACAGTGGACATGTCTGCATTCGCTTGGACTCAGAATGCATGTGCGTGCACCTACGCGTGTTGTCACACACCTGTGCAAGGTGCTGCAGCCCCATGGGCGGAGCTGCACAGCGTCGTTTGGCAAAGTTCCTAAATCTGACATACTGCTGGAGGGAGACTACACACATGGCAATGTAGCACGACATGTGACCTTGTTGGTCCCTTTCACCTGCTCACTGTCAGCAGAGCACAAAGTCGGCGCAGTCCGGTGGTACAGCTCCATGCAGATCCCATGGGCTGTGAGTCGTGTCCCCTGACACGGGGCAATGAGCAGACGCCAAACATCACATGACTCGACCCGCAAGGCAAGGTGGGCTGAGACCGTTGCCAACCGTAAGGATATGTGTTCATTGTTGCCACCCCATTCCTTGCACCTCGACACGTTCCCATTCTGCCTGTAAGTGTCTTAAGCATTTGTCTGCCTGTTGTGGCCCATCACTTGCCCGTACTGACACGCACATGCTAATAAAGTCAACTTCACCAGTGTACAACTGTGATGAGTGTTGATTAGTATGACAAATCGTGTGCCTCAATGAGCATTGTCCGTACACAGGGAGGGACAGACTGCCTCTGGTACATAGGTGGTGAATCCCTATTGGCAGCTCCAGCTCTGTGAGCCAGACATTGTGTTTGGGATAGTTGCTGGTAGACCTGTGCTCTTACGTGTCTTCAGCAATGTGAGTATGGTGTCCGACTTCTTGCCATGTGGATCAATATGATCCATTCAAACAGACTGTGTCCACACTGATGTGTGTGAGTACGTCATGCGAAGAGATGTTCTTTAGCCACATGCGATGGGGGACACTACTTCAGGCGGGCTACCGATTCTGACTTTTACACACACAGCCCTATATGGTACATGGGCCTACTTGGTGTTTCTATGTGTGCTGCAGTGTGCCGAGGGTATCAGGGACATGTTCCACACTCATTGTGGGTGTGCAGTGTGCTGCGCATGATTGTGCATGTGTGCCATTGTGCCCATCTCCCTCCGTCCCCCCAGGCCCTGGTCGTTACTCACCCTGTTGCTGTTGGGTCAGGTCATATCGAGCTGTGTCCAGTCCACCGCCTCCTTGCACCGTCTCCGTACTGATGACTGTGGCCACCATTTCCTCCAGCTCATCCAGCTCCTCCTGTGGCGCAGGAGTCCCACCTCCAGTCGCCTTTGCTGCCTTCCTGTTGGCAGCGAGTTTCTCCTTGGTTTGGCTGTGCACTTCATGCCAGCGCCTCTTGACCTCCTCCATAGACCTCCTCGACACTCCAACTGCATTCACGTTGTTGTCGATGGACTGCCATCTTTCCGTTTGTGTTGCCAAGGATGTAGTGGAGGTGAACAGTTGTTGGGAGTGTTCTCTCACCTCCGTGTCGATGATCGGGGCTTCCTGCGGACTGACTCCGTCTTCCTCTTCCTCTTGCCCTTCCCCGTGCACAGGGTTCCTGGCTGGTCCTCCGTGGGGCTTGTGGGGTTCTGGTTGTCCTCTTCACTCGAATCGGGTGCATCCATGGTGCTACGCAGTTTGATTTGGTTTTGGTGTGTTCTCTTTTTTTTCCTTTTATGGTGCATTTTCCCGCATGACGCATGGGGATTGCAGGCCTGTGGCTGGTTTTCGCAGATTTTTGTATCGCGCTTGGCCTCATCGCAGATTTTTTTGCGTTCGTGTTTCGCATTTTGGCGGCGCCGCGTTGACTTCATCGCGGGCATTCGACGCGTTATCGTGAGCCTATTGCATGGTGCCGCCGGCTTGGGAATGCCGCGCTACCACTGTGTTATTTTCCCGCGACGGACTGCGATGTGGGGAGTTGCGTTACGCTACTTTTGCGGTAGTTATCACACGTTCTTGAGAATATCCCCCCAAGTTTGGTAAAGTTTGTAGCTTTCTCAATAGGAAATTAGGGGCCACATGTACAAGATTAGGAATACGGAGATCCTAATTATGATTCTCTACGAATTGCAATTAGGAAATTAATATTACTAATATATGAAACTCATTGAGTTTCATTTAGGGAATCCTTGTGGGTCGCATATCGACCTATCTGTGGAATATTAATGAGATGGGTAGCAGTTTGCTACCCATTTGGAATCACAGCCATTACAGGGATGATGGCCTGCTGAGGGCAGCAGACCACCGTGTCTATGATTGCTTTTTAATAAAGCAATTTTTTTTAAATGCAGCACATTTTCCTTAAAGACAAACGGGATGTGTTTAAAAAGAAAAAAATGAAACCTTGAAGTTTTAGCTTTTTAAGAGTAGGCAGTGGTCCGTGGAACCACTGCCTTCTCTTAAAAAATATTAATTACATTCTCAAAAGGAAAGGGGTCCATTGGGGACCCCTTCCCCTTTGCCAATGGGTTACCACCGTGTTTTAAACAGGTGAAAAGTATTACTGTTTTGCGACTGGAATTTGGTTGCAAAACAGTAATGCATACCACACCAATTCGGCATTTGGAAGGGACACCCTAAACACGCGCCTTCCAAATACCAAATCACAAATGCTAAGTGCAATTTGCTAACAAGTTACAGAGTCACATTTTGTACATTTGAAAAATATTTTTTCCTGTCGCAAACAGCCTGATTTGGCTTATCGGGCTGTTTGCATCCGGAAAAATACTTTCTACATCTGGCCCCTATTCACATTCCAAATAAAGAGGGGGGGGGGTTCTGAGCACCTCACAGAACCACAGTTGCAATTTACTGCCATGAAATTTGACTTGACTTTGAGAATGTTGGGAGACGTCCAAACTCGTTTGGGAGGTCAAATCAAACCAGACACTATCGTATCCAAACCTTTACAATGGCCAAGGTATATGCCTATTTTTACTCTTGACATGATTAAGAAGAGAGTGGAACCCAATCAGAGCCAGATAAGAAACATCCACAGTGCCTATTACCAAAACTGAGAGCACCGAAGCAGATGGTACCAGGCCACCACCAAAAGGATTATGGCATCACTCCCTGCAGGAGTGGGCCTATGGAATATATAGACCCATGGACATTTCCCCATGATGTTTCTCCTCCACCTTCAAATGTGGATTTTCCATTGACTTCTAATTTTTGTGTCCGTTGTTACCTCAATCCTCATTATGTTGGCTTAGCTACTCCAATCAAGTAAGGTTACACATGCAGTTGCATGAATATTTTATGTTCCATACAACCAAATCCTAAAATAAGACACACCATGCCAAGTATACCAAATGCTGCCTAACACCACTGTGGTTAGACCTTGAAAGTGATCTTTAAAGACTCATGTGCAATTGATGGTGACCTTTGCCCAAATGTGTGCTGTTTTGTAGATCACCTCCTGAGGTGTGGCAACCCATCAGGGTGTCTGCACTCCAGTGGTCGACTCATACCCACCATTTCTTTTGGAGTGGCGAGGCATCAGTAGTTATCTCATGGATTGGAGGGATGCTACCAAACCCTCCCCTCTCCTATTGATAGTGTATTACCAAGATCCCACGGCTTATGCTGATTTTATGTATTTTCCACCTGCATTGAATCATGGGTGGTGTTGTGTTTTTATTCCTATCTAGAACTACACATGTTCTCGTTTTCTTCTGGCAGTTCTGTAATGGTGGCTACCTCTAGACACTTTGATGATTATTTCAAATTTGATTGAAAGGGTGAATTTATGTTAACTAGTGTTCACTCATCCCTCCAAACATGTGCTGCCCTGCCCCATGTAGCAGTGAGGGAACCCCAAGACTTACATTTTTGCAGGCGTAGCTTCCTCAGTCTCCGCTGGTATGAACCTTTAATTTCACTACCCTTCGGCCACTGTCCCTCACGGTCATTCTGTTGGTTGCACTGATTGTATTTGAAATACAATGAGAAACTTTGAGTTGGGCCAAGGCAAAATATTGCCCACTCGGCATTTTCCTCAGCATACAGTGAAGCTTGATAGACTGCAATCTTAGAGATCCCTGATCACAAGGATCCTCAGAGATCTTCAAATAGCCTGGGCTGTCCTCCATCATGGGAGCAAGGGCCCTAGCCCCCGCTGGCCTGGCAAGCCATCTGAAAAGGACTTAACTAATCTGTAGGTTCTTTAGGATGTGATGCTGGGACATTTGCACAGATGACACATTATTATCATTCCTGATCCCGTCAGTAACCTCACTCTAGTAACTAAGTTGAAGATGCGCTGTACGTGCACTAACCTCAGGAATGATCTCTCAGTGGCCTGCATTGCCTTCAGTTCTCTCACTTACTTCTCTCCGGGTTGCACCAAGCTCGTCAGGAGCCTTTGTGGGGCTTTGTTTACAAAAATGACGAGGGCCATTCTCTGGTGACAGCAAGTGGGGGTTATACTGTTGTGAAAAAGATTTAGCAGTGGCAGTGGGGGCCTGAAAAGAGCAAGGCCTGGGGCACACATCTCTGGCTACTCCCCGCTTGTGACAGCCTTGTGTTGCACCATGTTTTTATAGATGGAAGGAAGTGGCAACCAATCAGCTATTGTTTGTAACTTTCTGACTACTTTAATCCATTATTGACCAGGCTACTGTAATATAGGGGTCTAGTGTTATTTCATTGGTGAAAATAATGGTATTTACACCTACTGTATCACTGTCTCTTTTAGGTAACATAAATTAGGTGGATTAGCTACAGGTTGCTTAACTATGGCTACTTGGCAGTTTACTAACAACGAGTAAATCAAATGGTCACATTATTTATTTAAAGGTAGCATGCTTTATATGTATTTTTTTAATTCATTGTTTAATTCAGCAGAGCTGACAGCAAACATAATGTATGATATAAAGTCCCATATTTTATAAAGCGGAGACAATATGATACATTCTCGGTTGAGTGCAACAGTGGGGTAATTGTTGGATATAGGCTATATGTCAAGGCACACGAGCATGGACAACTTGTGAAAGATGCAATATTAGGAGAAATATGTCTTTGTTGGAGATATTAGAGAGCAGGAGAACACGTTAAAGAAAAAAGGAAATAACTGTACATTGTGGGGGTTGTGGTCAGGAGACATTTCAGAAAATGAAAGATGTCTCAACCATATTCATTTTCTCTTGTTTTAGGTTTGCCGAGTATGTCAGCATATTATGAGAAATGAAGGAGGGAAAGAAGAGAAAGGGGTAAAAGCAGTATGAAGAAACTGAATTAGAGACAGAAGTCTTGGCTATTCGGAGACAGAAACTGGCCACTGAACAGTAGTTATTTTAATTCTTTTAAAGGTCTTGACTTCTCGCCAGAATTTCTTTTAGTTTTTTTTTCTCCAAAAATATTCATAAATAATATACCTACACAGAGAGGTGTTTGGTCAGCTAACTCCATCAAGTGGTTTATTAAATTGTAATCCACATTTTGTTTCTGCCCACCACAGCACACAGCATGGAATATTGGGGCATATGTACAAGGAGTTAACGCCGCTTTAGCAGCACTTTTCCGACGGTTTTGCGGCGCTATTTTTATCGCCCTATGTGCAAGCTGTCGCTAATCTCTGTTAGCGGCAGTTTTCCGTCGAAAACGTCCATTTTAAAGATCGCCACTTCTGTTAGCGATAATGACATGCAAGGGAGGTGTTCCCGTGCAAAAACGGCTGCTAACCCCACTTCGCGATATTTACAAGGGAATTCTTGAAGTGTGGAAGACCAAAAAAACTGCCTCTAACTGCAGTTAGAGGCAGTTTTTTAAGACCAGAAAATAGCTGGTCTTAAAAATGGAGATAACACTTGGGGCCTCATTTCAGCAGGTTTTGGTGCTGGACCGTGCTGCAAGCAATGTTGCTGTGCTGCCCTGAGACAAAACTACAGGGCAGGAATGCACACCATCAATAAGATAGTGCGCATTCTTGGGCCTCAGTCATGAAAAGTGTTGCAGCGCTGCAACAAGACAGTGTTGCAAAACTTTTCACTACGCCCTTCTTGCGACACCATGGATGCGCTGGATTCACTGGACAGCGCTCCATGTCGCAAGTAATGACAGATACGTCTGGAATCCTGACGTATCTGTCAGCACTAAAGTCACGCATTGCTGCAGTTGTGTCACAAGCATGACCCAACTCCAGCAATGCATGGGGCCAGCCTATCCCTGTGGCACTGCGTCACCCTTACGCCTGCCATCAGGCAGGCATAAGGTACTGACACAGTGCTGTCCTACAATTGTCGCAGTGAAATCTGATGGATTTCACTGTGCCACTCCTAAGAGGCCTTATTGCGTGGGAACGCACACCCTGCATACATCATACCTGCACCTGATGCAGGTATGATGTGGCACTGGGCTTCACAAGGTCATGCATATGCCTACATGCGTCACTTTGCAAATACGGCGCAACGTGGTGCTAGATTTTGCCTGGTCTGTTCTTGAGGGGTGCCAGAGTGTCGGCGCAGCTGGAGATCCATCGGTGGCGGTTGCGCGCTGCGGTGTCATCGTCTGTAAGTGTTGGCGGAGAGGTGGTGCTGAGGGAGTTGACGAGACGTTCTCCGTTGGCCTTGAGCCAGCTGCAAGGGGGGGCGATGATGGCAGTGGTGTACGGTGGGCATGGTGAAGACGTGATGTATACAATGATGGTCGGTCCAGGAGAGTCCGGTGGTGTGGCTGTAGTTGAAGTTCCCGCTGGTGGAGGAGACGTGCTTGACCGTGTGTCCTGCTATGTGGCTTGCTGCGGTGACTAGCTGCTTGAGTCTGATGTTGGGGAGCTTCCCCAGGAGGGGGTGGTGTTCTGGTCAGTGGGGTTGTCCAGGTGGAACTTGAGTTCACCGAGTAGGATGTCGTCGGTGGATGGGAGAGCCTGGGGTGCAATGAGCTCTACAATGGTATCGGAGAATGGGGGTCCATGGCCCAGGGGGCCTGCAGATGAGGGTGCCGCAGAGGATGGGGTTGGTCCGAGTCTGGAAGTTGAGGTGTTCCATGGTCACCGTTGGGTCATTAGAGTGCGTGGTCAGTCGGAGTGTGCTTCTGTAGGTGATGGCAATGCCTCCTCCTGGATGGTCGGGGTGGTCCTTGCGGGTGATTTAGTAGCCGTCAGTGATGGCGATGGCGATGTCCGGTCTGGAGCAGCGGTTGGTCCTGGCAGGCGATGTGGCGTCCAGGGTTGATGGCGAGGAGGGTGCTGGCGTCGTAGCGGTGGAGTGTCCGAGAGGAAGGGTCCTTGGTGCTGAGCGCGGTCCAGGGGCAGACGGACCCAGACGGGCTTGCCTATGGCTTGCCTTTGGCACAGGAGACGTCCATTACAACGCAGGCATTACATTGTAATGCCTTTACAATGCAACTCCAACAACGCAGGTGCCTTTACATGGCATTCCATTACAACGCATTGTGTGGTCAGTAATGGGGTATTTTTAAGTTTTAGGGTGGGTATGGGTTTCGGGTGTTGGAGATTAAATTTGGGGTGTGTTATGGGGTAAAATCTGAAAATTGGGGTGTGTTTTGGGGTCAATTATGAATTTTGGGGTGTGCATTTGGGCCAAATATGATTTTTAGGTTGTGTTTTGGGGGCTCAAAGATGAATTTTATGGTTCAGGGTGTGCTTTGGGGTGCAAGGGTTAGCTTTAGGGTTGCATTCACTGAAGTGGGAATAGTAATATTTACATCTCCGCTATCCAACACCTTCCCTACTGTTGCAATATGCCTAGTATTAGTATGCATTATAGTGGAATGTGATGTAATGGTATGCGTCATAACTTTATATATACCTTTGGCACACCAGTGGTATGCCCGCTACGCATGGCCGCACAGCGGCCGCCATCGAGAAGTACTGCGGGGGACTGGACAGCTGGGAGGTGGGAAACGCCGGAAAGGACACTGGATGGGGAGTGGACGTGGGGAGGTGTGTGTGAGCGGGTGTTATGAATATTTAAATGAGAGAAATCTTACCTTGAGGCCGGGTCCTGTGTCTCCTGAGTCTGCTTCCAGGAACAGGAAGTAGGCAGCCAGGCTCCCTCCCTTAAGCCAATCACAACGCTGCAATGCGGCTTTGGGATTGGTCATTGGCGCCGGGACAAGGCGTTCAGCCAGGGGCTGGAGGGGTGGGCATGTTCTCCATGCAGGCTGTAATGCAGCCTGAATTGCAAACAGGACAGTGCGCATGACTGCTTTGGGCGGCCTGAGTGGGCCGACCAAACAGTCATTGCGCAGTTGAGTGGGCATGCCATTCCGCCCCTGCCCTGCTCCGTGAGTGGAGCAGCTCTACCCACCCTCCCGCCCGCAAAGGAAAAATGGCACGATCACATCAGGAAGTTATCATCATGTGATAATTTTTCCTCTTCTTGCACTGCTTGAAAGCAGTGGGGCGACACTCTTCCGCTATAGCGGATGAGCCGCCACTGGGGGTGCGTCATCTACAGGTGCTAGGCCTGGGCGACTCGACCCCTGGGCCTCCTCAGCTACGCGTCCCACCTTCTCCTTACCTGCACATTGACACCGTGGCGCAATCTGCTGCACTCTCTCCAAATCTGTGACTCAGCCAGCAGGAGCCTCCGCCAGGTGGGATTTCACAAGCCTGGGTACAGCAGTCGCCGACAAGTCCGCTGGTGAATGTCCCGATGTAGTTGATGCAGCAGGGCCCCCTTAGGCGTGAAGTTGCAGCGCTCCCGCCACACAAGTTCGGCGCAGCTCAGGGGCCTCACTCTCCACAGCATCCGGCCAGCGCAAAGTCATCCGGCCTGTGATGCAGAGAGGCGACACCCACCGTTGGTAATCCCCTCCGTGCACCCCGGTGTAGTGGTGGATCGTAGTATGCGATGCAGACCTCCCTACATTCGTGCGCAGGCGCGCCTCTACCATTCACAGCTCCAAGGGGCTCAAGGCGGTCTTCTCACACAAGTCAGCAACGTGTCTCCATGCGACCTGCCAGACTTCACCAACAGGTATGAGCGATCACTACGCCTGAATGTCTACCGCCACGGCTCATCGACTCCACAGCTCCTCCGCATCCCACTCCAGGCTCCAGACGCTGGTCCAGCGAGGCATCCAAGCTCCAGACGCAGGTCCAGAAAGGCATCCAGGCTCCAGACGCAGGTCTAGCGAGGCATCCAGGCTCCAGACGCAGGCCCAGCGAGGCATCCAGGCTCCAGACGCAGGTCCAGCGAGGCATCCAGGCTCCGGGCGCAGGTCCAGCGAGGCATCCAGGCTCCAGACGCAGGTCCTGCGAGGCATCCAGGCTCCAGACGCAGGTCCTGTGAGGCATCCAGGCTCTCATCCTGGTCAGTGGCGGCTCGCAGAGGGAGTACTGCGGGGTAGTGGGGCAGGGCGGGGAGTAGTGGAGTCGGACATACGATGGGCAGGAGTAAGGTAAGTAAATAAATAAATAAAATTATTTACCTGCAGCGAGCGCAAGGTAAATAGTTTTATTTATTTATTTACTTACCTTTCTCCTGCCCGTTGTATGTCCGACTCCACTACCCCCCACCCAGCCCCTCCCCCGTCCCGCCCACCGCCCCGCAGCACTCCCTCTGTGAGCCGCCACTGATCCTGGTCATCCTGGATGTTGGGTGGCTTGAGGGGGTTGTTGATGTGTGCTGCACTTGGCCCTGGCTGCTCCATTCTGCATTTCATTGTTTTTTTTGCCTATTTTCTATTGGAGGTCGACTGATAGGCTATTTTTTCCAATAAAGGCAAAAAAAACTCATGTTGGGCTGACTAACGCACGTTTATTTGCCGCTAATGGGCCTTTCGTTGGTTTTCGCCCGCTAACGCCGGATTTCCGATCGCCATTACGCTAATGTTAGCGGCACTTTTCGCCGCCGATCCCTGATGCTATCGCCATTTAGCGACAGCTTGTAAATACGTTGCTAACATGGCAATAGTTTTCAGCGATACACGGCGGTGAGAAAACTGCCGCTAACTAGCGTTAGCGATAGTTTTCGCCAGTCCTTGTATATATGGCCCATTGTGCCTGCCCAATTTACCATTGGCTCCTTCCTTTTACTTGGAGTTACTGTGCAAAGCTTGTACGTATTGTTCAGATCCACCTAAAAATATTTATGTTCTCTTTAGTGACAAAGGTGGTTCAACATGAGCTTTTTAAAAAATATATATTAACTTTACATGCCTGCTATTTACACTGCCTGCAATTTAGATGCCATTAGATGGCGATTTATTTCCTACCTCCTTACCATCTTTTTAAAGTTGCTATAAATTCATTTAGTGACATTTTAAAATTGTACCTGCCTTCTATTTGAATACAAGGTTAGGTAGTGATTTATTCATGTCTCCTTCACTAATAATAATAATAATATTAATAATAATAATGTCAATCATAATCATATGCATGGCACAACTTTAAAGCTTGCTATTCAAAAACATCTCCAGGAAAAGAGCTGCAGCAGTGACATTTTTTTAAATGTAACTTTTTTTATCATAGGCATATGGCAGCCACACTTAGGAAGAGGCATGTTTTCTTGTTTTTTTTGTGATAGATACTTGTAGGCCAGATCTATTGACCTTGCCAAAACTTTGATGTAAATGACTTTATGAAAGCACACGGTGAGTGAGTCCCCCATGTTGAGGGCAGTGTCAAAGACAACTTACGTCACTGTAGGTTATTTATTAAGGGCTGGTGCATCAAGGTCCAGTCTTTCTTTGATGCAAACGCTTGTTCTAGAGATGGATAGCTTCCTTGTCCTTTGGCTAGGGAAGACATTATAAAAGGTCCTGGGAACCATTTGTAGACACATCTGGTATCAGTGGGAAGGCATTTGGGGAAAATATAACTTGGTTTTGTGATCAGATTGGTGAGTGCCAGAGACTAGTCAACTAGACGCATAGAATGCCCCCTCGAGAGGAGCTGGTTGAATCTTAGTTATAAAGGTGAGAAGGCATTATCATATCCCTAGAAAGGCCCAGAACTAGGAATGCAGAGTTAAAATCCCTCTTAGGGCTGAAACTTTGACTCTCTTCAGACCCGTAGCAGGTGTTTGGCTTTTTAAAAAAAAAATATTTTGCCCATCTTTGCTACATTTGCTGCTCATGTACTGTGTGGTTGGTGAGGAGACAGTCTGCGCATCATTTTTATTTTTAGATAGTGTATGCACTACTCTGTGAGGCTGTCGTGAACATGTGCATTTGGGCCTAAATATTACATTTTGTGTTGATACCTGTGAGGCTGTAGGGGAGCAATGCATACCCCTTTCCGCAGTTAGTGCACGCACTTTAATTTTTGTGTGGCAATGGACTTTGTTTATCATATGTTTCACTGGTGCCTTTTAACATGATACTTGTAACTGTCCTGCAATGTATATGTGCTTGCAGACACAGTAATAGTGACAGGTACCCCAGACGCATGTCCAGAATGCATTAAGAACATTAAAAACCCTAGTACAGCTGCTCTTAACTGTTTAACTTCTATGGCCTTCCCTGGAAGCTGGGGACCCTGCCTGAACAATTTCTTCCACGTGAACCTCACAAACTACACAAAACTATAGAATCAAGTGTAAATCAAACAAGCACACATACAAATATTTTCTTCAATTCACAAACAAAAATCGATTGTAAATTTTAATGGGAATGTTGGAGCTTTTCAGAATGTGTGTTTATTTCTGAAAAAACAAAGGAATATGCTAGGCTCCTGTTGTATGTGAATTGATGCAAAACATTTCCCTGTACTACATTGTCATCGTAATGGAATGTAATGGAAACGTTTTTATCAAATTATGTTTTTTGCAATGGTTTGGATGTTTTCTCGAAACATTTTGGAGGAAAGTCTTTTTTTCTCGAAAAAGGCTATTTTTCTTCCGTTGTAAACTATTTTTTACTAGTGCATGTGAGGCAGCAGATTAGAATGTTGATCGTTCATCGGATCAGCTGTCATTGTAACTTGAAGGCAGCAGAGGGAGCAGCGCCACAAGACTGCTGTTACCTAAAACAGCCATCATTTATTCTGTTCTCCACGCAGAAAGTCGAAATCCTCTGTATTTTTCCTCATGTTTCCTTGCAAAACCAGCACAAATCCCAAAATACCTGGACCTCGGCAAACAAACAAAAAAGAAGTTCTTTGTGTGATTACTGGACATGCACTGAGTATACATTCCAATATCAGTAGCACACAGTTTGGGTGAGATTCCAGCAGGAAGCGTGTTCACAATGATTCCAGTGCTCCTTCAGCACCATGATTCTGACAGACAAACACCGTCCCATACATGTCCTTTATCAGCTTTCTTATAGAATAGCAGGCACTGCGTGTGAACTTTAACCTTTGTGCCGTTTTAACAATAAATTGTTCTGGAGTTTTATTTATAGTGGCTTTATTTAAAACAAACATTTTACAGGTCTATGCTAACTTTTTAGGTCGAGCCTGAGCCACCAAGCAAGCGCTGCTCTGGCGTTGATCTGTTGTAGTTCAGTACGGAAGAGAAGCCCCGCCCACTCCCCGCCCATATTTTTCATTGGCTTGTGTCTTTGTCCTTTGTAAATGCTGCCGTCTGATACCTTAATAGGCTTGTTAGTCCCTCCTTAGTACGGCCATGTCGTCATTTGTAACCTCCCATGGCTACTGGCCCCTTTACTTAGTTGTTACACGGTAAGTGTACTATTTCCTTTATTGAGTTTTTCCTATGTTAGGCACAAGGAAGTGCTTCGCTTACATTCAGCGTGCCATGTCCGCTTTCAGTTTCGCAGCAGCCGGGACAATGGCGGCTGTTTGTTTCCAATGCCATATGTCTTGCATTTAAATGCGAGAACTATAGCACTGCAAATATTTTTTTAAATGTTTACTTTCCGACGTCGCTGCCACTCGTCAGTGCTTGTTTTTGTAATTAAGCATTTTCTGCTCCTGTCGCTCATCAGTGCTTGTTTGTTTTTTATCCTCTCTCCATTGCATTGTATTCCCATCCCCAGACTCCTTTTCTTTCTAGACTTGCAAACTCTCTCCAGTTTTTTTCGTGCTCTCGTCATCACTTTTATTCCTTCCCTCCTCTGTCCTTCCTACTCTCCAACACCATCTGCACTTTCTTCTTCAATGATCCACAACACAAAAACGGCTCAAACTCGCCAGCCTCGGAACAGCGCCTAGAAGCTGAGTCACTTGCCAATACTGCGTTGTGCAAAAAGAATGTTAAATATAAACTTTCACTATGTGATTATGGGAGTTTCATTACGTAGTGTGCGTGGTTCTTCTGTACGTTGTATACATTCAACATCCCCGGTGAAATGGGACTCTGGGGCCTATTCACAAAGACATTTTGAAGTAACATGGCGTTACGTCTCTAATACTCTTTTACGTACTCTTGCACGGGTTTCCAAATTGGCCCCAAAACATTTTAAATGGTAATATTCATATACAGTTACTACAAACACAAAGGAATGTGCCCCCTTTCCACTGTTGTTGCTAATGGTGAGTTGGAGCAGCGTCGCAAAGGCACGTAGGAGTACGTAAAAGTGTACTCCTGCAGTACTGCTTCCCTTACTCGTAAATGCTTTTATGAATTGACCCAGTGAATTTAGTGCCAAAATGCAATTTTTCCAAGGTTGGTGAATCGAGTACCATTAAATTGGGTAATAGTAACGCATGATATTTACAACTCTTAGAAACAACAAAGGTGCAGTGTTGAGAGCTATATTACAAACAAGCAGTGCCATGAAATGTCTTCAGTGTGAAAAGTATTGGGTTCTGTTCTGATAAAACAAATGTTGACAACACCAAGCGTGCTGTTAATAGTAAACCGTAGAGAGAGCATATATTTTCGATTCCTTTTCTTTCTAAACACCGCCATCGATACATAAATGATCGTGGTTTTAGAAATGAATTGAACTTACATTTTCTATGTGCCCAGAGCATCTGTACACCCTCCAGCTATGTGTATGTTTGGGAGAGGGCGGCGAGGGGTGGGCCTGGCTGTTCAGAGAGGCCTCTTTGAGCCTCGAGCCTTTGATCTATATTTCAATTATTCTGAGATGAAAGGAGGTAGGCCTGCCAGGAAGGTGGGGAGGTGGAGAGGGGCCGACGCTAGACGCTTCCTCTTGTCTTGGGGTGACCTCTGCTGTCGTGAAGGTCAGCGCGTGCCAGCTTTGTGAAGGTATGCTCTGTGTCAATCAACCCCTCTCACAGGCCCTGCTGCAGCTCCTCAATCAGGAATTTCACCCAGAATTAATACAGCGCTGTTATGTGGCCCTAGATGAAGGAATTTCACCCAGAATTAATACAGCGCCTTTATGTGTCCCTAGATTAAGAAATTTCACCCAGAATTAATACAGCGCCTTTATGTGGCTCTAGATGAAGTAATTTCACACAGAATTATTACAGCACCTTTATGTGGCCCTAGATAAAGGAATTTCACCCTAGGCTTAGATTCCAGCAATGGCGAGAGGAGAAATCATTTTTGTGTTTTTGATGGGGTGGTCACCCAAGGGTGTGAGAAATTTGTCTTTGCTTAATTACATGGAACAGTGGGAAAGTTATGTGAAATGCCAAACCTGCATTTATCACTATATTTTATCATGAAACGCAATGTGCAAAAACACGAGGGCCATCAACAACAGGTGTTTGTGTTCTAGTCGCGGGCATAGTTTCACAAGGCGGTGTAATTACACCATGTGTCATAATGGCATAATTTTGGGAATTTCGCTTAATATGCGTTACACAAAATTTGTGAAATTACATAAGAATACGTCTGCATAGTGGAAATTTCACTCGGGCTTCTTCCGAACTTCTGCCTATTGGGTTTAGTTTGATGTAGCACTAACAAGTGGCAGCTCCTCCGCTATGGGGGAGGAGGTCGCCAGGGCTTTAAGTGTAATGAAAAAACTAGGGGGTCTCTCAAAGGGGCGTGGTCAATAGAATTAAGCGCGTGGCTTAAAAATATGCAAGCTAAAAATCTGTGCTTAGCTAGTGAGCCGCCTGAGTGGTATTTTGCTGCTTCTGTCATTGCATCCAGATATATAATACAACAAGTAACATTACACCTACAAGTAGTCAGGGCTGTTGGCTTTGCCAATGGTTGTTGGTTGTGTAAGATAAATAAGCAACAGCTATAGCTTCGTTGTATAGAATATTGAAAATGCTTCAGTTTTGAAATGATGAGACTGTGAAAGAACTAAAACGAGTCTCTTCGAAGTTACCTCAAAGGCAGTGAAGGGTGATACTGCTGCAGTGCTAAGATTTTTTTTTTCACCTTGAGGGCAAAAATGGAGAGCCGGATAGAGACCCGTCTCAGCACCTGCTTTTTAGGTTGAGCCTGGGCAGCACATGCGCTGCTCTGCGGCATGCTGTATTGGAGTATGGAATACGAGGCCCGCCCACTCTCCGCCCATATTTGTCATTGGCTTGTGTCATTGTCCTTTGTAAATGCTGGCTTCAGATTCGTTAATAGGCTTGTTAGTACCTCCTTAGTACCGCCTTGTCTTCATTTGTAACCTCCCAGGAGGACTGGCCCTTTTAGTGCGGTTGTTACACGGTATGTCTTTTTAGTCTGTAAGCACTATTTTCTTTAATGAGTTTCTCCTACTGCAGGCACGACATGCTTTCCTGCAACATTCAGCGCGCCATGTGTCCTTTCACTTTCCGAGCAGCTGGGACAATGGCGGACGCTTCTTTGAATAGGTCTCACATGTTCAAGAGTTTGAGCTATTGCATTGTAAATGACAATGCCTTTTATTTATGTGTTAATTAGTAAAACAGATTAATAAAAGGCATTGTCATTTACAATGCCAATAGCTTAAACTCTCGCAAATGCGAGAACTAATGCATTGCAAATGCTTGTTTGAAATTGTAATAACTTTGGAATGCTCAACATTTCTTAAACTTTCCGTCCTTCACTGGGATTCGATACTTGTACATCACTGTTTCCAAAAGAAAACATAGTTTAAATGAAATTAGCTGTTGCTCCAGTTGTTTAAAATTCAATAAACCACTGACACTAAATGCTGTTTATACTGCAGTTTTGATTAAACTGTTTCCATTTAAATGTTTTTTACATTTTCGATTTAACGGTATTTCCATTTAAATGTTTCCTCTAATTTTCGATTTTTGGGTGGTTAGTTATATATGTCTTTCCCTAAATTAGGATTTCCATGACTTTGTTTCCTCCAATATACTTTCTATGTTTTCGTTTTTCAGCTTCAATTGAGGCAACTAATCATCCTTACTACTGATTGCCATGAAAGATACCAACATTATTTTTAGCCTCCAATTTCAAATTCTTTCACATTTACAGAGTGTTTTAAAAATGTAATCTTTCAGTTTTGTTATGTATACATACTTCATCAATCTACTAATATTATTTATTTCGAGTGGGCTTTGCATGCCTCCCTGGGTTCCCCAGGGGTCTGTGGACCACAGGTTAAGAATCACTGCCCTAGTACATTCGTTACTCACATGTGCCAGTGCAGCATCCCAAACAACATCGTATCTAAAGGACTCCCATAAATCAAGTGGTCACATCCAGCAAAGCACCTGCCTGGGAGCAGCAGACTGGACTTTGACAGAGAGTCTAGATGTATACCTAATTCTTCTGGAAAATGAGAATGCCTGGCACATAAGCACATGGCAGAAAGGCAACAATCTTAATTAAGCAAACACAAGGAGATGATGGACGGAGCGCTGAAACGTTTCTGACACTCACCCCCAGTCATAGATCTGGGTTGAATCCCTCATCATTCTTTAGCTCACTTCGCCACCCCAGTTCAGACTCAGCCATATGCAAATTAGTCTTGACCCTGTTCCTCTGGGGAAAAGTCCAGCTCAAACTGCCAAGCCAGATCTTCTCTGGACCGGAAAAAAGCATCCTGGGACCAGTTTCGGGGTAACACCCTTAATCAGCCAGGCTAGCTTGAATCCAGTGGCAAAGTGAGCAAGGGACCCATGTCTGGGCATACACTGCCAACAATCTTAATGAAAGCACAATTCATTGAAAATGCGTTGGCCACCACCCTTTGGAAACTGCCCATTACTAAAATATACTAGTCAATAAAGCTTGAATGCCATATACTTCATTTTAGTTGAGCTTGAAGGTATACATGAATATATACTGAACAATGTTAACCTTAGCAAAACACTCCATAGAATAAATTGAGAAGAGCTGGAGCACCAAACATGGTGATATCTCTTTCGGCCACTGACAGCTATGGTGTAGCTTTTCTGATTATTGTCATTCTTGCTCAAAAACAACAAAAGAGTGACTGCTATATTTAGAAAATAGTACAGCACGGGGAAAACTCTATTCTTTAAAAGAACCCTCACTCACCAACCTAGTTGGTGACATGCTTCATCATCGGGTTCCCACCAGAGAGGCCGTGTGCCTCCCTGGTGTGCTACGACGCCTGAGTTACAGCGGAGCAGGTTTTTGTGCAGGGATGTGAATGTGGTAAGTGGTGTGAATTTTAAAAGGTGGCCGGTTTTAACCAAAACTAATTTTAATAGTGGAAAACCAGCGACCGTTAAAAACAAGTGAGACGGACGTTAACTGGCTGGTTAGGTTGACCAGGGCCGTCCGGTTTAGTAGACTAAGTGATGAAAAATGGTCAACATGTTTCAGCTTATCTGTGCAAATTCGCTAAGCATTCATCAGGACCGAAAGAAATTCCACGGCGGTATGCGCTCGCTAAGGCGCACCCTAACCAGTGGAACTGTGTGGGCGGTAAAACTCACGGTTCTACCAGTGGGGCCTCCTGGGATTTCCTAGGCCACTAGACTCTGTAAGAAAAGATAAACAGGACACACATAAAGCTGTACAGTACAATCAGTGGTCCACTGTTTAACTGGCATCCAAATAGTGTGGAATGCTTAAGCAATCCCGTGCTGTGTATGGGAAGCGTTTCCAAACTGTGACACCACTAGTGCCCCTATCTCTGGCACCCGTGTCCATTAGATACAGCCACTCCGAAAATAAATATTTTTGTTTTAGCGGAGGGGTCCAAACTACAGGAAATCCCCTGTAGTATATTCCGCCCTCTTGTTGAAGGCAATTTCGCGCATAAATTACGCGTTTTAGGGTGTGTAATACAATCATTACAACTGTTGCTCAGTGAAGCGTACTCCTAATAAAAACATACATATACGTTACTACAGCGCTATGCGGATGGGTGCAAGCGCTTGGGCATATGTATGTACATATAGAAACACACTAGCATGGAAAACATGGCAGCTTACATGAAAAATTGACACTTTTTACGTCATGGGTCCGGGAGGGGGATCGGTATGCTGATAGGATCTAAACAAATGGTGCGAGATTGTAAGTAGTAGATAATGATACAATGAGTACAGAGGGATCCCGTCCAGAACCCCCAGTAAACTTACTTCTATACTCGCACACTCCCGTTAGTCACCTAACGCTGTCCTCCTCGGCCCGAATATTGCCGCATCCGCGGCAATCACGGATAGAAATGCTGGTTAGCGGTCACGTGACACCGGCGGAGAGCGTATGACGCGCTACGTCCGGGTTACGATGTATTAACAACTAGACCGCGCGGAAGTAGGGACATTGAACTAAACTTTATTAGTGAATCTAAAGAAACATGTTTGGACAAAAGGCAAGCCAAATTCAAAGGAGTAAGAATGGTGCAGTTAAAGCGATTTTTCTCAGAAATCGATATTGTCAGACCCGGAATTAGGGTCAAACAAACGTTATAGTGGTGGGGATAGCTCAATTTATAACGAAACTAATCATGGTAAATAGTGTAAAGGGCTGGTTGGATGATGGCCCTTCCAGCAAATGGGAGTGTGATGATGTCACAGTAATGATTAGGAGCAAACTAAACCATCAATTCTAGTTTTGATTGTATTTGAAAAGGTACATATTATTGAGAGACTGTTGATGCAATGTAGACCAAGAGTCTAAAAATCAGTATGTGGATGGATCTCTAATCAGAGGGTTGCGCTTAAGTTCTGGGTGGCACTGTTCAGAAAGGAAGTAGATGTTAACGTTTAATAACTGAGCCCCATGGAATATTATCATTAAGTCCCGTGCGATGTGTGGACAAACGGTAAATCCACCGCTGTTCTTTTTCAAAGAGCGTCTGTTGGCTGTTTGAACTTGCATAAGGTTGCTCGATGATAGTCCAGCTCAGATCATTCGTGGTGTGATTGGACAGTAAGAAATGATCTGTGAGTTTCGTGGTATTCTTGCGGCACCGAATATTGCTCCGATGTTCACATATTCGTTGTTTTATTTTCCGTGCCGTCATGCCCACGTACCTGAGTCTGCAAGGGCATGTGATCAGGTATATCACGTTGGTAGAGTTGCAGTTCGTGTGGGACCTTTGTGACCATTGTTTTCCAGGTTCCAGCGATAGTTGTTTTGTGGTGGAGGTTAGATGGCAGACACTGCACGACCCACATGGAAAATGTCCTGTAACTGGGGGAAGGCCCCATGTATTCAGAACCGTCCTGTCGGCATTTTTGTCCAGTTTTCTAGGGCGTGTATGCCCCAGAGTATCCTTAATGCTCCTTGCTCGTTTATAGGAGAACAACGGTTTCTCCCAATTGTGATTGTTGCTCTCCAGGATTCTCCAATGTTTCCTGATGGATTTACTGACCGCATTGGAGGCTGCGTTATACGTAGTCACGCAAGTGAGAGGTATAGTCTCGGTAGTTCTTGTCGGGTTTACCTCTAGGAGTGCTTCCCTGTTCTGATTTCTAGCCCTCTTACAACTCTTCTTAAGTATCCTGTCCGGATAGCCTCGATTCTTCAATTTCACTGTAAGGTCTTGGGCCTGAGTTTTGAAATCCGTAACTTCACTGCAGTTGCGTCTGAGCCGTAAGTATTGGCCAAAGGGGAGATTCTCATGCAACGGGCGAGGGTGATAGCTGGAGAAATGGAGAAGATTGTTTTTAGCGGTTGGTTTATGATGCGTCCTGGTCCGGAGTTGGTTACCAACTTTGGTAATGACCACGTCGAGAAAAACCATCTCGTCTTCTTTGTAAGAGTACGTAAACTTCAGGTTGGGGTCACACGTGTTGATCCACCCAAAGAACTCCAAAAGTGTATTTTCGGTACCTTGCCAGATGATGAGCACGTCATCTATGTACCTTTTACAAAAGGATACATAGGGTGCATAGGGGTTCCTTGTCGACAGAATATGTTTACACTCAAAGTCAAATACGTACAGCCCGGCAACACTAGGGGCAAAAGTGCTGCCCATAGAAGTGCCCGTCGACTGTAGGTATAGCTCTCCCTTATATTCAAAAACGTTTTTCTTGAGTGCGAGGGTAGCACATGAAACCACGAACTCCTTGGGTGTGACGAAGTCCCATGTGGTTGTCTCCAAAGTCGCCTCAATGACTCTAATGGTATCATCCTGTGGTATGCAGGTATAGAGGCTTTCTATATCCATTGTGACCAGGAATGATGGTTCATCTGAAATTACGATATCCTGTAGTAGTGCCAGTAAACTCTTGGTGTCCTTGAGGTAGGTACTGGTCGACTGGATCAATGGCTTAAGAAAGAAATCGCAGTAGCGTGACAAGGGTTCGAGCAAAGAGTCGATCCCTGACACAATAGGTCGACCAGGCGGGGGTGTTCTTTTTTTGTGTGTTTTCGGCAGGGTATAGAAATATGGTATAATACCCTTGCTGTTGGTAAGAAAATCCGCCTCATGTTTTGTAATGTGGCCCTGGGTCTCAGCCTCATTCACAAGATTAAAAATCATAGCCCAGAGTTCAGTTGATGGATCAGTCGCAAGGCGGGTGTAGCTGGCCTGATCATCCAGAAGGCGTCTACATTCATTGTCGTAGGCCACTGCGTCTTGTATGACGATACCCCCGCCTTTGTCAGCTGATTTGATGACAATGCTGGAGTTGGACTGCAGTGACTGGAGTGCCTGGAACTCACTAGCCCTCATGTTCTTGAAGACAGGCGTCTCTTGGAAGGATTCGACATCGTTGAAGACAGCCTGTTCGAAAGCTGTGATTTCTGGTGGTACAGTGTGGGGTGGTGGAGTGAAGGTAGATTTTAACCTCAAGCCTGAGTCGCCCAGACGGGTTTGTGTCCCGTCAATAGATTGCTTCTCAAAGAGACTTTTGAGTTTCAATTTGCGGAAGAACTCCGAAAGTTCGCAGTGCAGTTTGAAACGATCCAGCCGTGCTGTAGGGATAAAACCCAAACCCTTTTCTAGGACTGCCTTTTCATCATTCGTAAGGATTACCGAAGAGAGATTGGTAATTAAACTTTCTGGTTGCTCGGTCCTGCTCGTTGTTCGCGAGCTTTGCTCCGTGTGTTGTCGCCTACCGCTTCGTCTTGTTCCCAGTGTACTTGGTTGGTACCTCTCCTTTTGCCGCGTCCTCTCCGACCCCTCTCTAAAAAAGGAGGACGATACATGTTCTGTTGGAATTGGGGATGTGGCATAAAAGCAGGATTCCAACCCATCATTTGTTGGAAGGGTGGTGGTTGGAAGGGATTGTGATAACCACCTCCATCCGGCTTGTGGAAAGGGTTGCCATGTTTGTTGATGTTGCTGTCTTCTGTTCCTGCCTCTCCCTCGTTGCCGTGACTTGTAGCTGTCCCCACTTGACCCGCTTGTGGTGGAGCCATCATCAGAGCCGTCTGTACTATAATCATTCCTTATTGGAGGAACGTAGTCCGGGCTAGCATAAGGGTAGGTTTTAGTGTATGACCACCTTGTCAAGTCTTTTTGAAACTTCTGTGCTTTGGATTGTGTCAGAGAGGGAAGAGGTGTGGCGCCGCGGCCAGGGCGACTGACGCTGGAATCTGGGGCTCACGGTTCGATCCCCGGCACCGGCGGCAGATCAGCCCAGCACCATGTGACTCTGGGCAATAGCTTGCTTAATCTTCCCGACGGCCCCCAGCGCCGGGATGCCTTCGGGTAGCTGTTCGCGCTTTACAAATACTGGATTTACATTTATTCATTGACTTCCTTGTTTAGTTCATCCAATCTCTTTTTATATCCAGTCAATGTAGTCCTGAAGTGTGTTTCTGTTAGTTGAATCTCTACCATCATAGCCTCGGATAGGCGGAGAGCTGTCTTAATTATGAGCACTAAGCAGTCGCAGGTACAGTGCCACGCGATCTGGGCCCATTCCTTTCTGAACTGCGCATCCTCTAGAAAAGTTCGTGGAGCATTGGTCACCTAAAGGCCTTTCGGTGCCACATTGTTCCTTAAATACTCTGTGAGTATCGTGCCATGTAAGATAGTTCGGATACGGCTTCTTTTCTGTTCTGTAAGTTTGTCCCACTCTGTAGTCTGCGATATTGTTTGGGCAATAGAGGGGTCTGAGAAGAGTGAAGGGTCTGCCAATAAGGCATCCACCTCTTCATTTGTGTATGAGAGGCCTAAATTTTCCATGCTAGCGGTGAGGGAGTCACTGTGTTTGAGCACAACGGAGAAAATGAATCTCTCACAGCTGTACGCTGCTGTATATATAGAAATCAACAAGAGAGAGAGGGATAGTCACTCTTGTTCCCCCTAGAGAGTATACTCAAAAACAACAAAAGAGTGACTGCTATATTTAGAAAATAGAACAGCACGGAGAAAACTCTATTCTTTAAAAGAACCCTCACTCACCAACCTAGTTGGTGACATGCTTCATCATCGGGTTCCCACCAGCAGAGAGGCCGAGTGCCTCCCTGGTGTGCTATGACGCCTGAGTTACAGCGGAGCAGGTTTTTGTGCAGGGATGTGAATGTGGTAAGTGGTGTGAATTTTAAAAGGTGGCCGGTTTTAACCAAAACTAATTTTAATAGTGGAAAACCAGCGACCGTTAAAAACAAGTGAAACGGACGTTGACTGGCTGGTTAGGTTGACCAGGGCCGTCCGGTTTAGTAGAATAAGTGATGAAAAATGGTCAACATGTTTCAGCTTATCTGTGCAAATTCGCTAAGCATTCATCAGGACCGAAAGAAATTCCACGGCGGTATGCGCTCGCTAAGGCGCACCCTAACCAGTGGAACTGTGTGGGCGGTAAAACTCACGGTTCTACCAGTGGGGCCTCCTGGGATTTCCTAGGCCACTAGACTCTGTAAGAAAAGATAAACAGGACACACATAAAGCTGTACAGTACAATCAGTGGTCCACTGTTTAACTGGCATCCAAATAGTGTGGAATGCTTAAGCAATCCCGTGCTGTGTATGGGAAGCGTTTCCAAACTGTGACACCACTAGTGCCCCTATCTCTGGCACCCGTGTCCATTAGATACAGCCACTCCGAAAATAAATATTTTTCTTTTAGCGGATGGGTCCAAACTACAGGAAATCCCCTGTAGTATATTCCGCCCTCTTGATGAAGGCAATTTCGCGCATAAATTACGCGTTTTAGGGTGTGTAATACAATCATTACAACTGGTGCTCAGTGAAGCGTACTCCTAATAAAAACATACATATACGTTACTACAGCGCTATGCGGATGGGTGCAAGCGCTTGGGCATATGTATGTACATATAGAAACACACTAGCATGGAAAACATGGCAGCTTACATGAAAAATGGACTCGTTTTACGTCATGGGTCCGGGAGGGGGGATCGGTATGCTGATAGGATCTAAACAGATGGTGCGAGATCGTAAGTAGTAGATAATGATACAATGAGTACAGAGGGATCCCGTCCAGAACCCCCAGTAAACTTACTTCTATACTCGCACACTCCCGTTAGTCACCTAACGCTGTCCTCCTCGGCCCGAATATTGCCGCATCCGCGGCAATCACGGATAGAAATGCTGGTTAGCAGTCACGTGACACCGGCGGAGAGCGTATGACGCGCTACGTCCGGGTTACGATGTATTAACAACTAGACCGCGCGGAAGTAAGGACATTGAACTAAACTTTATTAGTGAATCTAAAGAAACATGTTTGGACAAAAGGCAATGCTAAATTCAAAGGAGTAAGAATGGTGCAGTTAAAGCGATTTTTCTCAGAAATCGATATTGTCAGACCCGGAATTAGGGTCAAACAAACGTTATAGTGGTGGGGATAGCTCAATTTATAATCTAAACTAATCATGGTAAATAGTGTAAAGGGCTAGTTGGATGATGGCCCTTCCAGCAAATGGGAGTGTGATGATGTCACAGTAATGATTAGGAGCAAACTAAACCATCAATTCTAGTTTTGATTGTATTTGAAAAGGTACATATTATTGAGAGACTGTTGATGCAATGTAGACCAAGAGTCTAAAAATCAGTATGTGGATGGATCTCTAATCAGAGGGTTGCGCTTAAGTTCTGGGTGGCACTTTTCAGAAAGGAAGTAGATGTTAACGTTTAAGAACTGAGCCCCATGGAATATTATCATTAAGTCCCGTGCGATGTGTGGACAAACGGTAAATACCACGAAACTCACAGATCATTTCTTACTGTCCAATCACACCACGAATGATCTGAGCTGGACTATCATCGAGCAACCTTATGTAGGTTCAAACAGCCAACAGACGCTCTTTGAAAAAGAACAGTGGTGGATTTACCGTTTGTCCACACATCGCACGGGACTTAATGATAATATTCCATGGGGCTCAGTTCTTAAACGTTAACATCTACTTCCTTTCTGAACAGTGCCACCCAGAACTTAAGCGCAACCCTCTGATTAGAGATCCATCCACATACTGATTTTTAGACTCTTGGTCTACATTGCATCAACAGTCTCTCAATAATATGTACCTTTTCAAATACAATCAAAACTAGAATTGATGGTTTAGTTTGCTCCTAATCATTACTGTGACATCATCACACTCCCACTTGCTGGAAGGGCCATCATCCAACTAGCCCTTTACACTATTTACCATGATTAGTTTCGTTATAAATTGAGCTATCCCCACCACTATAACGTTTGTTTGACCCTAATTCCGGGTCTGACAACATCGATTTCTGAGAAAATCGCTTAACTGCACCATTCTTACTCCTTTGAATTTGGCTTGCCTTTTGTCCAAACATGTTTCTTTAGATTCACTAATAAAGTTTAGTTCAATGTCCCTACTTCCGCGCGGTCTAGTTGTTAATACATCGTAACCCGGACGTAGCGCGTCATACGCTCTCCGCCGGTGTCACGTGACCGCTAACCAGCATTTCTATCCGTGATTGCCGCGGATGCGGCAATATTCGGGCCGAGGAGGACAGCGTTAGGTGACTAACGGGAGTGTGCGAGTATAGAAGTAAGTTTACTGGGGGTTCTGGACGGGATCCCTCTGTACTCATTGTATCATTATCTACTACTTACGATCTCGCACCATTTGTTTAGATCCTATCAGCATACCGATCCCCCCTCCCGGACCCATGACGTAAAACGAGTCCATTTTTCATGTAAGCTGCCATGTTTTCCATGCTAGTGTGTTTCTATATGTACATACATATGCCCAAGCGCTTGCACCCATCCGCATAGCGCTGTAGTAATGTATATGTATGTTTTTATTAGGAGTACGCTTCACTGAGCACCAGTTGTAATGATTGTATTACACACCCTAAAACGCGTAATTTATGCGCGAAATTGCCTTCATCAAGAGGGCGGAATATACTACAGGGGATTTCCTGTAGTTTGGACCCCTCCGCTAAAAGAAAAATATTTATTTTCGGAGTGGCTGTATCTAATGGACACGGGTGCCAGAGATAGGGGCACTAGTGGTGTCACAGTTTGGAAACGCTTCCCGTACACAGCACGGGATTGCTTAAGCATTCCACACTAATTGGATGCCAGTTAAACAGTGGACCACTGATTGTACTGTACAGCTTTATGTGTGTCCTGTTTATCTTTTCTTACAGAGTCTAGTGGCCTAGGAAATCCCAGGAGGCCCCATTGGTAGAACCGTGAGTTTTACCGCCCACACAGTTCCACTGGTTAGGGTGCGCCTTAGCGAGCACATACTGCCGTGGAATTTCTTTCGGTCCTGATGAATGCTTAGCGAATTTGCACAGATAAGCTGAAACATGTTGACCATTTTTCATCACTTATTCTACTAAACCGGACGGCCCTGGTCAACCTAACCAGCCAGTCAACGTCCGTCTCACTTGTTTTTAACGGTCGCTGGTTTTCCACTATTAAAATTAGTTTTGGTTAAAACCGCCACCTTTTAAAATTCACACCACTTACCACATTCACATCCCTGCACAAAACCTGCTCCGCTGTAACTCAGGCGTCGTAGCACACCAGGGAGGCACTCGGCCTCTCTGGTGGGAACCCGATGATGAAGCATGTCACCAACTAGGTTGGTGAGTGAGGGTTCTTTTAAAGAATAGAGTTTTCCCGTGCTGTTCTATTTTCTAAATATAGCAGTCACTCTTTTGTTGTTTTTGAGTATACTCTCTAGGGGGAACAAGAGTGACTATCCCTCTCTCTCTTTTGATTTCTACATATTGTCATTCTTGCTCAGAGGTGTTCCTGCCGATGTTGCTGCTCCACCATCTTGATGTCCATATGGCCTCATTATTAGCATTTACATTTATTGGTGTACATCTTGGTTCATGGGCACACCCACACCACATTCAGAGTAACATCACCTTGATGAGTCTGTTGCTGCTATTGTCATTCTTGTCGCTATTGTCGTTCTAGCTCATGGATGGATGATGAAGCCATCTTGATGTTCTGTCATTATGATGTTGCCTACAGCCCTCCATGAGCACCTCTGTATCATCATTGTAGTTGAGACTCAGGCTTAAAAGTGATTTATACATAGCCTGGTGCAAAAGCACCTCCATATCTGAATATGACTGCTAACCTTGGTACCATTGCACTAGTTGTTGGTTTTGCTCAGAGTTCAGCAACAAAACCAACCGTAGTTAACTTGCGAGGCAACCGGCACCTATTTTGCTGCATTCAATGTTGATGTGGAAGGAAATGTGGAGATGAACTATCGAGTGTATTTTTAATGCAGTATATCTATGGGTTGTGAAGTACTTCTCTTTCTAGACATCTCCCTTAAGAAGAAAGGGGAGGTTGAGTAAGTCAAACTAAGACCCATGAGCGTCTCCAAAGAGGTGTAATTTGTCCTTATTAATGTAACTATTAAGGTGACATATGAACTATTGAGGTGACATATGTGTAATATGCAATTGTTATTGCGTGACAAATATTCAGGAGAAACACAATTCTTGACTTGTAGTTGTCAATCTGCACTTACAACAGACCACCTTCCATGATATGGTTGCAGCCCTAAAGTGTGCTGCTCACAATTCTGATGTTAGTCTAGGTGTTTGAACAGCTGAAACATTTGGAAGAAGCATGAACGTCATTGCAGTGTGTGTCACTGAGCAGGAGCTGCCCTCCTCTCCCTCTCCCTCGCCCTCTCCGTGAGCTTCCCTTCTGCCCCGGGGGACTCCTACGGGAGCGAATGACCAGGCCCATCTCTTCCCCCTACTGAACGGGATCCAGTACGACCCTCCACAAGACATTCATGAAGCTGAATCATCTCCCCCCCCATTGTTCCTCTTCCCAACCCCCTTACCCCACTGTTGCGCCCAGTTATTTAGTTGCCCTCAGGTGGACAAAATTACGCTCCGGGAATAGTTACTGTATCACGGAGCTTCCCTGGTTTTTCAGGTATCCTAAGTCTAAGTTTGATGCCTCACTACTCCTATCTAAACGCCCGACCCTGACGTTTATCCTTCCAAATAATGTACCTTCATACTGCTAAGAAATGCAGCCTGACGCCGTTTTTTGTTTAAAGAAAAATCAAGTTCAAATTTATTTAAGTGTTCAGTCTTTTAAAACCATTACACCAAAACAACATACATAAAGGACTTTAGTCACTTTTTGTACAAAGATTTTTTTTTTAAAGTGAACATGTAATCTTAGACAAAAAGTGCATTCTTTTTTTAAAGTGCTTAGGGGCCCATTACGATAACCGGCGTTAAAAAATCCGCCATCCACTATAGCCTGAGAAAACCGCCCGCCCGCACCATGGGAATACCGACCGAGCAATTATGAAGTCGCGGAGCAACCTCCGCCCGCGGCGGTAAAAACACACAAAATTCCGCCCGTCCATGTCAGAGTAGAAGATCATCCGTCCGCCACGGACGCAATCCCGCCCGAAAACCCAAATCCGCCCGCTCTGACGACCGAGACAACGACCGTGAAATTATGATCTCCCCGACATGAGCGCGGAAAATCCACATATTCCCCGCCCGCCACGGTTAACAACAGTGATGAATAACTGACACGGCGGAAGGCCTGGTGGCCACGTCCGTGCACGGAAATCATTTGCGGAACAAAGAAATACACATAACATGGCCAACAAGTCCACACAGCAAATTACACCAAAATACCCAAACACAGAACACATCCCAAAGACACATCCCCCCTGGCAAAACTAAAAAACTACAAATCCCAGGACACCAGACACAACACACCTGAAAACGACAGCCCATCATGACACACCCACATAGGTAAGTACAAAAACAGCCCCTTCACAGACCACAATCCCTTGCACTACTACAAAGCGAAGACGCCATCAGAGAACCCAGAGAGCCACAAAGGAAAGCAGCACACCACACGCATGCACACATCACACTAATCACCAACACCACCACCACCATCACCACTGAAACAACAGCACCACGAACACCCTGCACATCACACACCACACACCCACCACACCAGCACCACAAATACCAAACCACACACCATGGCAACACAAAGAATGCCTAAGTACACCGCCACTGAGTTGACGGTCATGGTCGACGAGATCGACGGGTACTTTTCCAGATGTCTGGAAACACGCTACTCTCCTACCGCTAAGAAAAAAAACGAATGGGGATCCTGGGGATCTGACCAATTATAGACCCATCTCTCTGCTGCCAGCTCCGGCTAAGATGTTGGAAAAATTGGTGCAGAGGCAATTGTCTAGTTTTATCGAAAAGGAGGGCATCCTGCATGATACCCAATCTGGTTTCAGGTCGGGATTTAGTACTGAGACGGCCCTCCTGGAGGTGGCGGAACTAGTTAGACAGGCTGCAGATTCAGGGGCCTCCGCGATGCTGGTGCTCCTGGATCTGTCGGCCGCTTTCGACACCGTTGACCATACCTTGCTGTCAGAGAGACTGTTGGATAGTGGTATTGGAGGCTCGGCCCTGGCATGGTTGAAATCCTATTTGGAGAATCGCACTCAGAGGGTTGCGCTTCAACCTTTTTTATCCAAGCCAAAACAGCTCTGGTGTGGAGTCCCTCAGGGGTCAGCACTCAGCCCTCTTCTATTCAACGTGTACCTGGCTCCTCTGTTTACCCTGATAGCCAATTGGGGGATAAAAGCGATCTCCTACGCAGACGATACACAATTGGTTTTTACTTTCAAAGAGCAGACCGTGGCTGCCTTTGAGAGCTTCAAGGGTTGCTTGAGAGACATAGCGTGGTGGATGAACAACAACAAACTTAGGCTTAATGCAGGAAAGACAGAGGTGTTGTTTTTCGGGAAAGAGCCACCCCCAGCTTCGGATCTCTGGTGGCCTACCGAAATGGGTCCCCCTCCCTCACCGGCACATTGTATAAAAAATCTAGGTGTCAAGTGGGAGTCTGACCTTTCCTTCTCGGCTCAGATACGTCAGGTGACTGCCACCTGTTTCTGTCAACTGAGGAATTTGAAGAAATTTTTGTATCTGCTTCCAGAGGAGTGTCGGAAAAACATAGTACATGCTGTAGTGACTTCCAGGCTAGACTATGCAAATGGCCTCTATCTGGGTCAGCCAGAGTATCTGATTAAACGCCTGCAGATAGTGCAAAATGCGGCTGCGAGACTAATTAGGCGAGTGCCGTTCCGCGAGCATGTCTCTCCGCATTTAAAAGCACTACACTGGCTTCCAGTGAGGAAAAGAATCAAATTCAAGGCCTTGACTCTGGCGTTCCGTGCTATGCATGGCAACTGCCCCATCTACTTGAAACACAGACTACGTGGTTACAAACAGTCTAGAACCTTGAGGTACAATTCCCAAAATCTACTGTGTATACCCCGTTTTAAAAAGGCACGTATGGGTGGCAGATCTTTTACGCTGGGGGCTGCAAAACTGTGGAACTCCCTGCCGAACAATCTCCGCACTATCGATACTGAGCCCCTTTTCAGGAAAATGGTGAATACCTGGCTTTTTAAGGCAGACTGAGGGCCCATGACTTGGCCCTGACTGGTCCAATGCTGTAATTCTTTCCGCTTAGCGCCGGGACACCTCTGTTTGAGGTAGCTGTCGCGCTTTACAAGTGTCTGTATTATTATTATTATTATTATCATCAAGGTGCACCCACAAATCTATGGGAACCAGGTCCAACAGACACCAGTAGCCACCAGAAACAGAATGTGGAGCAGGATCGTAGACCAGGTGAATGCAGTTGGGAACGTGCCACGCAACCGGGGTGAAATTACAAAGAGGTGGCACGACCTGAAAAGCGTGGTCAGGAAGAAGGAGGCCAACCATCGTGAGCTGGCTGACAGGACTGGCGGCGGAAATCCAGCGCTATTCAAGACCTTCAAGGCGTGGGAGGAGAAGGTGCGAGGCATTCTACATCCGGAGAGTCTCACCGGAATACCAGGGGGAGTGGAGGCTGGTAAGTAAAACAAATGTATACCAGCACACCGCTATGTACTGTCATGCACTACCAGAATGCCAAAGCTCCGAGGGCCAAACACCCCCATGTCCAGTACACAAGACATCTCTCACACATGCAACAGACACTCCCACACACTCAGCCCAAAGGTACCAACAAACAAAACCATGGGGGCATGTGTACAGTCAGCCAGCACCACAACTCCCACCAGGTCCCCTTGTACCCCAGATGCGCCGGAAGGAGCACTCCCCACACCCACACCCATGTGTCAGCCATAGCTGCACTAACCAAAAAGTAACAGGTAAGTAGCCTTACCACAAAGTCCGTGTATCGGAGGGGGACTGCAGAAGTACAACCCCCACCAGGCCCCTAGTCCTACAGCGCAGCAAGATGGAGCACTCCCCACACCCATGTGTCAGCCATTGCAGTGCACACCTTCACCCGACAGGTAGATATGTTTCCCTACATGGAGGGGTGTCTGTGGGTGGTAAGCCATCACCACAACTCACAACACGGCCCCCACTCCCACAGACCAGCAAGATGGAGCACCCCTCCCTCTCATAACCATGTGATAGCCATTGCATTGCTCCCTCCAAACCAACAAGTAGGTAGACTACTGTACAGGGCGGGGTGTCTGTAGGCATGAGGACTGTACTACGACTAACATTTGGGACATGTCACGTAGCAGAGGAACAGGTAGCACTGCTCCCTGTCATAACCATGTGACTAATGTGCACACGGACATGAATTACAGAGTCATAGCACACATGAGCCATCTCAAATACAGTAACACGTAAGGAGTCACGTCTGCATGCACAACTCTCACTGGAGTACTGAACCACATGGCGTGCACTGTGCCAGTCATCACACACATCAGCAACACCATCGAAGTCTTGTCCATGTAGTCGTGTCTGCTTGTTCCGTTGACATTGTACAACATCACCCATGTAAGTCTATCTTGTCTCAATGTAACAGAGTGGGACCCCAGTAATGTCACATACACCACTGGACCCATGAACCACACAGCTACACAATGCACATTCAAAATCTCATCCATCTCATCTTTCAGCCCCAGTGTCATGAAAGGTATATCATATAAACAGTTGTCCCATATACAGTAGTTCAGCAAAGATCCCTGCCGATGACCAAACATGTGTCTGCAGTGTCTGAAGCGCACGTCACTGTGATTTACAACATACCTAATATAGTCAACACCCCAAGAGCACTGCATTGCCGCACATGGCTGAGGGTAGCACGCACACCAAGGAATTGTCCCATCTGCAATATGTTGTGTGGCACACAACCATTTCTCACTCACTACAATGCTTGCAGTGTAATGTCCCCAAATGATAACAGTGAGCAGATATGCTGGGTATGTCAGACATACACACACCTTTGTCTCTGCAGTGTCGTGTGGCCAAAACACGTCCCCTTCTGCACCCATATGTCACAGTATGTACCACAAAAACATATTTCACCTCAAAACCGTTGATGGGGCTGTACCCCTTTTGCCATCTGCATTTCTAAGCGTTTCATTTGAACCCCAAAAACATATTTCATCTCAAAAGCGTTCATGGGGCTGTACCCCGTTTCCACCAAAGCCACAAAATGTAGGGGTACTGCAACACACACCGATTGGCCTTCCAAATCCGTCCCATGCCATATGCACCCATCACACTATTCCATTGCCTTGATCACGCACACACATTGTAGAGCCATACACACGCATCTGGGAAATCAGTGCACAACTGTGCACAAACTGTGAATGTCAGACATCTAACACAAACCTTGCAAGGTGCAACACAATAACCTTTCGTCTCCGCCCCACAGGTGACAAACAGCATGATGCTGGAGAGAGAGACAGCAGCCATCACAGCCAGTCCACAAGCCCTCCACCCGGACTCACGGATGTGGAAGACCTGGACACCTCTTCGGACGAGGACTCCCGACCAGGCACATCTGGTGTGGCAGGGCGCAACCGCTCCCCAGGACCCCTCCTACCCACCAACCATCTCCCAGGGCTGGTGACCAGTCCCAGGCCCCTGCTGCCACGGTCATTGCGGCCACCGCCGCAACCACCACCACCACCACCAGGGCCTCCCTGACCACTCACCCTGCGCAAGGGGTTGTACGCACGTCGACACTGACCCTGGGAGCCACAACGAGGCCCCGGGTGACCACTGTGGCGAGTGGGCAGGTCGGTGGCAGCAGTTCAGGTGGGAGGAGCAGGGTCAGGCCAACGCCATCAGAGCCTGGGAGCCAAGCCCTGCCGCAAATCGCCAGAGTCCTTGGGGCCTAGATTTCAAAATGTTTGATAGCTCTTCCACAATCAATAAAATAAGATCCAAAGAACATTTATTCAAAATCTGATACCATTTTTCCAAGAACGATTTATTGTTCCTACATAACATGGGTTTCAATGCAATTCTTAAACCCCTTGGAATCCGTTTATTTTTATGGTAGTGTATTAGTGTCGTTGCATGCAGCCTTTGATTGATTTCTCTTTTACTAACATATTCAAACTGTTTAAGAAGTTGAGTCTCTGTGTTGATCTGTGGACTGAATGATCTGGCTTCTCGTATTAATCCGTATATCTCTTCCGCTGCTTCTGACGAGAAAACTAATGTTTCAGCCTTATTGGCTGTGATTTGCGCGATTTCTTCAAACAACATTTTGTTGCTGGGTGCACTTTGAAAGGGGTAGACAATGTAATACAATCAAAGTTTTATTTCTCAGTGCACTCTTTCCTCTGTATACACGAATCTTCAACATTTGTTGTGTGCTACTCCATCCGATGCACTGTGTCTGCCTTCTCATGATTGGTATTATATTTGTGCAGAACAACAGTTTTAGGGTTTAATGAGACAGAAGGGTTGAATAATAAGATCGGAATTATTCTATGCATAATTAGTTGAAAAGGGTTCATGCGAAGACAGACAGCGCGTAGATATGAACTTGCTAGTGTTTACAAAAAAACATCACCTTTAAATGTTTTGGATCTATGTTCTTATATTGGTTCTAATAATATCAGATATCATTCATATTATGATGTAGATTATGAATTTGAACAGAGATGTGTTAATTATGTGATTATGTTGGCCATTGACAAAACAGAGACTGATCTGGTGTTCTTGTATTTTTTCTTTAGACCCCTGAAGAAGGGTCCACGATAGACCCGAAATGCATTGGGTTAATTATAATATTGCGTTACCATAGAGTGATGGAATCACGGAATAAAACTTTTGGTGATATTTCAGATGAATGAATAAATGATGAAGTAATCAAGAAATTTCAAGTATCATATTTTCGTTTTGATAAAGTTGAATTGAGATGAGAGACATATTGTCTCATTAAGTTGCACACATCCTAGGGACTGGTTCGCCTGACCCATTAAGTTTCATATTTTTCAGGGCACTGCCAGACACAGTGCATCGGATGGAGTAGCACACAACGAATGTTGAAGATTCGTGTATACAGAGGAAAGAGTGCACTGAGAAATAAAACTTTGATAATAATGTCCGCCAGGCACACCACTTGCACATTCAGGGAGTGGAAATGCTTCCGGTTCCTATAGATGTGCTCCATGGCCTGTGGTGCAACAAGGCCAACATGGGTGCAATCAATTGCACCAACAACGTGGGGGATGCGTCCAAGGGCATAGAAAGCACCCTTCACTGCCGCCAAATCACGAGCCCTGGGGAATCGGATGTACCGGTTCCTGTAGAGCATCATAGCTGACAGGACATCCCGTAGCACCATGCTGAACATGGGCTGGGACATCCCACCTCCACTGCCCACCGTGTGTTGGAAAGATCCGGTTGCGAAAAATGCAGTGCAGCCATCACCTTAGCCGTGGGGGTGAATGCTGTAGGATACGCCCTGCGAGGACTGAAGGTGGGGTTCCAACATTGCACATAGGTGATGCAGGGTGGGTCGGTCCAGACGGAATTTCCGTATAACCTCCACATCCTCCATGTCTGCCAGCAATTGGTAGGGGCGATGTATGTTTGGTCTCCTCCTAGGACAGATGGAAGTGGACACATGTCAATGCAACACACCACATGGCACTTTCACATACACAAAACTAAAATTACTGACAAAGCAATAGAATCACAGAACAGCTGACAAGTAGGGACAGCACAGCTACAATACTCTTACACAGGTCCCCTTACCAATAGCAATGGCCACTGACACAAACCATTGCTATGAGCATGCACGTGGGGATTTAGGCCCTAATAGCTAGAAAGGCATGATGATGATTTCAGACTGCATATGTGGGAAGCGGCAACACCACGGCAATATACCTAGCTGCTGTTCCTGACACAGCTTCCGAGGCTGGGTGAGTATGGCACACACCAACAACACAATGTACACAGGCTGAGCGGCCCAAACAAGTGGGTCCTGTTGCACAACGGGATATGAGACAGTCAATGATGTCCCTAGTTCACCCAATGTACAGCACTGTACGTATCACACCTCCAACACACATTGACAGGTGTACACATTGACAACTCCATGACAACACAGCTGTGTGAATGCAAACACACATCACAAGTGACACGTAACGTTGCACGTGCCAAGTGGGAGATGTACATTGAGAAATATGGCATGTGTGTGCATATGCACATCCCATGCTACCATGGTAATGTGTACATGATGATGTGCCAACAGACATGTGGAGGCTGAGCACTGGCCGCCAATGCCTATGCACACAGCATGAAGTGGCCCTGTCTAGTGTGGACATGCTCCCACACACAAATCATGGCCACACCTGCAAATGCATGGCGCACATTAAACTGTGTATTCCACATGGCACCAGCGGACTGTACCCGCCATGGACCAGAACCTTGAGGCCAACTCTAATGGCCCTCGCGGTTGCATCCTGCGTGTTCGACTATAGGGGTAAGCGTACCGGGACAGCTCGGAGCAGGCCATTGTGTGCATTTGAAGTAGGCAGACATGGTACACCAATTGCAGCAGCTTGGACCCACTGAAACAGCTCCAGGGGGCTATATGAGTGTGGGAGGGAGACCGGCATTACCACAGCTTCCAGGGACTGCTGCATGGCATCCCTCAACAACACCTGCTGCTGCTGCCACATGTCCACCTTCATGTCGACGACTCTGAAGATATGTCCAGGTCCACTCACCAGCGAGGAGTTGGAGATCCTGGATTCCGAGCTCCACGCACAGTGCCCAAGGCTATTTCTTGCAAAAGTTGTGTGTGTAAGACAACTACAGTGTGTGTGGGAGTGCATGTGGGGACACACATGTCGTTGATCCGCAGCACTATGAGTCTGAGCCTGTGGGGTTCCAACATGCACTGCTTACCATGCTTACTACAGGTGGAAGGGGTATGTAGGCTCTCTGGCGCTTTCCCATGCATGTCCCTCCCGAGTGGTGGTACATGGCATTTTCATGTCAGACATCCAGTGACGCAGCCACTTGGCAATGCAGGACTCAGGGCAGTTATTGCTTGTGTGAATGGCTGGCTGGGTCCCTGCTGGCCTTCTCAGTCTCAGCAGACCTGAGATGCACATTGACCGCCCAATCCTAGAAGGAAACAACACTGACTGTACAGTGGGTTACATGTGTCTTTTGTTCACAACTCTCCGGAAATGCGCAAACTCAGCCCTGTCGATTGAACACTCCAGGCCTTGTGATAGGGATGTGTGTGAGAGATAGTTGCACTGAATGTGACCTCCATTGCGGGGTGAGCCATTCACAGGGGGAGTACGTTGAGGGCTGCGCGGTGTTGGACACAGTGAGACCACCCACAAAGATGTGTTGCCTTGTGATCTATGTGTTGGTCCACCTGACAATGGACAGTAGATGTGGGCAGACTACACATTGCTCAATGTGCTGGCATCCTGCATGTGAATGGGATGGACAGGTACTGTGTACACACTCCCACCAGCATGCATTCACGTGTGGTGTGCACATGCTGTTAGGCCATGTCCGATTACTTCTTGGCTCTGTTACACATCTCTGAGTATTTTGGATGGGTCAGCATCATGCCACTGTGATTGGTGGATGTGGGTGATGATGAGAAGTGTATGAGTGATATTCCAACCCTCTTGTGTACCATCCCTGCAGTTGGAGGTCCTCCAGCCCAAGGCCTTGTGATGAGCCATTGCATCCAAGTTGATGCCTCTGTGTATGTGTGACCGACAGTGCAGCCAATTCCACAAAGGGTGTGACGTCATCTGCCGGATGAGCGACTACGTGGCGATAATGAATCGGGGGATGCCCCCTCGTATTGTCAGGTTAGAACAGCGCTGCATTTCACCACTAATGGTCTGCATCTTGACAGTCACACAGCCTGTGCCGGATGCACGTTTGTAGGGGCATCAGCAGCAAGCAAGTGTACAGTATTGTGGGATGGTGTCTTTTGCTGTGAGAGGCAGCATGTGTCCACAGCCTACCCATAAACTGGGTAATGTGATGTTTGTTGTGTGATGCAGTGGGTTGTAAGTGTACTCTGTGCTGGGTGCATCTGACATGCATATGCGATTCCTGAGGGTCAAGATGTAATTTGAGCACTCTGCATTGTCAATGCATTCAGAGTCGTAGCCTTCAGGAACAACCTGTAGTAGGCTGGAGTGGCAATTCACATGTATGTTTGAGGCACTGTGCCTACTCTGATTCCGTTCGGACATATGTGTGCGATGCCTCACCTCATATTTCTGGTACTTACACATCCGGCACACTGTGCAACAGTAGTTGTGCTCGTGCGAACGACAGGTGGATGGCATGGGCTCATGACCATTGTGGACTGTCATGTTGCAGTCTGTGTGAGTGGTGTCCCATTCTGCTCCATGCAGGTATGTCCTTGGCCTAATTACGTAGTGGTCATCCTTGCCACCATTAGGACAGTGGGTGTGCACACAGCGATTTGTGGCTATGGTCGCAGGGTGACACATGCCGGGTGTTGTGCTATGTGCACAACACATGTGCCACTTATAAGCGGCTTCATTTCTGTACGCCAGACATTACGTGTTGATTGTGGTGGCTGTATACAATTGCACAGGTATCGTGCAACATGTGGATTTGGGAATGTTCTGTGCTGCTTCCCTTGCACATGTCTGTTTAATTGATGCCAAATGAGTGGGGCCACCTCGCTCTCTCTCATGTAGCATCTCCCGTGGGTGCTGAGGGACAGGGGACGGTCAACAGTGGTGAGGCATCGGATGAAGCAGCTGCACAGGAGCTGAGTGAGACAGATGTGACCAGCGCCTCGGAGGGGCCAGACGTGTGCTGGATGAATCACAGGCCGAGACGGTAATTTCGGCGTCATCTGAGGACAGAGGTGATGCATCCATGTTTGCTAGCACAGGGGACGTGGACTCTGGCTCCTCTTCAGCCACGCGGAGGCCAATGCCCGCCCTCCCATCTACTTCCACTGGTGCAACGTGTGTCGGCACAAGGATGAAGGATAGAGTGTCCTTCACACCAGGCACAGCTGCCCCTGCACATGTGACCCCTGCTGCCCTCAGTGCTGGGTCTGTTGAGCTTGTGCGGCATCTCTGCGTGGGGCAGACAGCTCTCCTCAATAACGTAATTGCCCATGACATCACTTTGCCGCAGGTGACATAGTTCATGGAGGGCCTACATGTACGCGTGGGTGGGCTACACCAGACTGTCCAATGGTTGTCCTCCCCAGTCAAGGTGGGCCTTCAACTGGGCCAATCTCAGGCTGACATTCCTGACCCTTTCTCCACCCCCCTGGAAAGTGGCACATCTGACACCAGCAGGGCACGAGTCCTAAAAAAGAGAAGTGGGGGGACGCTGACGTCACAACAGGAAGTGACATCACGAAAGGTGGCTTGCACCGTCAGACTCATTGCCTCCCTCGCTCACCCCTTATATGCGATTGCATCGGAGAAGCCAGCGCGTGCACAAGCAGCTCCGATCTCGCCCCAGAGAGGCCAAAGAGTGAATGTGTGGCTCCATTTGCTCCAGTTATCGAGCTCGCTGTAAAATAAGTTGGGGGACGCCGTCCACCCGCGTGGTACCCCGACTCGAGCCCTGGTGTGCAGGCAAGGTGTCCTATTGGCTTTGCGATATGTGTGAGTTGCATGGCACTCGTTGGCGGGGATGGCTCAGAGGCCCGTCGCCCTGAGGCCCATGTCTCACTCCATGGGTCCCTTGTCAATGGCAGCGGATGTAATGACTATGCGCGCCGGGGTGGGTCTACCTTTCGTCTGGGATTGTGTTTGCGGCCTGGCCCGCTAGGGCAGCTACAGCCTCTGTGTGTTGCATGTGGTGTATCCGGACTCCGGAGGCTGTCATGCATTGTCACTGTTGTCCAGGTCTTGAGTCGGGGTACCAAGCGGGTGGACGGCGTCCCCCCACTTATTTTACCACGACCTCGATAACTGGAGCAAATAGAGCTACACATTCACTCTTTGGCCTCTCTGGGGCGAGATCGGAGCTGCTGGTGCACGCGCTGGCTTCTCTGTTGCAATCTCATGTAAGGGGTGGGCGAAGGGAGGCAATAAGTCTGATGGTGCAAGCCACCTTTCATGACGTCACTTCCTGTTGTGACGTCTGCGTCCCCCCACTTCTTATTTAGGACTTGTGCCATGCTGCACACTGAGAATGTGTTGCCTGCGAGATGTGAACAGGAGAAGGGCGCCATGACCTCCCACCCACCAAGCTCCACTGCCATCCCGTGCCCTGGGTAGCCTGTGCAGGTGGACAATGTAGGGGGTACACCTGGAGGACAGGGGATGTGAGTGCCTTGGCAAGGGCCTGGCAGACGCACAGCAGTATCCAGCATGTCCCCAGAGGGAGGGCTAACGTCTACACCTGATGCAGCATTGATCGTGTGCCCGCCTGTTGTGCCCACACGAGTTCACATTCATCCCCAGACAGGTGGGCTTTCCAAATACCCAACACAGTGGAAATCTACCCCTCCGGAATCCTCCCCACACAGTCTGTTTCAACACTGCATGAGTGCACCTACCCATGCCACCCACCCACCTGGGCCAAGCAGCCCTCCCGCTTCACATGCCACATGTGTGTCTTCCACAGTTGTGCTTCTCTCTCAGGGGCAGACCTCCAACTGTCCCGTAGCACACAGACAGCACCGAGTCGGACTGGGATCCTGTTTGAATGGTAGGCACCCTCACACATCTAAATGTGACACAGTGGTGGCTGTAATGGCTATTGTGACTGCCATGGCAGTGTTGCTGGCCATGGCAGGGTACACTCACACACATTGCATACGCAGCTTTTCGTGTCACTACTCGGCACATCGGACTGGCCACTGTCCCTGGTGTTGATCAATATTGCCGCCTGTCTATGTAATCTGTGGCTGGATGCTGTTGTTCCTGTAGTCGGTTGTGTCTGTGTAGTTGCTGATTGCAGTTGTTGCTGTGTGTGCATAGTTAAGTGAGGCACATGCCGTGTATGGTACCTCAACAATTGCAATGTCTGGTCTCACATTCCAATGTGTTTTACACATGGCAGGGACTTCACTTCTTTCAGACTCTGCTACTTGTGTGTGTGATGAAGAAGTATTTTTGTGACACGGATTGTCTGCATGTATTTGGTGGTATTTCTGGGAAAATGTATACGTGTCATGTTTGCGTGCAAGCAAAGCACAGGGTGTGAGTCTAGCCACAGGATGACAGGTAGCATGTGCAGAGTGTGCGGGTATGTGTGAGCTTACTTTCTGTGTGGCCAGCAGTGTAGGTGTATGTTAATCTTGTGATGAACATTGAGCCTGGGCACATGGCTTACTTTCAATGTGTGCATTTGGGAGGTGTAGGTGTGTGTGGTGTGAAGGGTGTGACTTTGGGGTAGTGTTGGTGTGTGTGTGTGTGCTCTGGCAATGTCGACTACACACATGTGTTACCCAGGCCCATGGTGGGTGTTTGTATCCGTGTTCAGGTCTGTGAATGTGATCACATGTGTGTATTGTATGTTGCACAGTGTGTAGTGTGTGGGTGTGTCCTTGCAGTTCAGGATGACTCCTACTTGATATGTTTTGGACATTGTGTGTCTGCAGGGTGTGTGACTGTCAAGATTGTGCCTTGTTTAATTGAGCATGTATGTGAATTTCTGCAGTTCGTACTCACTGTGCAGACCTGCCCACCCACACTGATATCGTGTGTGTGTTTTGTCATGCATTGCTGTAGCATGCTTCTTGCGTGGCTCCTACTTTTGCTTGATGAGTGTGATGTCAGACTGTGAAGGTAATTATACACATATGTAGGACTGTGCTTTGTAGTGACCAGGCCGTCAGTGTTAATGTGATGATCTGTTGGCCCACGTCAGAGTCTGACAAGCCAAGACCCACGACCTGTAGTATTTCACTAGGTCCACTGTGGCGGCAACTCATATGCATTGACATCCAATGACACTAGACTACATGGTCATCTCACGACTCTCGTGTACTTCACACACTCTCATCCTCTCTCATTCGTACTTGTCTTCGACAAATAATTCTACAGAGTCACATATTTGCTTCAAGGCATGTATTTGGACTTACTTCCTCTGTGATGCAGTATAGTGGACACTACTGGCAGCAAAATGCATGTGGAGGATATAATTAGCATGATTACACATACAAAAGGGGGAACAGGTAGATGTGATTAGTTGTTGACTGTGGAATGAAGGCTTCAGAGTTACAACTGCCTTGCCCTTGCTATGCTAAAGTACATTTGCTAATTACTGAGGAGCTCTAGACTTTGACACAGACAGTATTCATTTTGCCTACCAGACAGCTTGACATCATAGGCACAGTACATCTCAGTTCCATGGTAAAGGATTACTACAATAGTAACTCCGACACACCTGCGTCAGAGGTGACATCAGAGCATGAGCCTACCTGCATGCAGCAGCGTCTCACAAGTTGTTGCAATGTGGTGGCTACTGAACATGACACAATAACTAGGGCCATGTTGTAGGGGGTTGCATTTGTTGTCCATGCAAAAGTCCTGGCACGGAAGTACAGACAAAGGTGAGGTGACAGTTCTCACGTAATACAGCAGACAGATAAGTGTGCACTGACAGGTGCATGTGTACAGGTGCGCAGAATACATATTATAGCATAGTTGTTCGTGCTGTATTGGCCATGTGGTTACTGTACACAAGTCCCATACCTCTGCCTCCCCCTGTTCATGCAGAGACACAGGATATGGTGAGGAACAGAGTGCATGTCCCGAAAATGTCAGATGTCATGGCAGTGGAGTTGATGGTAAGGTGTTAGTTGCAGATTGTATGGTATAGTTGTTGTACAACTAACTGCCCACTCCGTGCGAAAGCCAAGCATAGGTACGGTGTTGAACATCAATGTTCAATTGGGGGTATTGAGTCGGGACCCATGAATTGACAAGTTGTCATGTATGCGATACCTTCCAGCAGGGCATCCACCCCATTGATGGTAAACATGGATGTCATCCAATGAAGCAGATGGTGGGTAGCAACGTGTTCGTCGTAAGTTGTCCCTTGTAGAAGCCTGATGGGACATGTTTGATGACATTCGATGAAACTGTGATCCAGAAGACGTTGTGTGGAGGCACACTGGTCCCATTGCAGTGTGTCCCCGATTGCTGCCACATACGCCATGCCCCCATACACTGAACAGATCCTGTCATGGGCGTCCAGGGGTACGAACAAGTGTACCAAGTCCGCCTTTGGACATGCCGGGTTGGAGAGACATAAATCCACAGGACAGTGGAACGGACACCTCCGACAGTAGAAAACGGGGATGACGCAGCTGAACATTGCAATGCGGTAAGTTACTCGGTAACTTACATTCAGCATTGCCAGATTTGAACAGCCCACTATGTGTAGCAAGCTGTCACTGTACAGCTTGATCTGTCCGGCGTAGTTGAGAAGCACTGGTGCAACAGCCATTTTGCTACAGGGTGATGTGATGGCGTGATCCGGCTGCCTGAGCAGTCAGCAGAGTGCAACCTCCAACGATGCAGGGAATTCTGGAATGGATGTACGGCGGCAGGACTTGGGGTATAGCTTGGGCGGAGGACACAGGCCCTCATCCCACATGCTTCAATGAATGGTCAAGGCCAGTGGTGTCTGACTCTTTCCAGATTACTTGCATTTGGCCCACATGGAGGAGTGGTATTATTGTATTTTGTAGTATTATCTCTCTTTCATGTTAGGCGCTATCTGCCAGAGGCAGTTTTACTCTGCATGGCTATGTTTGGCTTCTTGTTGGTACAATGGCTCCATTCTCCTGCATCATTTGTTGCAATGTGATTTCAGAGAAGGAATGGAAGGCCATTCAGTGCTATCTGCTCTCCCGTGTGTGGGCGGGACACTCCGTTGCCGCTGTACATTGAGGCTTCTGTGTGGGTGTAGTGATTGGGAACACCTGTTCTCAGGCAGCAGGGTTTTTCTATTTTGTACATTGCATGGCTTGATATTGCGAGCAGGATGGTATAGGTATGTTTGGATGAGACTGGCGTGCCTTTTGCGGACAATGTCCATATTCAGCGCTGTTATGTAGCAGCCGCCGTGTGCTTCTCCATGTTTTGCACACAAGGGTGTGTCCTATTTTGCCATCACATTACTCCCCTGTTCGGGACACTTGTGTGACATCAAGTTGACAACTGTGAGTTGTCGGTTGGGGACATGACTGATGCAGGAAGGCCACGTGACATGTGCCTTCAGGGTGGGGCTGGGGTGTGGGGTGTGTAGTTGTGACCCTGTGGTGTTTGTGTGCAGCCCATGCATGGCGCTGTCGTTGGCCTCTGTGTTGTGCGCATGTATACCTGCGTCATCGCCGCTGCGGTGCCGTGACGGGGACATCACTTCCTGGTCCCGGGTAGTGGGTGCCCAGGATGTTGTGAGTTGTTTTATTTTGACAGGTGGGACATGTGTGGGTACAGTGGTGGATGTGTCCTGTCAACACAGGGGTGTCTGGGGGGGCCATGTACAGTTTTTCCGCCCTTGCATTGTGTGCAGTGTTTGCGTGCCCTTGTTGTGTGTCTGCCTACCTGCGTCGTCGTGGCGCATTCAATCCTAGGTGGTGCATCAGGTAGAGCATGGGGATGGCCTGGAGTGCAGGATTCATCTCTGGGTGGGCCGCCTTTTTAGTCTCCGTACTGAACGATCGGGTTTCCGCCTTGGTATCTCGTGCGGTGTCTCTTTGCCGGTGAGGCTGTTTGGTTGTGGCATCGTAATTTGTACGCCGGGCGGTACGTCATTTCGTCGGACGGTGTGTCTCCATTGGCTCGCGCCGCTACGTAGACGGGCGCACTTTGATGGCGGTCGGCGTCGCAGGCTTACGGGCGGTGTTTGCCTGACTTTTCACATCCTAATTTTGCGGGCGTCTGGGCCGTTGCTGGCGGACGGTAACTAGCGGTTTATGCCTCCGACAGCACGGCGGTAGTGCTTCCGCCCGACATCGTAATGGGCCCCTTAGTGTCCCAGAGGATCACGTTTCCCCAAATAAAATATCATAGTCAAATCCATTTGTGAACCTGTTATAAAAAAATTAATCGTTTTTGAGCATTTGATAGACGGATTCAGTTCTATTGTCCATGAAGTGCTTTATCCTTGAAATAAAACATCATAGTAAAATCCATTATTGAACATGATATCAAAATATAAAACAAGGAATCTTTTTTGATCATTTGATAGTGACAGATTCAGTTCTTTTGTCCATAAAGTGCTTTCTCCTTCAAAAAGTGCTTATGCTTTATACGGGCTGTTCTTTTAGAAAATTTACATTATTTCAATTTGTTGATCTTTTCTGAAGTGAAAATGATCCAATTAGGGTTCGAGAGAGATCTATTCTCCCTAGGGATCCCATGTTCTATTAATCCTTTATTTGTCCTATTTCTTTTAGATTCAGTTTTAAAAATGTTACCCCCTGCAGGCTATGGGGATTGAAGAACAGCCTAACCAGGTGGTTACCGCTTCTCTGCAGGTTCGAATGTTCATTTTTATGAATATTTCTTTCAGTAATTTTTTCCTTTCTATCATGAACTTTGGGCTTACGCAAAGAATATGTGTTAAAGATTCATGTTTATATTTACACAATCGACAATCTTGGTTTTGAAACTGGTCTTTCCAGTTAGCGATAAGATTCTTCGTTTCCCACAAGCCAAAGCAAAATTGCCTAAACTGATGTTTTATGGCCATTGAAAAGTGAGCTGATAAGTATTCCTGAGGCTTCATGTTAATATATGAATTGATCACTGTCCAGGCGTGGCGTCTTCGCAATAGAGTGTTCACATCTGTGGTCTAAGACAGGTATTTGATAGTTAACTTAATTGCTTCATTAAATGCCACTTTCCCAATGCTGGCTTTCCAAATTTCTTGCGCGCAAATCTCCTCAATAGCCAGATTTAGATATAAACCCCAGGAACCTTTAATGTTGTTCTGTTTTTTTCTTTCCAGCACAGGTTATCGATAGAGCCTCTTTCGGATGTGCGTAGCCTCCCGCATAGTGTGATGAATGCGCCTTTGCTCTGAAATGTTTGGTTGGTCAGGCCAAACTCTAAGCGAACTTGTGCCAGAGAGGCTGATTTCGGGATGTGAAAAACGGATATGTAAACTGTTTGTTTGGACTTTATTTCCTCATTGTTTCAGTTCCATAGGTCACCGTTGGCATTAACTGGGTGCGTATAACAGAAAGCAGATGGCCATATGACGGGCAGCTTAATTTCTTTTTTAGTAATTTAAAACCGAATATGAGATTTTGCACTTTAGCCGACATTGCTGCTACCTGCTATTTATAACTCAATTTATGCTCAACTTTAAATCCAAGTTATTTATATATATCTGCAACCTCAACTTTTTTACCTTCCAAGTACCAAGAGTGTGTCTTATATTAAGAATCCACCAACCAAACTACTTTTGTCTTCTTCAGATTTAGTTCTAGCCCTTGTTTATCCATGTTTATTTCTAAGGCGCTCATACTTCGTTGTAATCCTATTGGAGTTTGGGTTAGTAGTACAATATCATCAGCGTACTGAAGGCATCCAATTTCCTCTTTGGCCAACGTTGGTGGGTGACTATTTACTATCCGGAGTGCTTCTTCAAGGTCAGCTAGATATAAGTTGAAAGGACTTGGGCTAGCACACACCCCTGTTTTAATCCATTACTTGTGTCAATTTTCTTTGTCGCGCGGCTGCCTTCCCCAATTTTTACCTGAGCCCATTTTCCTGTGTGTAGTTCTTTGATTGCATTCAGTAAGTTACATGGAATGCCCCATTTGGCCATTTTTTCCCATAAGAGTCTTTGGGGCACTCAGTCGAAGGTGGACTTGAGGTCCATGAAACAGCAAAAAGCTGCGTGTTCTTAAATCAATAAAATATATTTTTTTAAATGATTGCAGTGCTTGTCCAAATTGCTTAGCACACGCATGCCAATGCCCCAGTAGAAAATCAGTGCATGGATTGAGCCACCTGGTAGGTCACCAGCCCCTGGTCCCTCCACCCCCAGTTATTTATTTAATTTTATTTTTAAGGTTTTATATAGTGCTGGCTAGACCCAGAGGTATCAGAGCGCTTTACAGGAGCAGGAGCAAGGCAAATATCAATGTAAACAATAGTTACATGCAAAATGCAATCAAGAACATGTGAATCTCACCATTGAATTAGGAGAAAGGCAAAAATCTTAGGATTCGAAGGTTATATACAGTTAAATAAAATAAGGGAGGTATAACCTAGAAGCACACAATAAAATATAACAAGGAAACATTTGTAGTGGTAAGAGGGAAGGGGTAACTGAAGAAAGGTCAAGACAAGTTAACAAAAAACAATGGAGAACACCAAAAGAAACTTACAGCAATGTAGTGAGAGCTGACAGAATACATGAGAGACCAAGGATAGCAAAGGCAGGAATAAACAATAGGGAGAACACAGGGAAAACGAAAGGTCAACAGGTTAGCAGAAAGAAGTCCGATACAGGTGATCCAAGGATAACAGGATCTGAAAGAATTATGGACTCCAGTATTTATTGAGGAGATGGCGTTTTAGGTCTCTTTTGAAGCTCTGAGGGGTCATATTAGAGTAGCGCGTGCCCCAATGAAAAGTTGCCCTGTGTCTACTACCACTGGACTTGCTCTTCTGGCCTGCCTGCAGGCCACAGTATTGAATGGGGACCCTCAAGTCTTAAAAATTAATTTTGACTCTCTCACATGCACTGCCATTTTTCATAAATTTGTCCCCCTGAGTGACTTGGCGTCAGCTGCGTCTTACCTATTCCTTCAAATGATTCCTATTTCTGCATTGAAACAAGCTCGCAGATGGTTAGATAACGAGTTTCCTATGTCAGTGCTTTATTTACTTTCGGATCTGAGTGACAGCTGTTAAGTGAGATCTTCCCTTACACTGATGACATGCTGCGGAGCTAAGAAGGCAGGGATAGGTGGTACATGGGAGTGCAAGGTTATTATAGATTTCCCATGTGGTATTTCTAATGGTTGAAAATATAAGATAAATGCACCGTTGCCTTGACGATGTCTCCATCTTCTGTAACAAACACATCTATGCCAAGTCGTTTTGCATTTTAGTGTAATGCCATTTATGTGGATTAATCTTAGCATAATACTGGCGGAAAAAAACATTGACATAAACAGTTGTTTTGTCACTTGTTAAAGTAAACAATACATACATTCAAAATATGTCACAATGTATTTACATTCCATTAAAGCTATAGATGCAACCATGATAGCTTTGCCTTTCTGCCATATCACTATAAAGTGGTGAATTTAGCATCACTACACACAATTGAAATGTGAAAATTAAACACATCTTGAAGAAGAGGAAGAAGAGGGACTGTCATGTAAGGCAGAAAAAGTATCAGTTTCTAAAACAAGATCCTTTTGGCCAACTAAGTTCAATTTAAGTGCACAAATAAATTAACTCGTTAGGGTAAATTCACAATCCTTATTCATAGAATCAACACAAGTGAAATTTGAACCTTGCAAATTGCCTTTGTGATATTTTAAATTGTATCAATTTGGTAGAATTTAAACAATTACAAAATGAGGGTCAGTCCTCTGACCCTCTTTCGGTTATTTATTTATTTTGCGATTTTTGTGTAGCGTGTAGCATGTAGCGTCAAGGGTGATAGATCAAGGTCATAATTGTACAGTGTAATAGTTGAAAAATATGGAAATTTTACATTAAGGAGAACATTTTATCAAATTAATAAAATTGTGTTCTATGCAGGTTCGTTTCCTCTAACTGAATTTCTAGAAACACTTGAGATGTCGGTAAAAACAAAGATATTTGTTGGAAAATTGTGAGTTCAAAATTTTAACAAAATAACAGAAAATAAAACAGAGGTTAAAGATGTTTTGTAAACAAGTTTATAAAAGAACTAAACCAGGCTTCAGTGAGCTGTAAAAAAAAATCTGAAATGGGGTCAAATAGCATTAGTGAGTTCAAAAGAGAAAAGTGATTTTGGGTTTGGTGTTTGTGAAAAGGTTATCCAGATATGGACGGATCGTTTGAGCCACCATCTGAACCTGAAACTACGTCTCTGGAGAAAGTTAAATATGTGTCCCCCTTACACGTCACAAATCCCTGGCTCCAGTCATTCCGTCCCCTCTCTAGTACTACCACAGCCCTGTTATGTTATGTTGTTATGTTATGCTATGTTATGTGTATTTGTAAGGTGCACTATCACCCACAAAGGTATCCTGGAGCCGAGAAGGTGTGTTTTGCTAGATCTGGCTATGCTAGGCTGATTAATTGAAAAGCCAGGTCTTCAGCTGATGGGGGAACTCAAGAAGATAGTAGCGGTTTTGCACAGGCTGAGGCAACAGACAAACTCGCGCTACCCGGTTTTTAAGGAATTGTGACTGCACTGATTTTAACAGAGTGATTTTGAGAGTGATTATGCCTGCATTTTAAAACGAAAATAACTTTTTAGCATTTTATCTGTCATTACCTGTCTGGGGGAAGTGAAGGTGGCTAGGGCAACTCTCCGGTCCACCGCAGTCGCGTTTACTAACGGCCGATTGAGTGGAGAGAGGCTGCCTGGGAGGGGAAGTGGCAACCCGACTTTGGCGGCCATTTTGGAGAGGTTAGCGGTCTAGCTGCTACCTCCGGGGGGCATAAATTTCAGCGTGTGCTCGGACGCGCAGCGGTTTTGCACAGGCTGAGGCAACAGACAAACTCGCGCTACCCGGTTTTTAAGGAATTGTGACTGCACTGATTTTAACAGAGTGATTTTGAGAGTGATTATGCCTGCATTTTAAAACGAAAATAACTTTTTAGCATTTTATCTGTCATTACCTGTCTGGGGGAAGTGAAGGTGGCTAGGGCAACTCTCCGGTCCACCGCGGTCGCGTTTACTAACGGCCAATTGAGTGGAGAGAGGCTGCCTGGGAGGGGAAGTGGCAACCCGACTTTGGCGGCCATTTTGGAGAGGTTAGCGGTCTAGCTGCTACCTCCGGGGGGCATAAATTTCAGCGCGTGCTCAGACGCGCAGCGTACGCGCCGAAGGCGCGCCTAAGGCAAGCCCGTCTGCGCCCGTCCGCGCCTTGATGCTGCCGGCTGCCAGGAAACTCCCCCAGTCTGAACAGGGAGAAGATGGCGGCTTTAAGGTATTCTAAGGAGGATTTATTGGACCTAAGGGAGAACACGCTGGGCAGGGGTTGTGAGGGAGAGCTCTTAGGAGATATAGGGATACAAGGCAGGAGGTGTGGTCAATGTGGTAGGTTGACATCACAGGTCAGGCAAACAGCCGACCCCCTCTGCTCCCAGACCCAAAGCAAGCAAGCTAATAAAACCAATAAAGCACCAAGGATGGGTAGCATTACCCAGGGGAATGAAAAACAGGAGCACTATATATTAATGCTAGATCTATCCCTAAACACTTCGCAGAACTGTGGGATCTGCTGGAGGATCTGAAGCCGGACATATGTCTCATTTCTGAAACCTGGATGCAAAGTCACTCCACCCCAGTTATGGCCTCTGCGTTCCCTGACGAGTACACCGTTACAAGATTAGACAGAGTGAACAAAAGGGGGGGGTGGCCTGGCTATAACCTTACGGGTCCCACACTACATCAAGGTACTCGATTCAGTATTAACAGATGGGATGGAACTGTTGGTGTTTCGACTGCAGGCTTGGAAAGGGACCAGTGGGATGGGGGCGGTAGTATATCATCCACCAGGAGAAAGTAATAAATTGTTCTGCACCTCATTACTGGAGACCCTCGCCCCGTATATCCTGCAATCCGAGTTCTTTTTTTTGGTTGGTGACTTTAATCACCATTTAGATGACCCCTCTAATTCAGATACGAAATGTCTGCTGTCAGCCATGGAGTCGTTAGGTCTCTCTCCAAGAATTCATGAACCTACCCATATTGCAGGGCATACCTTGGATAACATCTTTGCAAACATAGGCTTATCAGTAGAATCCCCGTGGCCACTAACCTGGACCGATCATTTTGCGCTTAAATTCACCTTGAGCAGGGCGGATAGAGGATGCCAGTCCCAATGTAGAATGAGTCCTCGTAGAGCTTGGAGGAAAGTCACCCCTATGGCATTTAGTCAGGTCTTTAGACCCCCCTCCTTCGACAAAGGAGAGGGAAGTGATAATGCCTTAGAAAAATGGGAGGCCTCAATTGGAGACACGCTAAATATCATCGCGCCGTGCAGGGTAGTACGAACGCAGGAAAGGGCTGTCTCAGCCCCCTGGTACTCTGAAAGTCTTAATAAGGAAAAGGCCAGGTGTAGAGGCAGAGAAAGAAAATGGAGGAAAACCAAGTGGCCAGAGGATAAACTGGCCTTTTCAGTAGCACACAAAGCCTATTTAACAAACTGTAACTCAGCAAGAAGAGACCACCTAGGCTCGAGAATACGGGAGGCAAAGAACTCTTCTAAGGAGCTCTTTAAAATACTCAAAGAGTTCACAAACCCTAAAGCTAACAGTCCCTCTATACCCCCGACACAAACACTATGTGATAACATAGCAAATCATTTTAGGGATAAGGTAGACAAGATCTACAGCTCTCTAGCTGCAGGAGCAGCACCGAAGGGGTTGGCCCCTCCGAAGAGAGACCCCACACTACCTAGACTTGACGCTTTCACAGCTATTACCACAGAGCAAGTGGTAGCAGTGTTGGCACGAACAAAATCAGGTGCCCCCTCAGACCCGGCGGTGCCATTTATAATGGCTGAACTTGCCCCAATTTTAGCTCCGTTGCTAGCTGAGGTTTGTAACATCTCCCTGGCTACGGCCGTATTTCCTAGGAAATGGAAAAAAGCGCATATAAAACCTTTGCTGAAGAAGGCTCTGGCAGACCCGGCGGACCTTCAAAATTATAGACCAATCTTCCTCCTCCCTTGCAGCTCGAAGGTCATGGAGACATTGGTAAACAAACAACTTACGGGATATCTGGAGCAGTATGGGTTATTGGACCCCTCGCAATCAGGTTTCCGTGCAGCCCATAGCACGGAGGCGGCACTGCTGGAGGTCATGGATATGATCAGGATGTCACTGGACAGAGGGACGCCCACCATGCTAGTGCTCCTTGATCTATCGGCAGCCTTTGACACCATCTCTCATCGTGTCCTGTTGGACAGGTTGCGGGAGATTGGTGTCGAAGGCTTGGCATGGACGTGGCTGCAGAGCTTTCTTAACAATAGAGCACAATGTGGCCAATTAGACACATTCGTCTCTCAGACCACCGCAGTAGACAAGGGGGTCCCGCAGGGCTCCATCTTAAGCCCCACATTATTCAACATCTATGTGGCACCGCTGGCCACCATCATAAGATCTTGCGGTTTTGAGACAATCTCGTATGCGGATGACACGCAGGTGATAATCCCCATCGAGACGGACCCAGCGAAAGCCAGAGCAAAGTTTAAATCCTGCATGCTGAAAATTGCCGCTTGGATGAGCGAGAATTTTCTGCAGCTCAACTCCAATAAGACGGAGATCCTTCTGTTTGGAAAGGCGACAGAATTATGGTCGTCAGACTGGTGGCCGGAGTAATTGGGGGAGGCACCCAATCCAACCACTCAGGCACGGAATTTGGGTATCCTGTTTGATAATAAGCTCTCGATGGAGGAACACGTGAAGTCAGTATCGGGCACATGCTTTGGCATCATGCGGATGCTGAGGAAGATTTTTCCTTGGATCCCTTCGGAGGCCAGAAAGACCCTAGTACAGCCACTACTAGTTAGTAGACTGGACTATGGGAACGCACTACTAGTAGGAATTAGGGAGGACCTTGCATCTAGGCTACAGGTAGTGCAAAATACGGCAGCCCGACTGGTCCTCAACAAACCAGTACGTGCCCCCTCCCGACCTCTTTTGCAACAACTACACTGGCTGCCCATGAGGAAGAGAGCAGTGTTTAAGCTCTTGACGTCGGTGATTAAAGCACAGCAGGGTATCGACCCGGTCTACCTAAGAAGAAGTTAGTTCCCTATATACCTGCCCGTTTATTGAGATCTAGCAATCGGAATTTACTACGTCCCTGTAAAATCAGGAAAGTCAAAATGGGAGGGCGCGCTTTCTCACATCTAGCCCCGCTCCATTGGAACCGCCTGCCGGATGAGCTACGCGCCTGCGCAAGCTTGGGGCAGTTTAAGAAGCAGTTAAAAACCTGGCTGTTCTAAATCCGCAATTTTGTCCTAGCCTTCAGCACTGTGTAGCCAAAAGCGCTGAGAGATCCCTGTGGGGATGATTCGTCGCGCGATACAAATGAAAAATAAATAAATATAAAGTAGAAGGCTCTGATGTGGAGCAGGAGGACTTTCTATGCTTTAGGAGTGGTTTAAGAGAACGCCCGTCCTCCTGATCTGTTTCGGTGTATGCATAGGATGTGTGTGAGTAGGAGTCATGTGGAGACAATGTGTCTGGGTGGTTTGTGGAAGGAGATGCAACTGTTTAGGTAGGTGGGGTCTAAGCTGTGTAGTGCCTTGAATGTATGTGTAAGGAGTTTGAAATGATCGGATTTGTGTATAGAGAACTAGTGGAACTACCTGAGGTGTGGTGTGATGTGAGTTATGTCAGGGGGGGTTGGGGATGAGTCAAGCTGCAGAGTTCTGGCTGGCTTGTAGTCTTTAGTGAGATGCTTGGTGATTCCAGTGTAGATGGTGTTCCCATAGTCTCACTTGCTGGTGACTTGGGCATGAGTGACAGTTTTTCTATTGTTGCTTGGGAGCCATTTGAAAATCTTCCTCAGCATCCTCAGCATGTGAAATTGGATGTATTGACAGCATTGACTTGTACGGTCATGTCCACTTTGCTGTTGATGTTAATTCCGAGGTTTCTGGTGTAAGTCAGAGTTTGGCCAGCGACCAGATGAAGTCCCATGGTGAAGTTGAGGAGAAGGCTTCGGGTGGATGAAATGCCACGTCTTTTTGCTTAACCTGGCAGTCCCACTAGGGATATAGATAGTCAGCTTTCTCCAATCTCTGGTTTACACTTATCCCGGAAGAATCAATAAGACATTTTTAATAAACCTTGGGTGATACCACTATTCAGCACCCTCTTCTGTGTGGCTTACAAGAAATCTCTAAACCCTGATAAAGTCCCTTGTCGGGACGAAACATGTTGGCTGGGCTGCAGTTTGATGTTGTGAAAAATAAAGAAAATCTTTTTGGGAATATCATATCATGGCTCCTGCGTTATATGGGACCTGTAAGAAGAATTCATATGTTTGAATAATCTGGATTAATATGTGATTCAGTGAACTTTCAGTAAAAACATTGGCCTTCCTATGCACCTCCTTTTGAATATTGTTTTTCACTTTGGTTAATAGTTTCAGAGCAGTAGGACCATTAGAAGGTTGAGTGCTATTGCATACATGCCTGTGTGGTCAGTTAGAGCCAATACTGCTCTTTTTTGGAATTCCCATGGTAGAGTGTTCATGCCAAAAGTCACTACTTCTTACTTGTTGGTGTTGAGCTTGAGACAGTTGGCTTTCATCTAGTTAGTGACTTCGGTCATGCAGACAGTGAACTTGTTTCTTGTGTTGAGTGTCTTGTACACGATGAAGAGCAAGAAGAAGAGTATGAGGAGTGATGGTAGCATGTTTCCAGGTGGCTGGGAATGTGGTTGAGTCGGTAAAGGCGTTGAGTATTGGTATTAGTGCTCCGCTGATTTAGTGTGTGAGAAGTTGGCCTGGCATATGCTGTCCACTAATTATAGTGGGCACCTTGCACCAGTCCAAATCGACTCTTATGGTAGGTAGGTTAAAGACAACCTTATTGAAAGCTATCCTAGTGGTAGCTGTGGAGAGCAGCCTTCAGGCTAAGTCTTGAAGGAATGTAAAGCAGCTTGTTTTACCAGTCTATAATCTCTTGAGTGACCAAATGAAAGAGCACCACACCAGGTATATATTCAAAATATATGTATTTATTACTAAACACACCCCTCTAGTCTCTTTATGAGGCTAGAGTTCGAAGTACATAGGTTATAAGATCTTAAATCACAGTAATAGCACAAATACACGTTTGGGCCCTAGGGGCGTACCAAACCATATACCAATAAAGTGGTATGCGAACCACGACTGAACTAGACACTAGGCCTAGAGCCTCTAGAAGTGCTTGGACCACAAGGAACCACCCAAGGTAGTGACACAGGGGACCCACGGGAGACGCGTGCAGTGTAAATACACAACCGCGATACGCCGTTAACTTCTATTGAGAAAGTCGGGATCGGGAAAATAGAGGAAAGGGACACTTAGAAGAGGACTAGGACAAAACCCTTTGAGATCTAGGACTTTGAAGAGTCTCTACCCACGGGAGCACCGGAGTACTCGTGTTACCTCACCCAGGGAAGCCGGGTGCATAGGTGCCTTTCGGGGTCGGGTTTCGTCGTCGGTTCTTATGGCGATCTGCTGCAAAGTGCTGCTGGCGACCAGGAGAAAAGTGTCCGGGTGGATCCAAGAGTGGATCGGAGTTCTGAAGAACCTGAAAGCAGAGGGGACAGAGTCTGGGTCACTAGCCAGTGACCAGGAAGGCGATGGACAGATGCCCACCGATGTCGAGTGCTTCAGGTGCGTTGACGGTCGTCTCGTTTCTGCAGCCACGAGGTCCAGGAGGCGTTGTTGGCGACCAGGAGCAGGATTCGGGCTGGTACACGATGTCTGTCGAGTGCTGCAGTGTCGGCGACCGGATTGGACCCAACAAGCCTTGGCAATGGCAAGTCTCGATGTAGCTGAAGATTGTCGATGGTGCAGACCAGCAAGGTCTGGGGAACTCACCCAGCAAGGGTAAGTCAGGGCAGGCCTGGAGCAACCAGGGGAGCCCTTTGGTTTCTTTAGAAAGTCTTCTGGGGACCCACGAGCCGGCTGGCAAGGGATCGCGAAGACACCTCGGGCGGAATCACTCAACAGGGGCCCACGGTCACTCGGGACGGTGTAGGCCTCTGATCTTCGGAGGGATTCCTGCTGGAGGTTGGGACCACACGTGGTCCAAAGCAAAGATTCGTAGAACGTTGTGAAGGGGTTGCACTCGACAATAGTGCACGGTACCCAGGGGTCGCGGTTCCTCGTCACTCGTGGGGTCCACTTGCCTCAGCTTCGCTGGGGACTCACGATGGCCTTGGAGAAGTCAGGAAATCCACTTCTTGGGCTGCAGGGACTTCGGACTCCGGCGGGAGCGGCGTAGTTTGCGACCGTCGTTATCGTTTTTGGTGCCTGCCAAGCAGGGGAGTCACTCCTTGACCCCAAGGGAGATTCTTCAGTCCTCTAATCGTGATGTAGAGCGTCGAAGGTCCAGGATTCAGTTTCAAAGTTTAGTCCAGGGATATCTAATCTTGCTGTGGCAAGGGTTCCCCATTTTAACTAGTAAAACAGGGAGGGACTAACTCTATGACCCCACCTATGGGAGGGTCAAGGGAGGGGTGGCTACACCCACTTCCCTTTGTCCAGTTTCGCGCCAGAGCAGGGGCAGGTAGCCCCTGAGCTGGTTTGAACTGGCATATGCACAGAGGAGCCTTTTGCTCCCCCAGTGCAGGACTTCAAAGCACTCTAAGAGTGCACCCACCCAGCCCCAATACACATTATCCTGTCTGGGGAGGTGGTCACACCTCCCTGCAACAGGAAACCTATTGTCCAGGCCTCCCCTGCCGGAGTTTCGTCCAGCAGCAGGAGGCCAGACTTGTGTCTGTGGCAGCAGCATCCATTTTGTGATGCCAGGGCTTCAGAAAGAAGTTACCGGGTAAGCCAGAGTTAACATGTCTTTCCCTCTAGAAGGGTGGAATGCTACCCCCGCCGCCAGGATTGGCGGGGGGTAGTATTCCAAGATGTTTGACACCAAACACGACATGTTTAGGTGCAGCCATTCCAAAGTTAGCATTTTACCGCGAGGATATAATGCGCTTAAGAGTATATGGTCAGGCTGCACTACAAACAGCATCAGAGATGGTCTCCGAACGCTGCAGAGGGGCCCTGCTCATGCAGGGGCACCCTCTCACATAGGAACCATGCACTCTGCCTTTAGGATTGATAAGGCCTGCCTTAGGAGTGACTTATAGGTTTCTAGGTGTGTATGTATTTCGTGATATAGGTAACATATATCACAGTAAGGGGTGCATGCACCACCTTACCCAGGCTGCAGTAGCAGACCTGTGGTGTCAGTTTGGATGGCCTTCCAGGGGTGGCATAATACATGCTGCAGCCCCTGGCAGGCCTCTGAGGTACCTATGCCCTTGGTACATAGTATACCATATACTAGGGACTTATAAGGGCACTCCAGATCCCAATCAGAGATGTGCCTAAGGCACATGGAATCCATTTTACAGAGAAAGCGGATAGACTGGAGCCCTGAATAGCAGGATCCCCGTCCAACTAAGTCATAAACCAGCAAAACACCATAAAAAAAGTGGGGGCAACCATATAGTCAGATTCCACCTTCCTACATAACCCCCCCAAACGAAAGGAGATAAGGCTAACCTTGGCCAGTTGAGCCTATATTGACTAAGTGGCCATATAAGGAAGCACCTGCACTAGCATGGTTGCCCCCTATGTTATGGTCCACTAAGCAATCCCTCACCCTAAGGGTATGAGAGGGTCTCCACCATGGGGAATCACTACCTCTGGTGTGCTTAGGTAAAGTACAAGGCTGGTGAGGTGTCTGAGTAGGGAAGTGAGGCCCTAGGAATGTTGGCCTCAGTTTCCTCAGATCACTGGTCACCATGTATGCCTGTCTTTCCATGACTGAGTTGCACTTTGCTCTAAGGGTCAACCTTTGGCTGCCTACAGCTGGGGGTTGGGTCCCTTTGGATGGAACACTGGAGGGACATAGCAGGTTTGGAACCTTCTGGTCCCAGGTTTGCCCTTGCCTACCAGAGTCCTTCTGGGGGAGGTCCCTACATAAAGGTATGGGGGATCCCTCAGTGTGTAGAGGAATTTTCACCTGGCTAGGGCTACTAGACTGGCTGCCCCTAATCTGCTGATGGGGGCTTCCTCTGGACAGGGGGCCCGGGGGTCCACTGACCTCCCTGACCTCTGCAGCCCTGGGCTGACTGAGGCAGGGTAGAGAGGGGCAGGTTACCTGCTCCAGACTGGGTACCACCGTGGAAGGGTCCTCTGCCATCAGGGGTGTGGCCAGGCCAGGCCTGACTACCTCTGTGGCAGTTCCTTCACTAGGGGTAGGGTCAGTTCCCTGAGGAGGCTGACCCTTACCTACTGTCTGGGGGGAAGAAGACTTTTCTTCAACCCTTTTGCTCTCTTTTGGGGGAGAGTGGGCCATTCTTTCAGGCTCCATCTCTCCAAAGTCTTGGGCTGGGGCTGTGGCCATCACAGCCCCACTAACCTTTGCAGGGACGCCCAACATCCTAAGATGGGTTTGGTGTTCAACTTCAGCCCAGGCTGAAATTTCCAAATCATTGCCCATCAGGCAATCTACAGGTAGGGTTGGGGACACTGCCACTCTTTTTGGGCCTGTGACCCCCTCCCAGCTGAGATTGACTATGGCCATGGGGTGATCTGTTCTGACACCATCAATGTTGGTCACCTGGTATTTAAACTCAGGTAAAAGCTGGTGAGGGGGACTAGTTTCCCTGCCACCATGGTGACACTAGCCCCTGTGTCCCTAAATGCCACAGCTTTCTGACCATTAATCATTGGCTCCAGTCTGTACCTGCCCAATGCTATGGGACCCATGGTAAAGGTGGCAAATCCTATACCACCATCAGAGTCAGAGGAGTCTGTTGAGGGGTCCCTGTCTAAACTAGGGCCCACCTCTGTTCCTCTTGCAAAAGCACCCAACTTTTGGGTGCACTACTCCCAACTGGAGGATTACTACTGGTAGTACCAGGAGGGGTGGTAGTAGTTGTGGGAGGAACATTTTCTTTATTGCCAATCCTGGGGCAACTGGGATCAGTTTTCCAGTGCCCAGGCTTTTTACAGACATGGCAATATGGTTTCTTTTCAGGAGAGGAAGGAGTTTGGGACCCACCCCCAGAAGAGGAATTTTGGGGCCCTGTAGGGGACTTATCCTTAGATTTATCCCCACCTTTCTCTTGGGACTTAGTAGAATCTTTCTTCTGGTCACCACCCTGATTTCTAGTTTTTACTCTGGTTCTGACCCATTTGTCTGCCTTCTTTCCCAATTCTTGGGGAGAGGTCAGATCAGAGTCCACCAGATACTGGTGCAAAAGCTGGTTTTGACAATTATTAAGGATCTGCTCCCTCATAATCAAATTGTACAATCCTAAAAAGTCATGCACTTTGTTGCCATGTATCCAACCTTCCAGAGCCTTTGTAGCACAATCTACAAAATCAACCCAGTCTTGAGTCTGAGCTTTTTGGGTGTCTCTGAACTTCAACCTATACTGTTCAGTGGTTAGGCCAAACCCATCTATCAGAGCACTCTTCAAGACTGTGTAATTGTCAGCATCCTCTTCTCTTACAGTGAGGAGCTTGTCTCTACCTTTGTCTGCAAAGGAGAGCCACAAGATTGCTGCCCACTGCCTCTGGGGGACCTTCTGAACTTTACAGGCCCTCTCCAGTGCAGTTATCCATTTGTGGATGTCATCCCCACTCTGGTAGGGAGGGACAATCTTGTTTAGGTTTCTATGGTCATAAGACCTGTCCCTATCTCTAGGGATATTGCTGCCACCATGGGACTCTAGTCCCAACTTTCTTCTCTCTTTAAGGAGATCTAGGGATTCTCTATCTAAAGCCAATTGCTTCTTCCTGATCTCCAGTTGAGTTTCCTCATACTGGACCAGTCTCTTTCTTCTCTCATGAGAGGATTCCCTCCTGTGAGAAGAAACAGAGCTCCCTATGGAGGTGCCAGAGTGGTTAGACTCCTGAGAAGGAGACCTAGACTTTCTGAGCACACTCATAATCCTTCCTGGGGGACAAAGGTGTGGTTCTCCAGATCCTCATCTTCATCTTCCCCAGAAGGGATTGGGTTTTCCAGGTCAGGGTCATTGTCACCCTCCTGGTCAGTTTCAGAGGGGGGCTGGGGGTAGTAGTACCCCTGGCCCCTTCCTCATCTGCTGGCCCACCCTCTGCTCCTACCCCTTCAGTCTCTGAAGACTTACTAAGATCATAAGCCACCAACAACTCCTGGAGGTGTTGGGTGGTGGGACTTTGGCCTGTCCTTAATTTCCTCACGTTACACAAAGCTCTCAGTTCCAAGAATGGGAGTGTGTCATACTTGGAGGGGGAAGCTCAATGGCTTCCTGCAGGGCATCTTTGGATCCTGCTTTTAAAGACATTACTAGTGTGGTGTGGTGTATGCACTACCTACTCTAGTGTGGCCTACTAAACTCTCTTGAGTTGTAGAAAGGGTTGTGCTATCCCTTAACACACAACTCTAAGTTCAGTAGAACTTACTGATATTCTAAGCTTAAATTATATGTACCTTAGGTACCTTTAGTGGTTTTCAGTTGATCAATTCAATTGAGATTATCTGGTAAAACAATAGCAAGCTGGAATCCCACACGCTGCACACCAATGTGAGAAGTTGGCCTGGCATATGCTGTCCACTAATTATAGTGGGCACCTTGCACCAGTCCAAATCGACTCTTATGGTAGGTAGGTTAAAGACAACCTTATTGAAAGCTATCCTAGTGGTAGCTGTGGAGAGCAGCCTTCAGGCTAAGTCTTGAAGGAATGTAAAGCAGCTTGTTTTACCAGTCTATAATCTCTTGAGTGACCAAATGAAAGAGCACCACACCAGGTATATATTCAAAATATATGTATTTATTACTAAACACACCCCTCTAGTCTCTTTATGAGGCTAGAGTTCAAGTACATAGGTTATAAGATCTTAAATCACAGTAATAGCACAAATACACGTTTGGGCCCTAGGGGCGTACCAAACCATATACCAATAAAGTGGTATGCGAACCACGACTGAACTAGACACTAGGCCTAGAGCCTCTAGAAGTGCTTGGACCACAAGGAACCACCCAAGGTAGTGACACAGGGGACCCACGGGAGACGCGTGCAGTGTAAATACACAACCGCGATACGCCGTTAACTTCTATTGAGAAAGTCGGGATCGGGAAAATAGAGGAAAGGGACACTTAGAAGAGGACTAGGACAAAACCCTTTGAGATCTAGGACTTTGAAGAGTCTCTACCCACGGGAGCACCGGAGTACTCGTGTTACCTCACCCAGGGAAGCCGGGTGCATAGGTGCCTTTCGGGGTCGGGTTTCGTCAACGGTTCTTATGGCGATCTGCTGCAAAGTGCTGCTGGCGACCAGGAGAAAAGTGTCCGGGTGGATCCAAGAGTGGATCGGAGTTCTGAAGAACCTGAAAGCAGAGGGGACAGAGTCTGGGTCACTAGCCAGTGACCAGGAAGGCGATGGACGATGCCCACCGATGTCGAGTGCTTCAGGTGCATTGACAGTCGTCTCGTTTCTGCAGCCACGAGGTCCAGGAGGCGTTGTTGGCGACTAGGAGCAGGATTCGAGCTGGTACACGATGTCTGTCGAGTGCTGCGGTGTCGGCGACCGGATTGGACCCAACAAGCCTTGGCAACGGCAAGTCTCGATGTAGCTGAAGATCGTCGATGGTGCAGACCAGCAAGGTCTGGGGAACTCACCCAGCGAGGGTAAGTCAGGGCAGGCCTGGAGCAACCAGGGGAGCCCTTTGGTTTCTTTAGAAAGTCTTCTGGGGACCCACGAGCCGGCTGGCAAGGGATCGCGAAGACACCTCGGGCGGAATCACTCAACAGGGGCCCACGGTCACTCGGGACGGTGTAGGCCTCTGATCTTCGGAGGGATTCCTGCTGGAGGTTGGGACCACACGTGGTCCAAAGCACAGGTTCGTAGAACGTTGTGAAGGGGTTGCACTCGACAATAGTGCACGGTACCCAGGGGTCGCGGTTCCTCGTCACTCGTGGGGTCCACTTGCCTCAGCTTCGCTGGGGACTCACGATGGCCTTGGAGAAGTCAGGAAATCCACTTCTTGGGCTGCAGAGACTTCGGACTCCGGCAGGAGCGGCGTAGTTTGCGACCATCGTTATCGTTTTTGGTGCCTGCCAAGCAGGGGAGTCACTCCTTGACCCCAAGGGAGATTCTTCAGTCCTCTAATCGTGATGTAGAGCGTCGAAGGTCCAGGATTCAGTTTCAAAGTTTAGTCCAGGGATATCTAATCTTGCTGTGGCAAGGGTTCCCCATTTTAACTAGTAAAACAGGGAGGGACTAACTCTATGACCCCACCTATGGGAGGGTCAAGGGAGGGGTGGCTACACCCACTTCCCTTTGTCCAGTTTCGCGCCAGAGCAGGGGCAGGTAGCCCCTGAGCTGGTTTGAACTGGCATATGCACAGAGGAGCCTTTTGCTCCCCCAGTGCAGGACTTCAAAGCACTCTAAGAGTGCACCCACCCAGCCCCAATACACATTATCCTGTCTGGGGAGGTGGTCACACCTCCCTGCAACAGGAAACCTATTGTCCAGGCCTCCCCTGCCGGAGTTTCGTCCAGCAGCAGGAGGCCAGACTTGTGTCTGTGGCAGCAGCATCCATTTTGTGATGCCAGGGCTTCAGAAAGAAGTTACCGGGTAAGCCAGAGTTAACATGTCTTTCCCTCTAGAAGGGTGGAATGCTACCCCCGCCGCCAGGATTGGCGGGGGGTAGTATTCCAAGATGTTTGACACCAAACACGACATGTTTAGGTGCAGCCATTCCAAAGTTAGCATTTTACCGCGAGGATATAATGCGCTTAAGAGTATATGGTCAGGCTGCACTACAAACAGCATCAGAGATGGTCTCCGAACGCTGCAGAGGGGCCCTGCTCATGCAGGGGCACCCTCTCACATAGGAACCATGCACTCTGCCTTTAGGATTGATAAGGCCTGCCTTAGGAGTGACTTATAGGTTTCTAGGTGTGTATGTATTTCGTGATATAGGTAACATATATCACAGTAAGGGGTGCATGCACCACCTTACCCAGGCTGCAGTAGCAGACCTGTGGTGTCAGTTTGGATGGCCTTCCAGGGGTGGCATAATACATGCTGCAGCCCCTGGCAGGCCTCTGAGGTACCTATGCCCTTGGTACATAGTATACCATATACTAGGGACTTATAAGGGCACTCCAGATCCCAATCAGAGATGTGCCTAAGGCACATGGAATCCATTTTACAGAGAAAGCAGATAGACTGGGGCCCTGAATAGCAGGATCCCCGTCCAACTAAGTCATAAACCAGCAAAACACCATAAAAAAAGTGGGGGCAACCATATAGTCAGATTCCACCTTCCTACATAGTGAAGGTGTGATGCGGCAAGGGTCAGATGGGGTCCTGGAGTAGATGGTCTTCATGGTAGCAGCAAATTCAACAGTGGTGATGGCTGGCCATAAGGCTGTGGTTCGTTCTTCGACTGTGATGGGAAGTTGAGTTGCAATGCTTTTGGGGTCTGGTAGAGGGTCAGAGTTGCCTCATATGGAGGTGATTTTGTTACAGAAGAATTCCAAGAACTTGTTGCAAAGGTCTTGTGAGGGGGTGAATTTACTGGAGGCTGCAGGAAGCATGGTGAAATATTTGATGATGACAAAGATTTCCTTGGTGTTGTTAATACAGGTGTCAATGCAATCAGCAAGAGTTGTGTGCTTGGTATTCTGTATCTGCCGGTGGTAGCGTCTAAGGCTGATTTGAGGATGTTGTTATCTGTGGTGTTTTGACATGTTCTGCATTTGCGCTCGAGTTGCTTACAGTGGTGTTTCATCAACCTGAACTCCTTTGTGTACTAGCTTGCCTGTTGTCAGGTTCAAACCATTGGGTTGCACTTAAGGGGACGCAGGGTGTCAGTGCTTGTGAAGATCCAGCTATTGAGATTCTTGATGGCTTTCTGCAAGTTGCTCTTGTTCTCGGGCTAGTGCGTGGGGCAGGGTGGAAGCAAACTCCTCTTGTGGGAGGCTTTTCCATCTGCGGCGGGTGGTTCCAGTAGTGGTAGGTCTGTGGTGGTTTGGGATGGGTATGCTAAAACTGATGCGGGTATGGTCTGTGCAGCACATAGTTGCTGACTTGTCGTTTCTGATGTTGTTGACTGAGGATCAATAAGTTTCCGGTGGTGTGGGTGTGTTCAGAAACATGCTGGATGAAGCTAAGGCTTCTGAGGTTTTTTTAGAAGAGCATAGAGGTTGAGTCATTGTGGTCTTCTAGGTGAATGTTAAGATCTCCAAGGAGGACGTAGGTGCTAGCGTTGATGATGAGGAGTCGAAAAAGTCTATTATGACATTGGTGTGGGGTACTGGTGGTCTGTATATGAGGGTTCTGCCCAGGGAAAAGTTGGCTGTGATGCATATCTCGAATGGGAGGTGTTGCATGTACTAGTGGGGATGTCTCTGTAGGTGGTGCAGCGGTTGGTATCTTTGAATATGATGGGGATTCCACCTCCAGGCTTGTGCTGATGATCTTGCCTAGCGATCTTGTGGTCGGTGGAGATGACGGTGGAGATGTCCATGCAGAAGTTAGGTTTAGCCATGTTTTCATTTGTAAAAGCACGTCTGGAGCATGGCCGGGCAGTAGGTCCCATATCTCTGTGGACTGTTTGGTGAGGAAACGAGTGATGAGGAGCATGCATGTGAGTGTGGAGTGTGTGTGGTTGGTGTTTGGTCTGTGCGAGCTAGTGACTGGTTTGTGTGAGTGTGAATGAGTGGGGTGCCGGGTGCTGTTGGTGCGGCAGTGGTGGGTGTAGGGTGTTTCTGAGAGTGTATGAAAACTAGCAGTAGGCACATGTGAGTACTCTTTCTGTGTTGTATAGAATGGTGTGGCAGCAGTGTGGTGAGCAACAGCCAGGGTTGAGAGCACAGCAGAGCATGGCAGGGTGGATGTGGGTAGCAGGAGAAGCAGGATTCCTGGTACTGTGCACGGTCCAGGCATGAAGGGGGGGCAGACGGACTTGCCTTTGGAGACAGCAGAGCTCCTGCTGTGCATCCACTGGGCATCAGCGCTGCAGACACCAGTAAGTAGGTCCTGGAAGGGAGAACAAGTGCAGTGTGCTGTGGGCAGGAAGTCACTGTTGTCACTTCTTGTGCAGACGGATGATGGGAAAACCAGTGATGTTGATTTCTGTGCAGATGGGTCATGGGAGATGAAATCCTCTTGTTTGGCTTCTTCGTTTAAAGACGATTTTGGTGGGCAACCAGAGATGTCACATCTTATGCATATGTGTGATGGAAAATTCAGAGATGTCATTTCCTGTGCAGATGGCTGATGGAAAATGAAATCCTCTTGCGTGGCTTCTTTTTTTAAAGACAGTTGTGGCAGGAAACCAGAGATGTCACTTCCTCTGCAGATGGATAATGCAAAATCCAGTGATATAACTTCCTGTGCAGATGGATGAGAGGAAATCCAGTGATGTCACCGGTTGTGCAGATTAGTGATGGGAAATGAAGTCCTCTTGCTTGGATTATTCTTTTAAAGATGTTTTTTGCGCAAACCATAGATGCCACTTCCTCACCTCTCTGTACTACTCACGATCCTTCATCAAATAGAAAACATACCTGACAACTTAACCAAAAACCTTTAAGCCATCTCAACAAATCTTACCTCTGATGGTCTAGCAAACACTAGCATCGTACCACAACCTGGAGGCACAAACCCCCAGTCCTCAGCTGGAACAAACAGAAACACCCCTGGCCCACCATCCTATTTCAATGTAACTCAACAAGATAAATGCAGACAAACAGCAGGATCTCACAAGAAGAAATGGACACACTTCTTAAGTCCTACAAATCATCCACTTCAAAAGGCCTATCCCCAAAACAATACAGGATATCGGTGTATATGGGTTCAAATAGATCTAGAAGGAAACAACAATCCAAAAGGCTTCCAGATCACAACATAAACATTTCAGCACTGCCCAACCAAGTCAATAGGATCACCAAATGAAACCTCAAATGCAAGTTTCACAATTACAGATCTATAGTCACACACAACAACTCAGTAATAGTTGAAGCGATCATTGCACATGAAATTGATATTGCATTCCTCATGAAACCTGGCTAAATGAGATTGCATCACTCTTGATAGATCTCTAAGTCCATCACAACTACACCATAAAGCTAATCGACTGAGATGCCTGACTGGGTTGGGGAGTGGTGTTATTTATCAGGGACAACCTGCAAATCAAAATCTTCAGAATAGTGTACCACATTGTACCTGGTTTGAAACCAACAAACTTCCTTATCATCTACCACTCCTGAGGGGACCAACAGCTCTTCCGAAAACATCTACTAGACCTCATAATGCAACGGTCCCTCCTTGATTCCAACAGCCTATTCCAAAGGGACTTCTACAGCTGAAACACTTTCTGGCACACTATGACCTCACACAACTCTGCAAGGACACAGCGCACAACAAGGGGGCCAACTTTGACCTGCTTGTAGCCAATCCAGACTGACTGAGTGTAGACTCCATCCAAGCAATAGACTGGTCAGACGACTACATCATCCTCTTTCACCCAAATGCAAAACATCAAAAAGTCAAAGGTCAGCTCTATAGATTAGAAACGCTAAGCACATCAGCCCTGCTTGATCTAGCAACAAGGTTGAGCTCTCGCCTACAACTCTCCAACTCCCAACATTCTCTAGACAACCTGACTGCATACTACAATGAAATGATGTTCGACATCCTCAGGCAGGTCACCCCACTAAAACCTAAGAGTCTCAGTGACAACCTATCATGCACAAGGAGCTTAATGAAGAAAGAAGACAACTTGGACTAGCAGAGAGAAGATTGAGACAATACATTTCCACTGCACTCCGCACCCTTCTATGACATGAGAGAAACAGGTACAAGAAGCACTTCTTCAAAGCTAAAGCTAGTTTCTTCAGGTGGCAGCTAGGCAAGGAAAGAAACTGCATAAAAAACTCTACAACATCATCAGGTAACTAACACCTCTCACCATTGCCTAAAATACAACATCCACAGTGGAGCGCTGCGGGGACTTCTTAAAATGTTTCCGAGACAAGATCTCAAATATCAAACTCTCCCTGATCAGCTGCCTAGACTGTATCGAGTTCTCATTGGCCACACAACCACACCTGAAGCAGGGAATAAAAACAGAGAATCCACCCCTGTAGGAGAGTAGGATCTGCCTCTTATGTTGCCCCCACTTTTTTTCTGATGTTTACACTGGTTTCTGGCTATAGTCTGGCTGGGACCCTGCCAATCAGTGCCCCAGCCTCTCTGTTCTCTCTAAACGATTTGGAGTGCACTCTAGGTGCACTAGTGATTGGATACTGGGGTACCTTATGAGTCCCTAGTATATGGTACCTTAGGTACCAAGGGCATAGGTACTTCACAGGCCTACCAGGGGCTGAAGCATGTATTATGCCACCCCTGGGAAGCAGACTAAATCTGACACCACAGGCCTGCTACTGCAGCCTGGGTGAGGTAGTGATAGCACCCCTCACTGAGATATAGGTCCCCTATATCTCTCCTGCACACACATTGAGACTTATCAGTCACCCCTAAAGCAGGCCCTATCAATCCTGAGGGCAGGGTGATTAGTTTCCATGTGAGGGGGTGCCTCTGCCTGAGCAGGGCCCCTCTGCAGCTCTCAGAGTCCATTCTCTGGGGCTGTTTGTGGATGCGGTTAAACCATATACTTTTAAGTGCATTATATCCTCGCGGTAGAATGGTAACTTTGGAATGGCTGCATCGAAACATGTCGTGTTTGGTGTCAAACATCTTGGAATACTACCCCCCGCCAGTCCTGGCGGCGGGGGTAGCATTCCACCCTTCTAGAGGGATAGACATGTACCTACTGTGGAAACGCGGTAGAATCCTGCAGAGCCCTGGCATCACAAAATGGATGCCACCAGTCACAGACACTGGGCTGCCCTCCTGCTGATGACCAACACTCGCAGTGGAGGAAGCCCAACAATAGATATCCTGTCCCAAGGGGGTATGACCACCTTCCAGACAGGGTTTAGTGTATTGGGGCTGGGTGGGTGCACTCTTAGAGTGCTTTGAAGTCCTGCACGGGGGGAGCAGAAGGCTCCTCTGTGCATACCCCAGTTCAAACCGGCTCAGGGGCTACCTGCCCCTGCTCTGGCGTGAAACTGGACAAAGGGAAGTGGGTGTAGCCACCCACTCCCCTGACCCTCCCATAGGTAGGGTCATAGAGCTAGTCCCTCCCTTTCTTTTAGTATAAGAGGGGGAACCTGTGCATTGCACCCTAGATTTCCCCGGACGATGCTCTGAAGACGAATCCTGGACCTTCGACGTTCCACTACCTTTGGAAGACTGAAGAATCTCCCTTGGAGTCAAGGAGTGACTCCCCTGCTTGGCAGGCACCAAAAACTACAAACAACAGTCACAAACTATGCTGCTCCCGCCGGAGTCCAAAGTCCCTGCAGCCCAAGAAGTGGATTTCCTGACTTCTCAAAGGCCATCGTGAGTCCCCAGCGAAGCTGAGGCCAGTGGACCCCAAGAGTGACGAGGAACCGCGACCCCTGGGTACCGTGCACTATTGTCGAGTACAACCCCTTCACAACGTTCCATGAACTTGTGCTTTGGACCACGTGTGGTCGTAGCCTCCAGCAGGAATCCCTCCGAAGATCAGAGGCCTGCCACTTCTCGAGTGACCGTGGGCCCCTGTTGAGCGAATCCTCCCAAGGCATCTTTGCGATCCCTTGCCAGCCGGCTTGTGGGTCCCCAGAAGACTTTCTAAAGAAACCAAAGGGCTCCCCTGGTTTCTCCAGGCCTGCCCTGACTTACCCTCGCTGGGTGAGTCCTACAGACCTTGCTGGTTTGCGCCATTGCCTCTTCACCCTTTCCCCAAAACTTGCTGTTACCAAGGCTTGTTGGCTCCAATCGAGTCGCCGACACCGCAGTAAGCTGCAAACATCGTGGGACACGCCGAATCCAGCTTGTGGTTGTCGTCGACGCCTCCTGGACCTCGTGGCTGAAGAGTCAAGGCACCCGCGAATGACCTGAATCTTGCGACAACGGTGGGCATCCATCTTCCTTGCCCCGAGTCACTGCCAAGTGACTTTGAACACTGTCCCCTCTGCTTTCAGGTCTTCCATCTTCTGAATCCAGGCTTGGATTCCTCTGGACACTTCTCCTGTCGCCGCAAGCAGCAAGTCTTCACTGGCTCCCATTGAAAACGACGCCGCGACCTGACACCAAAGAACACCTACGCACCCGGCTCCCCTGGGTGAGGTAACTTCAGCACTATGGTGCTCCTGTGGGTGTGGGCCCTAGAACTACTTACCCTGTAAGTGACTTGCTTGTAGCTTCCCTAGAAGTGTCCTAAAACTCTTATTTTCTAAGTGCGACAATTGCGCTGACTCGTACAGGGTTTGCGTCTGTGTTAGACACACCGCGTCCATCTCCTTTGTAACACTATCTAGAACTGTGTCCTTCGACTCGTACTGAGTCCGATCGGTGTTCGCCTCGAACACACAAGGGGCCTGTAACATTGAGATCTCCATTGCACTGACTCGCACAAGGTTCGCGTCTGTGTTAGACACAGCGCGTCCATCTCCCTTGCAACTCTATCTGTAACCGCGTCCTTCGACTCGTACAAGGACCGATCGGTGTGTTCGCCTCGAACACGCAAGGGACCTTTAACGTTGAAATCTCAATCGCGTCTGAGCGCATAGACTCGCACAGGACTCGCACCGGTGCCAGGACACCGAGTCCGTCCCCTGTGGGTCTCCTACAACTACCTGGGGTGGTTCTTGGGGGTCCCTCGATTCTAGATGCCCTAGACCTAGGTCTAGCCAAACTAAGATTGTGATATTCGATTGTGCTAAACTTATTTTGATAACATTTGACTTGTACATATGTTCCTGACTTCTAATCTCATAAAGAGATTAGTAGAGAGTGTTTATTAATAAATACATATATATTTGATATATATACCTGTGTGGTGTCTTTTCATTTGGTGATTCAAGAGATTGTGTGGTAAAACAAGCTGCTTTACATTCCTTCAAGACTTAGCCTGAAGGCTGCTCTCCACAGCTACCACTAGGATAGCTTTCTATAAAGGTTGTCTTAAACCTATCTACCATAAGAGTCGAATTGTTCTGGTGCAAGGTGTCCACTTTAATTAGTGAACAGCATATACCAGGCCAACTTCTCACATTGGTGGGCAGCGTGTGGGATTCCAGCTTGCTATTGTTTTACCAGAAAATCTCTATTTGAATTACTAACTGAAAACCACTATAGGTACTTAAGGTACATATAAAGTCAAGGTTAGTATCAATAAGTTCTACTGAACTTAGAGCTGTGTGCCAAGGGATAGCACACCCTTTCTACAGCTCAAGCTAGTATCAGTAGGCCACAAACTAGTGTAGGTAGTACAACACTACACAACACTAGAATGTCCTTAAAGGGTGGAACCAGTGGATCCACTCAGCCTCAGTATAAGGACATGGCTTTCTCTGACCTGAGAGCCATGTGTGTTGAAAGACACCTGAAGCTAGGACAGAGTCCCTCCACACTACACCTGATAGATCTGCTGACAGCAGATAATCTTAGATTGGCTCTAGGAGCTAATGGGTCTGAATCAGCGAGTGGGTCAATTACAGTATCTGGGTCAGATGATGAAAATCAGAATGACCAAAACTCTGTGATTGAAGGGCCAGGCTCCAAGGGGCCTGAAAAGGACAGAGGAATTCTCCCTAAGAGAGCTGACAGAGTGGAGGAGAGGCATAGGTCCCCTTCCAGGGAATCTGACCACTCTTATCACTCTGGCAGAGAATTTGTCCACCAGAGGAACTCATACTTTCCCATAAGAGAGACCTCCTTTGAAAGAATGTGCAAACTTCTGCAGTATGAGGAAGCAAGAGTTGCCCTCAGAACCAAGCAGTTGGCACTGGATAGAGAAGCCCTGGAGATCCAGAGAGCTTCTAGAAGAGAGGGGTTAGAACCCCTTGGTGGCAGCAACAGTGTCCCTAGAGGCAGAGAATCTATTCCAGACCATAGGAACCTGAGCAAGGTTGTTCCTCCCTACCAGAGTGGGGATGATATCCACAAGTGGATAACTGCTATGGAGAGGGCCTGTAGAGTACAGCAGGTCCCCCAAAAGCAGTGGGCAGCAATCTTGTGGCTCTCCTTTTCAGACAAAGGTAGAGACAAGCTCCTCACTGTTAGAGAAGAGGATGCTGATAATTATGAAGTCCTGAAGAGTGCACTGATAGATGGGTTTGGCTTAACCACTGAACAGTACAGGTTAAAGTTCAGAGACACCCAGAAGGCACAGACTCAGGACTGGACTGACTTTGTAGATTGTGCAACCAAGGCTCTGGAGGGTTGGCTGGTTGGCAGTAGGGTTACTGATTTCAAGGGATTGTATAATCTGATGATGAGAGAACAGATCCTTAAAAATTGCCAGAACCAGTTGTTGCATCAATACCTGGTGGACTCAGATCTGACCTCTCCCCAAGAATTGGGAAAGAAGGCAGACAAATGGGTCAGAACCAGGGTAAGGCAGAAACCCCAGAACCAAGGGGGTGACACCAAGAAGCAAGATCCTAAGGGCTCTGAGAAAGGTGGGGATAAGTCAAAAGACCAGAAGTCTTCACAAGGGCCCCAAAAATCTGCATCTGGTGGGGAGTCACAATCCAACAAGGGGAAAGGCCAAAGAAGCCCTGGTGCAAATTCTGTAAACAGAAAGGGCACTGGACTTCTGATTGTAACAAGTCCAAAGACCAAACCACCACCACTCCTACCCCTAAGGCAACTGTTCCCCCTAGCTCAGCTACTGGTGGAGGTGGTACTCAGAATAAGGGTGTAGTAGGGTTGACCCTGGGTTCTGAAGTGGACTCTGACCTAGTCAGAGTGCCCACTCAGGCAATGCTGATTTGTGAGGGAGACCTTAATATGTCCTTCCTAGTAAGTCCCAGTAATCTGGGCAAATACAAACAGCAGCCTGTAATAAATGGCAAACAGGCTTTGGCATTTAGGGACACAGGTGCTAGTGTCACCATGGTGGCAGAGGATCTTGTGGACCCTGGACAGATCATCCTGGGCGAAATGTACCAGGTGACCAATGCAAGCAATGTCAGGACCAACCATAGTCTGGCAGTTGTGAATTTCTCCTGGGGAGGGGTAACTGGCCTCAAGAAGGTTGTAGTCAGTGCAGACCTCCCTGTCGAATGTCTATTGGGCAATGATCTAGAGACTTCAGCCTGGTCTGAAGTAGAGTTATGGACTCATGCTGAGATGTTGGGCATCCCTGCAGAGGTATTTGCTGTGACCAGGTCACAAGCAAGAATGCATAACACTGAACCAGCTCTGGATCCTGGAACAATGGACCAGATGCTTCCCAAGAGGAGGAGCAGTAGGGTAAAGGCAGTGCCTTCCCCTCTGTCTCAGATCACAGATTCACCCCCAGAGGGAGGTGAAGCAGATCCTGAAGAAGGAACTGCCCCAGAGGGACTTGAGCCTGATCAGGTTGAGTTCTTGGGGGCAGGGGGCCCTTCTAGGGAAGATTTGAGTAAGGAGCAACAGTGCTGCCCCTCTCTTGAACCCCTCAGACAGCAGGCTGCTGCTGAGGCTGCTGGGAGTGCTAGTGGGTCCCATAAAGTTTATTGGGATGAGGGACTCCTATATTCTGAGGGTAGAGACCCAGCCCCTGGAGCCACCAGGAGGTTGGTAATACCTCAGAGGTTTAGGGGGTTCCTCTTGACCCTAGCACATGACATCCCTTTAGCAGGTCACTTGGGCCAAAACAAGACCTGGGACAGGCTTGTCCCCCATTTTCATTGGCCACATATGTCAGAGGACACAAAGGAGTTTTGTCGCTCCTGTGTCACATGCCAAGCCAGTGGTAAGGCAGGTGGCACAACAAAGGCCCCCCTGATACCACTACCAGTGGTGGGGGTACCCTTTGAAAGGGTAGGAATTGACATTGTTGGTCCCCTTGACCCTCAAACTGCATCTGGGCACAGGTTTATCCTGGTGGTAGTGGATCATGCCACCAGGTACCCAGAAGCAATTCCCCTGAGGACCACCACAGCCCCTGTGGTGGCAAGAGCCCTCATTGGAGTCTTCTCCAGAGTGGGTTTCCCAAAGGAGGTCATTTCTGACAGAGGTACCAACTTCATGTCAGGATATCTGAAAGCAATGTGGAAGGAGTGTTGTAACTTATAAGTTCACCACCCCTATCACCCACAATGCAATGGTTTAGTTGAACGCTTCAACAAAACCTTGAAAGGAATGATTAAAGGACTCCCAGAGAAGCTTAGGCGGAAATGGGACCTTTTTCTTCCTTGCCTGTTGGTTGCATACAGAGAGGTTCCACAGAAGGGGGTTGGTTACAGCCCATTTGAGCTTCTGTTTGGGCATCCTGTGAGAGGTCCATTGTGTTTGGTAAAAGAGGGCTGGGAGTTACCTCTCAAGCCCCCAAACAAGATGTGATGGACTATGTACTTGGTCTCCGCTCCCGGATGGCTGAGTACATGAAAAAGGCAACCAAAAACCTGGAGGCCAGCCAAGAATTACAAAAAGCTTGGCATGACCAAAGGCTGTACTGACTGTATACCAGCCAGGACAGAAGGTGTGGGTATTGGAGCCTGTGGCCCCAGCAGCCCTCCAGGACAAGTGGAGTGGCCCCCATACAATAGTTGAACAGAAGGGAGAAGTCACCTACCTGGTGAATCTTGGAACTCCCAGGAGCCCCCTGAGGATGCTCCATGTCAACAGATTAAAGCCATATGTTGACAGGGCTGACATGGGCTTGCTCATGGCAACTGATGAGGAACAGGAGGAGGAGAGTGACCCTCTCCCTGACCTGCTCTCTCAGAACCCTGATGATGGGTCAGTAGATGGTGTTGCTTTGGCAAGCAGCCTCACTGACCATCAGCAAACTGAGTGCAGACAAGTTCTGCAACAGTATAGACATATGTTTAGCCTGACCCCTAGTCAGACTTCCTGGTGCACCCATGAGGTGGACACTGGAGACAGTCTGCCTGTCAAGAATAAAATCTACAGGCAACCTGACCATGTCAGGGACTGTATCAGGACTGAAGTCCAGAAGATGTTGGAGCTAGGTGTAATTGAGCCTTCAGATAGCCCTTGGGCTAGCCCAGTAGTCCTGGTACCCAAGCCTCATACCCAGGGTGGTAAGAAAGAAATGAGGTTTTGTGTAGACTACAGAGGCCTCAATGCAGTCACTAGGACTGATGCCTATCCCATACCAAGGGCAGATGAGCTGATTGATACTTTGGCCTCAGCCAAGTATCTAAGCACGTTTGACCTGACAGCTGGCTACTGGCAGATCAGGTTAGCTGATGATGCAAAAGCCAAAACAGCATTTTCGACCCCTGGTGGGCACTACCACTTCGTGGTGATGCCCTTTGGATTGAAAAATGCACCTGCCACTTTTCAGAGGTTGGTGAATAAAGTTCTGACAGGGATGGAAACTTATTGCTCAGCTTATCTAGATGATATTGCTGTCTTTAGTTCCTCCTGGCAGGATCACCTGGTCCACCTCAGGAATGTTTTGGAGGCCCTGCAGAAAGCAGGCCTCACTATCAAGGCCACTAAGTGCCAGATAGGGCAGAGTCAGGTTGTATACCTGGGCCACCTTGTAGGTGGAGGCCAGGTTCAGCCTTTACAGAGCAAAATCCAAACCATAATGGAATGGGTTGCTCCAACCACCCAGACACAGGTGAGAGCCTTCTTAGGCCTGACTGGGTACTATAGGAGGTTTGTCAAGGGATATGGATCTATAGTGACCCCCTTGAATGATCTGACCTCAAAGAAAATGCCAAAAAGGTTCACTGGACAGCTAGCTGTCAGAAGGCATTTGAAGACCTAAAGCAGGCCATGTGCACTGCCCCCATCTTACAGAGTCCAGACTACACCAAAAAGTTCATTGTCCAAACAGATGCTTCTGAGCTGGGTGTGGGAGCTGTACTGTCTCAACTGAATGATGAAGGTCAAGACCAGCCAGTAGCTTTTATTAGCAGAAGGCTGACCCCTAGAGAGAAACGTTGGTCAGCTATAGAGAGGGAGGCCTTTGCTGTGGTGTGGGCCCTGAAGAAGCTGAGGCCATACTTGTTTGGCACTCACTTCATAGTTCAGACTGACCACAAGCCCCTCCTATGGCTTAAACAAATGAAAGGAGAAAACCCAAAACTTTTGAGGTGGTCCATTTCCCTACAGGGGATGGACTATACAGTGGAACATAGACCTGGGACCCAACATGCCAATGCAGATGGACTCTCAAGCTATTTCCACTTTGAACACGAAGACTCAACTGGTCAAGGTTAGTTTAGTGTCCCTGCGTTTGGGGGGGGGGGTTTGTAGGAGAGTAGGATCTGCCTCTTATGTTGCCCCCACTTTTTTTCTGATGTTTACACTGGTTTCTGGCTATAGTCTGGATGGGACCCTGCCAATCAGGGCCCCAGCCTCTCTGTTCTCTCTAAACGATTTGGAGTGCACTCTAGGTGCACTAGTGATTGGATACTGTGGTACCTTATGAGTCCCTAGTATATGGTACCTTAGGTACCAAGGGCATAGGTACTTCACAGGCCTACCAGGGGCTGAAGCATGTATTATGCCACCCCTGGGAAGCAGACTAAATCTGACACCACAGGCCTGCTACTGCAGCCTGGGTGAGGAAGTGCTAGCACCCCTCACTGAGATATAGGTCCCCTATATCTCTCCTGCACACACATTGAGACTTATCAGTCACCCCTAAAGCAGGCCCTATCAATCCTGAGGGCAGGGTGCTTAGTTTCCATGTGAGGGGGTGCCTCTGCCTGAGCAGGGCCCCTCTGCAGCTCTCAGAGTCCATTCTCTGGGGCTGTTTGTGGATGCGGTTAAACCATATACTTTTAAGTGCATTATATCCTCGCGGTAGAATGCTAACTTTGGAATGGCTGCATCGAAACATGTCGTGTTTGGTGTCAAACATCTTGGAATACTACCCCCCCCACCAGTCCTGGCGGCGGGGGTAGCATTCCACCCTTCTAGAGGGATAGACATGTACCTACTGTGGAAACGCGGTAGAATCCTGCAGAGCCCTGGCATCACAAAATGGATGCCACCAGTCACAGACACTGGGCTGCCCTCCTGCTGATGACCAACACTCGCAGTGGAGGAAGCCCAACAATAGATATCCTGTCCCAAGGGGGTGTGACCACCTTCCAGACAGGGTTTAGTGTATTGGGGCTGGGTGGGTGCACTCTTAGAGTGCTTTGAAGTCCTGCACGGGGGGAGCAGAAGGCTCCTCTGTGCATACCCCAGTTCAAACCGGCTCAGGGGCTAACTGCCCCTGCTCTGGTGCGAAACTGGACAAAGGGAAGTGGGTGTAGCCACCCACTCCCCTGACCTTCCCATAGGTAGGGTCATAGAGCTAGTCCCTCCCTTTCTTTTAGTATAAGAGGGGGAACCTGTGCATTGCACCCTAGATTTCCCTGGACGACGCTCTGAAGACGAATCCCGGACCTTCGACGTTCCACTACCTTTGGAAGACTGAAGAATCTCCCTTGGAGTCAAGGAGTGACTCCCCTGCTTGGCAGGCACCAAAAACTATAAATGACGGTCGCAAACTATGCCGCTCCCGCCGGAGTCCGAAGTCCCTGCAGCCCAAGAAGTATATTTCCTGACTTCAAAAGGCCATCGTGAGTCCCCGGCGAAGCTGAGGCCAGTGGTCCCCAAGAGTGACGAGGAACCGCGACCCCTGGGTACCATGCACTATTGTCGAGTGCAACCCCTTTACAACGTTCCACGAACTTATGCTTTGGACCACGTGTGTCTCTAGCCTCCAGCAGGAATCCTTCCGAAGATCAGAGGCCTGCCACGTCCCAAATGACCGTGGGCCCCTGTTGAGTGAATCCTCCCAAGGCGTCTTTGCGATCCCTTGCCAGCCGGCTTGTGGGTCCCCAGAAGACTTTCTAAAGAAACCAAAGGGCTCCCCTGGTTGCTCCAGGCCTGCCCTGACTTACCCTCACTGGGTGAGTCCCACAGACCTTGCTGGTCTGCGCCATTGCCTCTTCACCCTTTCCCCGAGACTTGCTGTTACCAAGGCTTGTTGGCTCCAATCGAGTCGCCGACACCGCAGTAAGCTGCAGACATCATGAGACATGCCGAATCCAGCTCATGGTCATTGTCGACGCCTCCTGGACCTCGTGGCTGAAGAGTCAAGGCACCCGCGAACGACCTGAATCTTGCAACGACGGTGGGCATCCATCTTCCTTGCCCCGAGTCACTGCCAAGTGACTTTGAACACTGTCCCCTCTGCTTTCAGGTCTTCCATCTTCTGAATCCAGGCTTGGATTCCTCCGGACACTTCTCCTGTCGCCGCAAGCAGCAAGTCTTCACTGGCTCCCATTGAAAACGACGCCATGACCCGACACCAAAGAACACCTATGCACCCGGCTCCCCTGGGTGAGGTAACTTCAGCACTACGGTGCTCCTGTGGGTGTGGGCCCTAGAACTACTTACCCTGTAAGTGACTTGCTTGTAGCTTCCCTAGAAGTGTCCTAAAACTCTTATTTTCTAAGTGCGACAATTGCGCTGACTCGTACAGGGTTCGCGTCTGTGTTAGACACACCGCGTCCATCTCCTTTGTAACACTATCTAGAACTGTGTCCTTCGACTCGTACTGAGTCCGATCGGTGTTCGCCTCGAACACACAAGGGGCCTGTAACATTGAGATCTCCATTGCACTGACTCGCACAAGGTTCGCGTCTGTGTTAGACACAGCGCGTCCATCTCCCTTGCAACTCTATCTGTAACCGCGTCCTTCGACTCGTACAAGGACCGATCGGTGTGTTCGCCTCGAACACGAAAGGGACCTTTAACGTTGAAATCTCAATCGTGTCTGAGCGCATAGACTCGCACAGGACTCGCACCGGTGCCAGGACACCGCGTCCGTCCCCTGTGGGTCTCCTACAACTACCTGGGGTGGTTCTTGGGGTCCCTCGATTCTAGATGCCCTAGACCTAGGTCTAGCCAAACTAAGATTGTGATATTCGATTGTGCTAAACTTATTTTGATAACATTTGACTTGTACATATGTTCCTGACTTCTAATCTCATAAAGAGATTAGTAGAGAGTGTTTATTTATAAATACATATATATTTGATATATATACCTGTGTGGTGTCTTTTCATTTGGTGATTCAAGAGATTGTGTGGTAAAACAAGCTGCTTTACATTCCTTCAAGACTTAGCCTGAAGGCTGCTCTCCACAGCTACCACTAGGATAGCTTTCTATAAAGGTTGTCTTAAACCTATCTACCATAAGAGTCGAATTGTTCTGGTGCAAGGTGTCCACTTTAATTAGTGAACAGCATATACCAGGCCAACTTCTCACAACCCCCTACCTGTGAAGAACAAGGCAGCCTGAGAAGAATTCAAAACACTAAACGAAAATGATCTAATGGTTGTCATATCAGACCTGAATCCAACAACACACATAGCTGATCAATTCCCCACACCTTTAGTAAAGGAACTTAGTCACCTTATCACACCTCTATGGATCAACGTAAGTATGTAGTATCCTGCATTTGTTAATGTAATGTATTTTACACCTACTGCTCAGCCAGTGCTTGTGCTCTGTGCTCAATAGAATGTTGGAGTCTTGATGTGCCTCGGAATGTTGGGACACAGAGAGGTGAAGCGGCAGTTGAGCATGGGCTGAGCAGCAGACAGGCTGCTCCTGGTGGGGCTCCTCTTCACATCTCAACTACCTGTTGACTGGAACTATTCAACATGTTACCTGCTTGAATAAATCATCTTTAATTTCATCCTACAAGCGTGGACCTTCTTACTACATTTATTTGGTGACGAGGATGGTGACGTACCTACGTGTTACATGCGGATCTCAGGAAAAAGAGCAACAGGAGATGGCGCAATCTACAGAGACTACAGTTGCGACAACCACAAGAAGTACACGAGGAGGTATCCACAGAAACATGAAGAAGAAATATGTGTTTTCCACACAGAACCACAAAGACGACAACAAAGAAGAAACAAGTTTTACACAGAAAAGAAGACAACAATACAAGTAAGATGAAGCACTACGCCATTCAGCCCCACCTGTGTCCTCACCATCGGACAGCCCTCGCCCAGGCGTCTTGTGCTCATCTACGCTACACATTTTGGACTTTAGTTTTACCACCGCAGTCTGTTGCACTGCAGTGCGCTTTCTACTACTCACAGACAGCTGTTTGTTTCATCTTGATTACGGTATGCTTTCTTACTACATTGAGCTGTGTGATCCTGAGCACCTGCTGCCTAAATGCCTGTGGAATTGAATCAGTAGTGGCTGCAGTGTTTGGTCCTGACGTTGTCCCCCACGCTGTGCCTTCAGCTTTAATGCGGCATCTAATGGAGTTATGTTGCTGTCTCATACTACGAGAAGCCTCTTTTATGAGACATTTGTCAGTATAATCATACTTCATTTCTTTTACATTGAGGAGTGCCAGCACGACGTTATGTTTTCGTCCAGACTTTATCTGGTCTGACACCGGGGCATCGACTTTTGCTGTCTTCGTGCCTGGTTTTGCAGGCAGTTTGTGTTTTTAAACTGTGTGCCAACATTGCGTCACTAGCACCAACTTGTCACTTCACCAACGCTATGTGTGGCAAGTATTTGGTTTTATTGGGACTCAACTCTGTGCTGTGTTTTTGTTTTCTCCTCATCGTTGGGTTCAATGGCAGTTTAACGGACAAAAAAAGTTCGTTAAGTCTTGGCACGCGCATCTTACCTCACATTTGAAGCGTGCGGAGCATCGCCTCAGCTTGTGCCCATTATGACGACACAACCACCAACGGCGTTACACCTCGCTCAGTGACTACGTTTGGGGCACGAGCGTGCAGGGAGCCACCTGGCGCTGCGTATCCTATGTGCCGCCATTTATGGATCGTTATGCTGAAGTTTTCTCCTTATCATTAGTGCCGTCCACGCACAACCACAGCGTTCCCTCATCGGAATTGCTATGGAGCTCTTTCCTGTTGTCTGCACACCAGATATGGGTAGAGAACAACGCAACGGTGCCGAGGCTGGCATGTTCGTGTCTTGCCCGCTTGCTGTGCGGTGAAGGGGACATGCATCTGACTCTAGTCTGTTCTTACCGCTTTCCACTTCTCTCTCGTGCCATGTTTCTGAATAAGAAAAGTGATATCGTATTTAAGCCTCCTAGATTTTCAACGTTTGTACACATCTTTGCCCAATTATGTGGTGTCAGCAAAACGCACAGTATTCCCGCTTTGAAGAGACATTTTTCTTCAGGAGTTCTCCGTCTTCTTTTCCTTGTGGTGAGAGCAGCTGGGAACTTTCAAAATATGGGTGCACGCATGTGACCTCTGCGTGGCCCGTTTCCAGGCATACTCACCGTTTTATCTGTGCTACACAAGGTATGGGTTCAGTAAGAAGCACAGTGGACAGTGCATGCCCATTAATTCCAACAGTCACCGTATGTAATGTTTTTGTGACTTGTGGTTTAAGCCATTTATTTTAGTGGCTGTGGATACCCCTTATCCACCTGTCTTGGCTCGAGGTACATTGTCACACAAGTACTTTTACTCACACTTATCGTGCATGGGATTGTTGGGTGGGTTTTGTTTCAGCTTGCCATTTTACCCACATGGACCATTGTTACACACTTTCAGGGGTTCATTTCTCTCATTTTTCTCTTTATTGTTCCCTACTCAGGGAGGGCAATGGGTTCTAGCCCCATTTGCTCTTACACATGCCTACACAGGCTACATACGGTTTTCACCCTTACACAGGGCACCGTTTCATGGGTCCCTGTCCCATTTACATTTACACCGTTACCCTCACACAGGGCGTCTTATGGGTTATAGTCCCATTTTATCTTATCTTTCACCCTTCTCCCAGGGTCCTTGCTTATGGGTCATAGTCCCATAACTACATTACACAGTGTTTGACCTCTGCATGGGGGTTGTCTCTTTTCGGACTATCCTTTCATGGGTTTTAGTCCCATTACTACTTTGCACTGCATGTTACCTCTACATGGGGGTTGTCCCTACACGGGCTACTATGTCATGGGTCTTAGTCCCATTCACAGTGCTCCTCACCCTTTTCCATTGGGGTTGAGGATGGTCATGGGTATCAGTCCCATTGGCTGTTATTTTCTTTCTTTGTATTTTCTATGATGTTACTTTGCGGTTTTATATACGCACAGTTACACTCATTCCTTATTTGTATTATCTATTTGGAAATGGGGAGGAGTTTAGTGATACTTTTTGTGTCTCTTCGCTTCCTCTCTGTTTTCTCCGGTTCAGCTTTCCTATTGATGTTCACTTCCTTTTCATCTTTGGAATCTGGACCATACACATTCTCTGTTACTATTCCTGGGTCTTAAGGCTTTCCTTGTCTGTTGTGTTCTTCTCGTTCTCCTTTGTTCAGGAGGAGTTCCTTCCTTCTCTTCTCCTTGTGCCTGGGTATGTTTTCTCTTCTGTTCGCGTCGTGCCTTGTCCTTCCTTCCTTGCTTACCTGCCTGGCCAGTGGGTATGTTTGGGGGTAGTCTTTGGTGCGTCTATGTCTTTCTGTTCACTTGTTCTTTACTTCGCATTATCTCTGCTTCCTTCTCCATTCTAACTTTATGTGGAGGGTATGCGTCATTCCCTTTCGTGTATTTTCACTCTTCGCTTCTTTCTCCTATCTCTTTGCTGTCTCCTGTTCGGTCATTTCTTTGCTTCCTTATTGTATTCGTTGTTGGAGAGTTTGGGTCTTTCCCATTTGTGTATCTTGCTCTTTGCTTCCTCCTCGTCTTCTTCCACCTGTCTCTTCGCTCTGCCTTGCTTACTCTTTTCCTTGATGTTGATTCTGTTCCACCGTTGTTCATTCTGGTTATTTCTTCCTTGGTTCTCTCTCGTTATAAATCATTCATATACAGGACTTGTGTTTCCCTTGTGTAAGGAAAGGGGATATGTAGTATCCTGCATTTGTTAATGTAATGTATTTTACACCTACTACTCAGCTAGTGCTTGTGCTCTGTGCTCAATAGAATGTTGGAGTCTTTATGTGCCTCGGAATGTTGGGACACAGAGAGATGAAGCGGCAGTTGAGCATGGGCTGAGCAGCAGACAGACTGCTCCTGGTGGGGCTCCTCTTCACATCTCAACTACCTGTTGTCTGGAACTATTCAACATGTTACCTGCTTGAATAAATCATCTTTAATTTCATCCTACAAGCGTGGACCTCCTTACTACAAAGTAATTCCTCACTAACCCAAGGAACTGTCCCAAATTGAAACCAGCTGTGGTCCCAGAAGACCTGAAGAATATTTGTCCGTTAACCAACTTACCCTTCCTAGCAAAGGTTCTTGAAAATATGTACTATCCGAATGCAACCAACACGTTGAAGAACATGACCTACTAGATATCTTCCAGTCGAGATTGAAAGCAGGCTGTAGTATAGATACAGCTATCTTCAGTGTCAGAGAATACATCCTCAGGATATTGGATAAACGTGACTCATGCCTTCTTATTATCCTTGACCTATCCTTGGCATTCGACACGGTTGACGACAGATACTCATGAACACCCTAAAATCACACAAAGCAATTGACTTCATATCCTTAAACTTGTTCTCCACATACCTAAACAAAATATTGTTGCTAGCCAAACTGAAAGGCTCACTCTCTCGTACCTCATCCATATTCCAAGGAGTCCCCCAAGGCTCAATATTGTCACACACTCTCTTCAACATATACTTGGAGTCACTAACCGCGATCCTGAAATGTGCCAGTCTTTCATATCACTTATACCCAGCTGACACTCAACTCTACCCAAAAATGTTACTACTGAGTAACATCCTTCCCCTCAAAAATACTCTAAATGAGGAACAACAAAGGCTATGTAGCAACTGCCTAAAGCCCAACCCACAGAAAACAGAATTCCTCATAATAGCTCCAGAGTGGATCATGCACCTGGATGTTCTCAACTGTAGTCCTCCAATCATTGACTCCACCAAATCACTTGGCAAAAGTCAGTCTATAACTGCACCCATACACTCCACAGCAAGAAATGCACAATACAACCACAAACACCTTAGAACGATCAAACCATTTATCCCAGACGAACACCTCAAAAATGTGATACAATCCTTATTCATATCCAGGCTGGACTATGTAAATTCAACCATCATGGGCACTCCTAAAACCCAACTAGCCCCCATGAAGGTCACACTTAATGCAGGAGCAAGACTTATCTAGGTGAACAATACTCCAACCACATCACCCTAACACTATCTGGCTAAGTTGGCTCTCGATTGAAGTCAGTTGCATTTTCAAGATGGTCTGCATTACTCACAAAGGTCTCCACCAGTATACGCCCAAATACCTGTCTAGAAAATTAACAATGTCAGGGAGGAATTGCATGCTTAGAAATCAGACACACTCCTATTGGAGCCACCCAGATTCAAGAAAGAAAGGACATACACACTCTTCTTCACTGGAAACGCGCCCGAATTTGGAGCTCTCTTCCACTGAAAATAGGTACAAACCTGTCGACAGCACACTTGAAAGAGCTGTCAACGCACTACTGCTTAAAAGACACCTAGAAGCAAAAGGAAAATAATTCCCTTTTCCCTCGTTGACTACAGCGGGAGTTTCCGCAGTCCCCTACATAACAAAACCTTACTGAAAGTCAGACAGAAACACAACACATTACCTAGGAACACTCTCTGACTTCATGTAATCCTTGTAAATGTGCAAACTATGGTTAACAGTGGTTACCCACCTTTAACTGGCTGTACCTACATATTCACTAATACACTTGTGGAATCGTGTAGAGTAAAAATTATGTAACTAGTGCTTAACTTTGGGGTAACTTCATAGACTATGTAACCACCAATCTAAGGGTGACCGATTTCTTACTATGTAAAGCACTCTGATACCCCTGGGCGTAACTAATTCCCCACTTTCCCTAACAGCCTGAGCTCTAGCATAGAAATGTTTTTTGACCCATAGAATATATTCTTTACTTATATTTCCTGGAAGGTCATACAGCTCAGGGCGCCGCACCTCCCTACAAGTAGTTCTAATGTACTTCAGCCATGGGGAAAGTTTGACCTTTTCCAAACATATGCCATCCCTCAAAATGACCCTGCTAAACTCCAGTTCGGGATTAGTCCAAACTGAAATCCATCTTAACAAGGGACGAATAGACAGTATGTCGGAGATGTAGCCCTCCCCCATCTCTTTATGGACCACAAAAGAAGCAGTGGATTGGGGAAATGCCAAGCTGCGTCTTAAAAATGTATTCTCAATGGTTTGGTGATCAGGGGCTTTTTTATAGCCCCAAACATCACTCCCATACGAAACCAGGGAGATGCATTTTGACTGATAAATTTGAATGAGAGCCTTGATCGGTTTCCCCCCTACTCGGCTAGCAAAATCAAACACAGAGACCACTGACCTAGCAAAAGCATTCCTTTTAGCTCTCAAGAGGGGCTACCAAGAACCCCTCAACATCAAAAAACACTCACACATATGGGAAAGTATTAACCATAGTGATCTCAGCCCCCTCCAAATTATAAGTTCTCATCCCCTTGGGAACTCTTTCGACCACCATAATATGTGATTTACTAAAGTTGGTATATAAATCCAACTCCTCCATGAAACTGACAAAAGTATTTAACATTTTTTGTAGGGCGACGGTGGTCCTAGATAATTGCACCGCATTGTCGGCTAACAACAAACTCGGAATGCTGCAGGTGCCTGCATGAGGGATATCCAGACAGGCTGCATGTATGGTCTCCCCCAAATCATTAATATAAAGGGCAAATAATACCAGGGCCAATATGTTACCCTGCCTTACACCACGCTGAACCTTAAAGGGTGTTGTAATTGCTCAATCTTGAATATATGCGATCACTGCCCCTAGGTCAAAATGCAAAGCATGCACAAAATGCCACCAACTCTTTGTCTAGTTCCATCTTCAGCAAAATTACCCATAAATTACTTCTATTGACCATATCAAAAGCCGAAGACAGGTCCATAAATGCCATTTACATACGACCCTGTTTGGCTATGGTATACTTATTATACTTATCTATAACCAGATGTAAATTCAAACATTGGTCGAGGGTGCTTCTCCCTGCTCTAAAACCATATCGTAGGTCACTCAGGATTTTATTGTCTTCCAGCCATGCAGACAACCTTGAAAGAATAACCCAACCCATGATCTGGATTGTCTAATCTATTAAGGAGATGGGTCGATAACAGCGTGGATCATTTCTCACCCCTTTCTTGAAAATTGGCACAATTATCGACCTCGACCAAGAAAGTGGAATACCAGTCGAAACTCTAGCATTCATTGTATTGGACAAACTTATGGCCCATTTCTCTGGGTCTAGTTTGAGTAGGTCTGCTGGTATGCCATCTGGACAGAGCGCTCTGTTTTTAGACATAAGTTCAAACCACAGGAGGTACTCGTAGACCCAGTTGAGACCTGGGTAATAAGTGTATGTAACAATGAACAGCGTCCCAACAGGTAATACTTAAAGACAGTTTTTTTAAAATAAGTACATCAGTTGCAAGAAA